>JAGFMF010012102.1:2026481-2217406 GCA_019455555.1 Galemys pyrenaicus
GCCCCCAGCGCGGCCCCGCCCCCAGCGCGGCCCCGCCCCAGCGCGGCCCCGCCCCCAGCGCGGCCCCGCCCCCAGCGCGGCCCCGCCCCCAGCGCGGCCCCGCCCCCAGGGCGGCCCCGCCCCCAGGGCGGCCCCGCCCCCAGGGCGGCCAAGGCCACGCGCTCCTTCCGGGCCCCAGCCCCGGCCCCACCCACCTGCAGGGGTTAGCGCGGGTCGGAGACCGAGCTGGGCTGGGGTGTGCAGCGGGGAGCCGGCGCGGGCCGTGCGGTGGCCCGGGCCGGCCCTCGTCACGCGCGCTGCACGCCCGGCGGCGGCACTGACCGCGTGTCCCCGCGCCGCCTGGGTGTGGGGATCCGGCTGTGCCGCCTCGCCCTGTGTCCCGGCGGCTGCTCCCCGTCCGCAGCCACACTGCCCGGGCGCCGGCCGTCCCGCGGGAGTCGGGTCCTCGCGCTCCTTAGCGGCACACGAGGGGTGCGGACCGCCAGCACCCCACGCCCACATGCTGGGCCGGCGCATCGCGCACAGAGCCCTGGCCGGGCCAGCAGGTTTGCCGCCTCACCTGGAAGCACGCCCGCGCCCACCCGGCCTTCCTGAGGCGCCCCCTGTAGGGGTCCTTGCCCCGACTCCGGACTCCCGCTGCGTCCTTGCCCTGCACCTGTCTGTGGCCACAACGCCCTCTCCCCGGGGCGGGGGCTGTGCACTGGCCGCCTGTCCTCTGTGCCCGCGGCCTTTGGGCAGGCGCATCCGAGCCCTGCTCCCGCTCACCCCACCGCGTCGGTCTGCACAGTGTCCACTTGCGTGCGTCCTCTGTCCAGAGCCCTGCACGTCCACGTCGCATCGCTTGTCTGTTGAGGTTTGAATTTGAACACTTGGTCTTGCTTGTCTGTTTCGCTAGAAGAATCTGGGTGCAGGCCAGAGGTGCGGGGGTGAGAGGACTCACCAGAGACAGAGTGGGGAACAGACAAGCAAATCCACTGAAACACACTGCTGAGGGGAGCAGCGGGAGGCAGGAGAGGTCTGCTGCGCCCTGTGGGTCCCTCCCTGGCTGGGGATCGAACTCGGGCTGCTGCTGTGCAACAGATCCTTTATAGTGCAGTGCTCAACCCGCTGAGCCACCAGGGAGGCCCCCAGGCATCTGCATCTTTAAAGGTCCCAGACGCTTTCAATGTGACTCTGAAAGGAACACGGGCTCAAACACCCAGAACAATCCTTCCCGACCCTCGGCTAGTGGCTTTTTGGAAAAGGTGTCATTTGCCTTGTGTTCACTTAGAGATTCAGCGTAACCCCAGTCAAAAGATTTTTTAAAAATTGTGTTCGTTTGTTTATGCACACAAAAGCTGGGGTACAGGCCAGAGGTGTGGGAGGTGAGAGGAGTCACCAGAGACAGAGTGGGGAGCAGAACAGGCATCTGCTGAGGGGAGCAGCGGGGAGGCAGGAGAGGTCTGCTGCGCCCTGTGGGTCTCTCCCTGGCTGGGGATCGAACTTGCACAGCTGTGCCGCAGATGTTTCACAGTGCAGCGCTCGATCCGCTGCGCCACCAGGGAGGCCCTGTTTTTTTCTTTTTTAAGATTCATTTATGCATATAAGAATGGGGGTGCAGGCCAGAGGTGTGGGGAATGAGAGGCGTCACCAGAGACAGAGTGGGGAGCAGAAGAGGCAGATGGACTGGAACACACTGCTGAGGGGAGCAGCGGGGAGACAGGAGAGGTCTGCTGTGCCCTGGGGGTCCCTCCCTGGCCAGGGATCGAACTCAGGCCGCCTCGGTGACAGCCGGGGACCGACCCCAGGCCCCGGGAGGACGAGTGTCACGGTTCTGTATACTAATCCCCGCTCGGATATAGCCACTGAAAACGCCTCTTCCCTTGCCGGTTTTACTTATCTATGCTTTTGTATCTTACAGCTCTTGCCTGTTGTTTTTTTCTTTGCAGTCTCTGCCTTTTGGCGTCTTGAATTTTCCTTTCCTCGCTGTTTTAAAGATACTCTCCTACGTTTTCTGTAAAACTTAGGTCTGGCTCTTTCCTTTCTCCTGCATGAACGCGCGTTGGATGGAGCCCGTGTAGGGAAGCGGTGGCTGCGGCGTTGTGTTCGCGTGCGGGTCTCCAGCGCTCCAGCCCCCTCGGCGGCGGCCTGGCCTTCCGCCAGCAGGTCCAGCCAGGCCGGGACGGACAGGCCCCCGGGATCGGGCCAGGCCTCGCCGGGCATCTCCTCCCGCTGTCCGGCGGTCTGAGTTGTGCCCGGCTCCCTGGCGGGCGGCTCGGTCCGGCTAGGAGGGTCCCATCCCGTCTCACGAGCTGCCTTCGGGCCGGCGGGCTCCCTGGGCTTCAGTGCCGCGGCTTAAGTCATCTGTGGCCGCATAGCAGTCACGGCCGCCTGGTCAGGGCGCCTTGTCCTTGCTGTGACTTCGGGTAACAGTCTCTTCTGACTGTTTGCCGCTGCCCGGGCGGGGGGCCCGACCTGTCCCCTTGCGCTGTGGTGCTGGCCCTAGATTTTCCGGGATTCCCTCCCTTGGGTGATGGGAGCTCCTGTTTGGTCAGCTAGGACTTCGGTGTTCCACGCGCGGCGTGAACTCGGGGCGCGTCTCTGCGTGCCCTGCCGTGACCCTGCATTTTGCCCCCCACGCGCCCAGCGTGGGGCCGCACTGCTGGGACTCGGCCGGCCCTGCGGAGCTGCTGCCCGCCCAGAACAGCTCTCCGTCTCCGTGGGTCCAGGCGAGGCCGGCCTGTGGCTCCCGCCTGCCCCGCGGGCTTCTGGGGCTCCCGTGGGTCTGGGGCTCGCTGGGGGGCCAGCGCCGTCGCCCGTTCTCTGGAGCCATCTGCAGAAGACGCACGTCCGGTGGAGCTTCCCAGCAGTGCCTGGGCTTGGCGGGGCTTGCTGGACGGCGCTGGTGCCTCGTGCGTGTCCTGCACGGCCGCCGTGACGAGCTAATCCCGCCCTCCCAAGCTCGTTCCATAGGTTCTGTTTCCCTAAGGAACCTCCGTGGCAGCGACGCTTCCTCACTCGCTTCCGGGAGGTTTCTCTGCATATCCTCCTGACTTTTTTTCACTCTCTGGTCTCTAGATTTGCCTTCTTCGACATCTCTGTTCCGTTCCTCTGCTTCTTCTCCATGAAGCCTGGGAGACATTTGTTCATTTCTTTAGTGTTTTCAAGTTCCAGCTTTGGCTCTGCCGTTTCCTTCCATTGTACTGTACTTTTGTTCTGTGTCCCAGTGATCTCTCTCTATTTCCTTCCATTTTCTCGGGTTCATGCCCGTTCTTCTTCACTTACGGAGCTGAAAATAAAAACAGCGCCCCCTTCGGTCCTTCTGGAAGCATCCGTGGTGGCCCCTCACCCCTCGCCTGCGTCCCCATTTGGTCGGCCCCGTCTTCACTGGTCTAGAAGGCCCGTCACGTCCTCCCCCCACCCAGAGAGAAGCGCTGGAGTGGGGGGTCACTGCTAGCCGGAGAACCGGCTCAGAAACTGAGCTGCCCGCTGGCTGAGAAGGGAAGTCCAGGCGTGAGCGTCCGGCTGCGCGCTGAGTGCCAGGTGCTGAGGCCCCCTAAACGTGCTCGCAGCAGCCTGAGTGAGGCCGTCTGTCTAGGCACTGGGCGGGGGGTGTGCGGGCGTCTCATTTGCCCAACGGTGGGCAGCCCCGAGGTCAGAGCAGACACCCCCCGGGAGGGCCCCGCTCCGCCGTGTCCTCACCAGCCCGAGCGCTCCTGGTCCCCACCCTGCCGTTGCCAGGCCGGCGGGGCCGCGCCGGCTGCTGGAGCTGCGCCTTCGCCCCGCCGAGTCTGTGAAGACGGGGTAGCGAGGGCCGGGGCGGGGCGGGAGCCTCCCCGCTAGCCAGGCTGAGGCCACGAGGTCCCGCGCCCACTTCGCCGCAGCGGCGTGTTTACAATTCACGTCCCGCACAGCAGCCATCCCCACGCCGCTCGCCTGCTGGAGGCCCGTTTTCCCTTTCATTTCAGCCACAGGAGGCTCTCCAGACAGGCCGTTTATCGCCGTGCGCCCCGTGGGCTCGCGGCCCAGGCCCTCACCAGCCGGGGGCCGGCTTGAGGACCCCATGCGGGGCTGTGGCCGCATGGGCGGGGCCCAGAGGCCTTGCTCCGGGCAGCACGGTGGGTGGCGGCTCTGGAGGAGGTGCGGGGCTGCACTCTGGTGGTGCTGCAGGCACTCAGCAGAGGCAGGCGGTTCCCTGGGCCCTCCTGCCGGCACCCGGCCCGGGTCAGCTGTGGCTTGTGGCCTGCCGGCGTGTCGCGTGGGGACAGAGGAGATGGCCCGCAGGCCCGGTCTCTCCCTCACTGGGTCCCTACCCAGATGGCCTCAGAGCTCTGAGCGCGTCTTCCTGTGTCTTATGCAATTTAGAAAGTAGTTGCGCTGCCGTGAAAAATAAACCCGGACGCCTTTTCGTTACCGCCTTTTATTACCTTCAGTCTAGACGTGAAGACAGCCCTCGCGCCGGGGAGGCCACGTGCCAACTGCAGCCCGGCCTCCTGGGGCCCTGGCGCGGCCCTCCGGGGACCGCAGCCTGCGCAGGGCAGCACAGGGCATCCTGCCCGAAGCCTAGGGGCGGGGGATGGGCGGTGTCCCGGCCAGGAGAGACGCGAGGCCACGGCAGCCGTGCAGGCGGCCCCAACCTCGGCTCGCCTGGAGAGTACGTTCTTGGTCAGGAGCGCAGACGGAAGTCGGAACCGGCCCTCTCAGAGCCGCGCTCCTGCGAGGAAGTCCGCACAGCACAGAGGGAAGGCCGGAAGGCCAGAAGGCCGGGGCGCAGAGGGGCGCTGGCGGGCGGGGCCCCAGCAAACGGGCCCACCCCGGCAGGGCTGTGGAGCAGAGGCCTGGCCTCCGCCCCCACCTGCCTGTGGCCACTCCTGGCCCAGCTCAGAAGGGGCAGCGCCGGGCCCCTGGGTCAGCACCCTCTGCTGGGACGTCTAGAGCCAGGGCCTCCTGCACTCAGGAGCTGGGGGGCCTCTCCTGACCCACAGGGTGCAGCCGGCCGGCCTGGGCTGCCCAGGGCACCACCTCCATCCAGGGTCTCCCGGGTCTAGACACGCCTGTCAAACCCAGTCCCTAAGCTCCTGTTACTATGGGCGCACCTCCCCCCAGCGCCCAGCCCGCGGCTGGGTGGGCGGGGCAAGGGGATGGGTGGGAGGGGCGCGGGGCTGGATGGGAGGGAGCGCAGGGCCCATGCAGGCGCATGGCCTGTTGGACATGTTTCTATCTCCTGTTGATGCGCAAGCGCGCTCTTTCCAATAAGTTGTCACCTCAAGTGAAAGGCATGTGATTAGATGCGGTGGACGCAGCTGTGCCTCGCCGCTATACCCTGGCCCGTGCTCCCTGGGGACAGGACGTCCTGCCCGAGAGGGGACAGTGCCCAAGGCCCTGGCCCCTCCCTCCCTCTGGCCCCGCCCCATCAGCCAGTCCTCCCTGCCAGGCCCCGCCCTCCCCCTCAGCCCCGCCCACCCCACTCCGCAGGCCCCTCCCCGCCCCACCCTTTGCAGTGTGACCTCTCCCGGCTGTCCCTTGGCCCTTTGGGACCGTCTTGGTGCAGCCCCTGCTCCCTGGCCTCGGCCGCCCGGCTGCTCAGCCCGCTGCCCCTCCCCTGGCGTCTGCTGGGGCCTGTGGCTGGGCTGTGCGGTTCTGGCCAGTGCTTCTCCAGCCATGCACCCTGCACCTGGCTGCTGCTGGCCCTGCTGACCTTCCTCCTGGAAGTTGCTCTCCAGGGGAGGACTCCAGCCCCAGGAAACCCTCTCTGTGCCTCTCCTCGGGGGCTCACGGCCTGCCCCCATGCCAGCTGCTGTGCAGGGAGCCCAACTCAGCCCGTGCGGGTGGGCGGGCCTCAGGACTGCCGCCGCGCGGTGTGGGGTCCGCCGCTGCAGCCCGTGTCTCCCCCCCAGGGGTGTCCTTCAACAGCGTGTACACCCAGATGTGGCGCGTCTTGCTGCACCTGGCGGCCGACCCCTACCCAGACGTGTCCGACCTGGCCATGAGGGTGCTCAACAGCGTCGCCTACAAGGTGGGTGTGCCGCGGGTGGGTGGGCGGGCGGGCGGGCAGGCTCTCCACGCGGGGCTGCGCGCCTTGGCCCCCACCAGCGTCACGCCCGCCGGCTCCTCCTGGCCCTCCCGCCCGCCCGTCGCAGCGTCCGTCCCCTGCCGGTGTGGGCTTGTGCTCCTGTTCAGGAAGCTGCGTCCCTGGCTGAGCCCGTCTCCCGGGCTGTAAGCCCTCCCCAGCCCCTTGCGTGTTCAGCCTGCGGTTTAGGGTCTCTCCCTGCCTGGTGGCTTCACCCCACACGTGCCTGAGCTCGAGGACGCAGTCCCGCGGCGCCCCAGCTCCCACTGTCTCTGCTGTGCAGACCGCCGGCTGCCCGGGCCTCCCCACCCCGGCCGCGGCCCCACAGAGCACGGCCCGGGCGTGCCCGGAGTCAGGAGCGGCGGCCTCCCCCTGCGCCCACGCCCACAGGTCGGCGGCGCCTGGCCAGCCCCACGGCGGGTCGGCTCTCGGGAGCGGGACCGAGCCACCCGCGGGAGCGCTTGGGGTCTTTGTGTCGCTGTCTGGTGCCGCATGGGCTTGCGGCGGGTGGCAGGGCGCTCAGGGGATGCTCCCAGCGCTCCCCGCGGCCAGGAGTTGCCGCCTGAGGCCAGGCCCGGCTCTGCGTCTGTGCTCCCCGTTCCTGCCCTCGCCCGCCAGGCCTCGCTGGCCCAGCCTCTGCGGCCTGGGCACTCCTGCCCACGGGCCAGGGCATGCTCCTCCCCCGGGCTGTCTGCGCCGCTGCTTCCTGCCAGAGCCCCCCGGTCCTCTCCCGCAGGCCCCGGGCCCCGGTGCCCCCTCGGCCGCAGCTCCTGGCCGTGAGACCGGTGCGTTGGCTGGTCTTCGTCTCAGCCCCGTGCGTCTCTGTCTTCCCCATCGCCTCCCTGTTTTTCTGAAAAGTTTGAGGAGGCCGTGTTAGCTCAAGCTCTTTTTCTCCGGACGCCCCAGCTTGGGGACGTGTCCGGGGCTGGCCAGACCGCGCAGCCGTGGCAGGGCAGGCTCACCAGGAACTGGGCTCCTCCTGGCACTCAGAAAACGACAAGCGTCTTTAATGGGCTGACGGCGCATTCTTGCCGTTTCCACCTGAGAGCGGAGAACGACCCGGACGCGCCGGCGTCGCCCTGCCAGTGGGTCGGTGGCTCCTTTCTGTCGGCCGCCCGTGGCGTGAGAGGTGCTGCGGCTGGCCAGCCGGCTCCACGCGGCCAGGCTCCACCGCCCTCTCGTCCTCCCCCCAGACAGCCCCCCGCAGCCCCCCTGTGACCGCCCGGGGCAGGGGCCGGGGCCGGCCCGGGCGGGTTTGTCCAGACCAGCAGCAGACCGCCCGTTAGCGTGATTCCGCGGCGGGCATCCGGCCTCCAGCCTTCGGGAGACCCCACTTAAGCACAGAACGAAACCACGTGGTCCCTCCGGGACGCCAGCTCTCAGACAGGGCGAATCCTCCTGGCAAAACGACAGGCCCGCACACGTTTATGGGAGGGCGTTTACAGCAGCCGCTGCCCGTCCCGTCCACAAGCGCCACGCCAGGGAGACTGCGGCACCTGCCCTGGGGCCTCAGGAGGAAGCAGAGGCCGCTGCACCCTCCAGACGCACGGTCGCCCGAGCTCGGCCTGTGCTGCCCAGCCCGGCGGGGTTCTTCGAGCGTGCACGTGGGCCCGAGGAGCTGAGCGCCAGCCCGCCCCGGCCTGGAGATGGCCCCTGGCTCCAGGCCAGGCAGCACAGGCCCAGCCTCCTGGCTCCCAAACCACACTCGCTGGGGAGCGGTGGAGGCAGCAGGCCCACAGCCCCACCTCCGGGGAACCTGGAAGCCTGCTCGGGCCCTCGTCATACCTCCGACAGCAGCCAGCAGCTCAGCAGGGGTCAGAGACTGAGGCGTCACCCGGAGGCTTCCCTAGGGGGACAGAGGTGGGGGCCAGGTTCCTTCCTGAGCACCCCCCAGGGGTTCCCGGGACGCAAGTCCTCATCAGCCCCCGCTTCCAAGGGGGCCTCTGTGGAGCCTGGGCCCCACCCGCGACTTCCAGGCAGACACAGCTGAGCGTGCCCTGCGGGCTGGCGTCTGGGGCCGTGGCCCGCAGGAGGCCCCGCGGCGTGTGCTGGGGCCGGGGCCGCCTGCTCAGGCCGTGCCGCCCGCCTCTCCAGGCCACCATGAACGCCCGGCCGCAGCGCATCCTGTCCACGTCCTCCCTCACGCAGTCGGCGCCCGCCAGCCCCACCAACAAGGGCATCCTCATCCAGCAGGCAGGGTGAGTGCTGTGCCCCGCCCGCGTGCCCCCACCCTCGCGGCCCTGGGGCCTGCCCCGCGCAGTCCAGCCCCGGCGCCCCCACATGCTTCGCTGCCCGCACTGGCCGGGCTGGTGGGCCCCGGGTTACGTGGCTGAGGGCCCCCTCTGGCAGCGCTCACACTCGGGCACCCACCAAGGCTGGGGCACCCCGACCAGCCAGCCCGCGCCCCAAGGCCCCCACAGACGGGTGGTTCTTGGCAGTCTCGAGGGTGTGCCAGGGCGGGAGCCCAGGCTGCTCTCTCCTTTTGGGGTAACCCAGTGTCTCCCGACTTGGCAGAGGCTCCCCGCCCACGTCCAGCGCCAGCAGCTCCAGCCTGACCAACGACGTGGCCAAGCAGCCGGTCAGCCGGGACCTCCCTGCAGGCCGGCCGGGCACCGCCGGGCCCGCGGGGGTGCAGTATACCCCGCACTCCCACCAGTTCCCCCGCACACGGAAGATGTTCGACAAGGGCCCCGACCAGGTACGGGGGGCTGCCTGGGAGGCCAGGGAGGGTGGGGTTGGGAGCGGGGCCACGCGACAGGTTCTGGCCACGGTGCCGCCAGGCCCACGAGCCCCGTCCCCGGGCCACGCTGACACGGCCAGTGGACTCTCGTCCCGCGCCCAGCGCCGGCCGGGCTCCCCATGGCAGCCCCGCACCGGCGGTCCCCGGGTGCCTGCTGCCCCGTCCCCTGAGCTGCCCGCAGCGGTGAGCTGTGGCCCACCAACGCTCCCGGCTGCCTGGGGCCTCTGACCGGGCCGGAGGAGGAGATCCAGGGGCGGCTGCGGCACTGCCCGAGGCCCTTTGGGGCCGGGAGCCAGCGGGTGTTGGCTGCAGACGGTCTGGGCAGGGCTTGGGACGCCAGGGCCGTGGCGGCACAGAGGGGCCTGTGGGAAGAGCGGGCGCGCCCTGCCTGCCGGCACCCACGTCCCTGCCTGTGGCCGAGAAGCAGGGCCGCCTGCCCGCGCCCCAGTCGCCCCTGGCCGGCTGCCGGCACACAAGGGCTGCGGCGCCCCCACGGGTCTAGTCCGGCACCGCAGCCCCTGAGACTGTCCCGGGGCTGCCCCGGGGCCAGCTCCTGGCGCTGGCCGTGTGCCGCTCCGGCCATGGCCCCCAAGCCCGGCCGGGTGAGCTGGCGCCTGCAGCCCCGGCCCTAGGCCGCCCGCGTGCAGGTGGGCCGTGCCTCCTCCCTGGGCTCCAGGGCCCCTCGTCGCCGACGCGAGGCCACTGTGGGCCGCCGGCCCTCGCGAGCTCGCCGTGGCGGCGAGCGACTCACTGTGCCCCCTGCTCCCCAAACGCCCAAAGACGGCCGAGGACCCCGACGACGCCGCGGGACACAAGGGCTTCATCTCGGCCGCGATGCAGACGGGCTTCTGTGACTGGAGCGCCCGGTACTTCGCCCAGCCCGTCATGAAGGTAGCCTGCGTCCTGGCCCGCGGCGTCCCCTCCGCCCCTCCCGGGGCTCTGGCCTCAGGCCCGGCCTGCCCCCCTGTTCCGAGGTGACCGTGCAAGCCCCATCCTGGCCCAGGCGGGACCCCAGGCCCGGCCTGCCCCCTCGCCTCCGGCCCGGCCACCATCAAGCAGCGGTCGCCCTCGCCCATCTTCCCCTCCTCCGGAGCGTGGCGCCGGCTGCACCCGCTGGGCCGCTGGGCGGGGCTCAGCCCTCGGGTCCGTCCCCTGGCGGCTTGGTGCGTTCCAGCTCCGTCCTCGAAGGCGTCGGGCGGCTCTGCCAGGCACGGGCGTGTGGGCCACGTCCGCAGGCCCCAGCCCCTCGGCGACGGAGGCGCGCAGCCGCGGCGGCCCAGAGCCCTTCCCGCGCGGAGGCTGCCCTCGAGCCGCCGGGTGACCCCGCGGGAAGCGCGGGGACCCCACCGCGGCCTCTCCTGCTGTCCGCCCGCGAACGCCTGTCCCTGCGCAGCACCAGCCGGCCCCCGCCTCGGGGCGCGCTCGCGGCGGGGCCAACCCTTCCAGAAGCACGTCCGTCCCAGGCGCCAGGGCCACATGCCGGCCTTGTCCCGGCGGTCACCTGCTGGGACGTCACCTCAGGCGGCCAGAGTCACGGGTCTGCTCGTTACTTCTAGTAGCGGGAGCCGAGGGCAAGCGAGAGAAAGGCTAAAGAAACCAGGCGATGCCGGGCGCGTTCCTGCCCTGTCCATAGCTGAGCTCTGAATGGACGCCCCAGGGAGCGCGTCCGCGTGGACGCAGGCCAGCGGCCAGCTCCAGCCGCACCCCGCGCCGAGGCCTGAGCGAGGGAACAAGGCCCACCCCTGCAGGCGCCACACACCTTTCTCCCCGTTCCCGCCCTCCTGGGCCTGCCGAGCAGAGCTCCTCTGAGGAGCCATGTCCGTTCCGGGTCTGTGGGGCCACGGCCCTGGGGCTGACGGCCGCATGCGTGGGGCGCAGGGCGGAGCTGAGGCCGCAGTGGCCGTGCCCTGCCCGCCCCGCTTCTGAGGTGGACACTCCACGGCGTCCAGGGACGTCCGGAGGACAGCGGGTGGCCAGGGGCCCTGACCCTGGGGAAGCAGCGCTGGCTCGGCTGCCGGCCACAAGAGCGCCAGGCAGGTCAGGGGGCCTGGAGCCCCTGGCTTGTCCATCCGGGCCCGCGCCCCCACCAGGCCCCGCTGGGCCGTGAACAGCCGGGGACGCGGGGGAAGCCAGGTGTCGTCGCTAAACGTCCGTCATCACAAGAGAACGTTGAGGGGGCGCCCCACCCCTTGGGGCCCTGGCGTCGGCACCCCCACAAAGGTCCGGCTGCCGGCTTTGCAGACGTGGGCACGCCGAGACAGTCGGGAGGGGCACGCCGGGCCGGGCGAGCTCAGGAGACCGGGGCCGCGGGCCTGGGCGAGCCCGACAGCGGCACGTGCACAGGCTGCGGCGAAGGCCCCAGAACCGCGTGCTGCCGGGAGACCGAGCTGCCGAGACTCGCCGCGGGCCGGTGGGGAGCCGGAGCAGTCGCCAGGACCCTGCCAGCTGCGGGCCTTCCCGGACCCCGCGCTTCCCGCAGGTCCTGGGGGCACAGCACGCCGAAGCCAGGCAGGACGCGCCCTCGTGGCGTGGACCGATGCCCGGCGAGTGCGCCAGGGCCAGGGGCCTGTCCAGGAGATGCGGCGTGTCCCCTCGGCCCTGCCAGCCGCGGGCGCGGGCATCGCGGGGCACGGGGGCCGGCGGCCGCAGTGACGGGGACGAGGCCCCACGGACCCAGCCGAGGGCCCCCCGGCGCCTGAGCTGCCGCGTCCTCGGGGCACAGTGCCGGGGCCCTCCCTGAGGTCTGGGTCCAGCAGCGGTCACCTCAGCAAGCTGCTCCACGGGCTCGGGCAGCACTGGGGCGGGGACAGCACGAGCGCCTGAGTGGCCAGTCAGTGTGGCACGTCCCCGTCCCCCGGGGCCGCAGAGGCTCCGGCCGGTGGCCACAGGCGGGGACGGGCACAGAGCGCAGCGCCCAGGGGCGCCGCCTGAGGCCCTGCTGACGCCGTCACGGCCCGGCCTGGGTCCAGCTGCCGCCGTCTCCGCTCCGCTCCGCTCGCCGCCCGCCGGCCCTCCAGGGACACAGGGAAGGGCGGGGGGACGTGGGCTGGGCTGGCTCCCCACTCCCTGGAGCTGCCGCCGCCGCCGCCTCGCGCGCCCTGGGAGGGCCGGGCCAGGCCGGGCCGGGCCGGGGGAGCGTCCGGCGCTGCCGGCCGCGCTCGTGTGACCCGCGTCTGTCGCGCAGATCCCCGAGGAGCACGACCTGGAGAGTCAGGCGCGCAAGGAGCGGGAGTGGCGCTTCCTGAGGAACACGCGGGTGCGGCGGCAGGCACAGCAGGCCATCCAGAAGGGTGAGCGGCGGAGGCGCCGGGGCCTCGGCGGGCGGGCGGGCGCCTGGCCCTCCCCGGGGCCCGGCCTCTCGCGTGCTTCCCGGGCCGGCGGGCACGGAGGGCGCGCTCCCACCCTCCCACCCTGGGCACCCAGCTGTCTGCTGCCCCCCGGCGCCTCCACCGCCGAGACGGACGGCCCTGGGACCCGGAGTATTTCAAGTTGGGGCCCGCCTGTGGCCAGCAGCTCGGCCCGTCCTCGCCCGCCCGCTCCTCTGCCCTGGAGAGCCGGGTGACTTGCTCCGGGAGCCGGGCGCCTCAGGCCCGTGCAGCCCCGCGGCCCCCTCTGCCTCCTGACCGGGAGCCGTCTGGGGGCGGCCGCGGGGCCCAGCCTGCCGGCTGCCTCTGAGGCAGGGTCTGCGGGTGCGGCGCCTGCCCCGGGTCGCCGCGAGAAGTGGCACAGGCAGCACGGCCAGGCGACCCAGGGCCGCGCCAGGGCCCGCCACAGGCAGGCCGGGCTCCTGTGGACAGAGGCTGCTAGCAGCCCTGGCAGGAGGGCCCAGGGCGGGCGATGCGCGTGGGCGGCCAGCGGGGTCCGCAGCGGGACTGGGCCCCCTCGTGAGCGCCGCGCCCCGAGAGCCGCTGTGGGGGGGGCAGTCTGAAGGACGGCAGACGCCGCCTGGACGGCAGCCCGCACGGGTGTCCTGGGGAGCCTCTCGGTGCCCGGGGCGCGGGGCTCGCCCGACGGCCGCCGGTTCCTGGAGGACGAGCCCACCCACTGCCGGGACGGAGCGGCCAGGCCCGCCCCCGTGGGCCCCCCGAAGCCCGCCTGCCGCCGCCTCGGCCACGTGCCCCGGGCCGGACTGGGGCGCAAAGGACGCCCCTTTCGGCCTCGAGCCTCAAGCCACAGCTCACCGAGCTCCCGGCCACAGGCGTGTCCTTCACGTGCGCGGCCCGCACGTCTGACGCCGAGCGTGGTGGGCAGGCGCCAGGCCTCGCTGGACGCGCGCAGCCCGCAGGGGTCAGGACGCGGCCCCGCCCAGCCCCCTCCCTCTGCCGCCTGGTCCCCTCCTCGCTGGACACGAGGTGCTGCGCGGCCCGGGCCCCCACGGGTGCCACCTGGCCCTGAGGTGCGTGCTGGCTCTCTTCGCAGGCATCACGAGGCTGGACGACCAGATCTTTCTCAACAGGAACCCCGGCGTCCCCTCCGTGGTCAAGTTTCACCCCTTCACGCCGTGCGTGGCCGTGGCTGATAAGGACAGCATCTGGTGGGTGCTCCCAGCACGGCCAGCCAGACCCCCGCCCTGCCGTCCGGGCCTTCAGGGGGAGCCTGGAGGAGGGGGCCGCATCGCCCCTGTTCTGGTGGGGTCCCCGCCTGACGGGCCCTGGCCACGGGCCACTGGGCGGCCAGCACAGGGCGCACCCCAGCGCCACCGCGATGGGGTCTCTGGTGCCGCCCCTGCAGGGGCCAGTGCGTGGCGGGGCAGCTGGAGAGACGGCCCACACCGGACGCTTGGCCGCCCGCTGCCCTCAGCCGAGGGGCGCCCGCCGCAAGGGGCGGCCACGCCGTTCCCACCCCTGTTCCTCGTTCTTCTTTTTCTTATTGTGGTAAAATACACAACAGAAGTTTCCGGGGCTGTTTTGTTTGTTTATTACGTACAAGAGCTGGGGCACAGGCCAGAGGTGTGGGGGTGAGAGGAGTCCCCAGAGCCAGAGCGGGGAGCAGAACAGGCAGATCCACACTGCTGAGGGAGCAGCGGGAGGCAGGAGAGGTCTGCTGCGCCATGTGGGTCCCTCCCTGGCCGGGATTGGATTCGGGCTGCAGTGGTGACAGCCTGAGACTGACCCCCCCCCCCCCAGGCCACAGGGAAGCCCAGAAGTTTCCATTTTAAGTGCACGATTCTGTGGCACTCGGCATTCCCGTGGCTGTGCAGCGGCCTCCCCTGCATCTCAGCATTCCCGCCCTCCCACACCAGTCTTTGCCCGTGGGACCCCCACCCCACCTCTGTGGAGAGGGCTCCTCGGGGGCCCTCAGGCAGGTGGAACCCGCTTCTCCCACCTACTATCGTGTCCTCAAGGGTCCTCTGCGTGTGGCTGGACTTCCCTTTTCAGGGCCGACTAGTATTCCCCGTGTGGGTGCATGTTCATCAACCCCGCTGTCGGCATGCCCTGGGTTCCCGTCTTGGGACTGAGGACAGTGCTGCTCCCACCCCTGCCGCCCGCCTCTGGGCCCTGCGGCCTGGACCGGGGCCTTCCAGGAGTGGGCAGCGGTGTCCCCGTGCGGCTCTTTGGCGCTTGCCCGACGCGGGAAGTCTCACGTCCGTCCTGTCCCTTCAGCTTCTGGGACTGGGAGAAAGGGGAGAAGCTGGACCACTTCCACAACGGAAACCCGCGGTACACGAGGGTCACTGCCATGGAGTACCTCAACGGCCAGGACTGCTCGCTGCTGCTCACGGCCACGGGTGAGTGGGCTGGGCCTGCTCCCGCCCTCGAGACCCGGGCCAGGCAGAGGCCGCCGCAGCGGTGCCTGGGCCGGGGTGGGCGCACGTCCAGGTCCGCCGTCCGAGCCAGAAGGCTGTGCCTCGTGCCCTCCCGCGGGCTGGGGAGCACGGCTGGAGCAAGTGGAGGGCCAGGGAGTGGCTTGCCCAACAGCCCCAGCCCGGACCCAGCTCAGCCCGCAGGGCACCGGGACGGCCACTCTGCCGCTCAGCCCCTCGGGTCAGGCCCCGAGCGCCCCGCCCCCAGATGCCAAGTGTCCCAAGAGTGCGCACTTCGCTGCTCGGGCCCAGCGGGAGGGCGGCGGCACCTCCTGCAGGGAGCCGGGAGGCGGCACTGTCCCGGGCCAGGGCTGGCCCTGCACCCGGCACCCGCCTTCGGGGCCCGGCGTTAGCCTCCTTCTCTCCCCAAGACGACGGTGCCATCAGGGTCTGGAAGAACTTCGCCGACTTGGAGAAGAATCCTGAAATGGTGACAGCCTGGCAGGGGCTCTCGGACATGCTGCCGACCACCCGAGGTGCGTCCCTGGCTCCTACCCGGGGCTGGGGGCTCGCTCAGAGTCCCCTGAGTCGTGACCTGCAGCTCCCCCGAATCCGCAACGGCCCTCAAGGCAGAGACGCAGCCGCGGTGGGCAGGGCCACTGCGGTCAGGTGCATCCGGGCAGGCAGGGGGTGGGTGGCCGTGCTGCCACCCGAGGTCCGGCAGGCCAGCAGGTCCGGGGCGGTCTGGACGGGCCCCTGAGCAGCCTTCCGCCGCGGGCCCAGCGCTGTCCAGTCTGTGCTCACACACCCCAGCCTCTCACTGGGACCACCCTGCCCCAGCCCCCGCCCCAGCGCCATGTCTTGGCAGGGCCTCAAGCGCCACGCGGTGCCCAGCAGGTGGAGACCAGGGGCTCCGGGCCGCCGCCCGCACACCCACTGCCCCTGTGGTCCGTGCGCTGGTTCTGGGCCCTGTGCCGGGCCAGCCGCTGCGCCGGCCCCGCCCCCACGGGTGCGCCTTGGGCCCCTGCGGCCGCCCGGGCTGGGGCGCCTGGGCCAGCGTGCCTGTCCCGCAGGAGCCGGGATGGTGGTGGACTGGGAGCAGGAGACCGGCCTGCTCATGAGCTCCGGCGACGTGCGCATCGTGCGGGTCTGGGACACAGACCGCGAGATGAAGGTGCAGGTGAGCGGGGGCGGGGCCGCGGGCGGGGCGGGGCCCAGGCTGGCGTGGGTGGCTCAGCCGCCTGCAGCGTGATTGAGGCTCTGCTGATCCTAATTATTTTCAAGTATTGCTTTATCTATGCAAATGAGGGAATATAGAAAGCAGTAGGGTGAGAATATTTTAAATTAAAATGATTGATTATTCGACTTTGTGCTTCTTAAAGCAGCGTTTATCTTCAGTTTCAGTGGAGACAGAGAGGCCTAGGGCACCCCGGAAATGAGACAGCGTCGGGGCTGGGGCTGGGGACCTCGCTGGCCGCTTTGTCCACAGAGGGGGCACCTCTGAAGGCCCAGGAACCCCTGGGGTTCAGCCCAGGAAGCAGTCCCAGGGTGCAGAGTGAACCTCCCCCACCTCTGTCTGCCTGCCCTCTGGGAGACGGAGGCAGGAAGGAGGAGGAAACAAGGGGCCAGCTGTGGGGTGTGGGCCCCCCCACTCCCCATCACCTCTCCTTGCAGGAGGGCCTGGATGGGCCCGGCCCCCGCCCGCCCTGCGGCCTTCGACGGCCCGTCCGGGTCTGCTGGCCTGGGCCCACTCCTGGAGCTCGGGCCTGGCACACAGGCCCGCCCGCCTCTGCCGCTTCCCTGCGCTAACTAGGGGCTTTACGGGGCGCTGACGGGGGTGCCTCCCTCCGGTGCTTCATCTGCCTTTTCAGGCAAGCGGGAGGCCGCGGGCGGTTCCACCAGGGCCAGAGCCGCTGGCCGGTGGCCGTCTGCCGGCCGGAGCCCCCCTCCCCACCCTGGCTCGGCTGAGGAGCTCTGACCCGTCCCTCCGAGGGCTCCCGGGCCGGCTGGGGGAGGGCCCGACCTCAGTGTCCGCCCGCCCTAGGACATCCCCACGGGCGCCGACAGCTGCGTGACCAGCCTGTCCTGCGACTCCCACCGCTCGCTCATCGTGGCTGGCCTCGGCGACGGCTCCGTCCGCGTCTACGACAGGAGGATGGCGCTCAGCGAATGGTAATCCGGCCCCCCGCCACCAGGCTGCCGGCCCGGGCCTCCCAGCAAGCTGGGACACTGCCCCTGGACGCTGGTGACGCCTGAGCCCAGCGGCACGAGGCCCCAGCCATGAGGCCAGAGTGGGGGTGGGGTGGTCCAGCTCGCTTTCTCAGCTGAGCCCCGAGCGTGCTGCCCCACTGGCCCCGGCCAAGCCCCTGTCGGGCGCAGGGTGCAGTGCCGGGACGCGGCCCCTGGCCCCCTCTCAGCCCTGGCGGTGTCACTGCGGGCAGCTGTGAGCCCAAGTACAGGCCCCGTCACCCGCCGGCCCACACCGGGGAAGCAGGAGCCCCTCAGGCCAGGCCGCCCGGCCGGGTCGATGTGTACCTGCAGGGGTGCGAGGGCCCCGAGATGGGTCTGCAGCTACAGGGGAGCCCTTGCTGGTCTCAGGGGGCGGGGCCGGCCGGGCCTGGGGGCTTGTGCTGGGATCCGGAGCCCGCCCACCTCAGCGCAGTGGTGGGGGCAGCCGAGGTGCCTGGCCTGCGGGGGGCCCTGGCCCCGCCACCGCAGCCCTGACCGCGCCGTCCCCCAGCCGCGTGATGACGTACCGCGAGCACTCGGCCTGGGTGGTGAAGGCCCACCTGCAGAAGCACCCCGAGGGCCACATCATGAGCGTCAGGTGAGGCCGCCCGCCGCTGCTCCCTGGTCAGAGTCCGCGCTGCTGGGCACGCGGCCTTCGGGGCGGTCCCAGCTCTGCTCCGGCCGAGGGCAGGGCCATGGTCCGGGAGCTCTGCCTGCGGGCAGCGGGGCACCGGGGCGGGCGGCTGCTGCAGGGGCGGGCGCGGGAGCTGCCCGTAAATCGGGCGCCAGTCCAGTGCTGAGCGCCTCGATATTCATCTGCTGTTAAGGGGACAGCGAGCGTGATTTACGGGCGCAGAGCCGCCGCCTCGCAGAGGGGGCCTTTCCCCTCGTTTGCAGTGTGAACGAGCACGAGCTCTGGAGCGAGCCCCAGGGGCGGGCCGGGGCGGGTGGGCCGGGCGCCGGCTTCTTGGCCGCGGTCCCAGCGCAGAGTCTAATCTCCGGGATGGAAATGAGGCCGATAACTCACGTCCTCCCGCTGCCTGCCCGCGCGGCTCCCGCACCGCCGCTGGCCTCTGGCGGGCTCTGCTGCGGGGGCAGTGCCGCTGGGGCGGCTGGAGCGGGGCACGGTGTGCCCGGAGCGGTGGCCCCCTCCCCCGCGGACGGCGCCCAGCCCAGCCTCACTGGCCCCCGCAGCGTCAACGGGGACGTGCGTGTCTTCGACCCGCGGATGCCGGAGTCGGTGAATGTGCTGCAGATCGTGAAGGGGCTCACGGCCCTGGACATCCACCCCCAGGCCAACCTGATAGCCTGGTAGACGCCTCCCCGCAGGCGAGGGCGGGGCTGGCTGGGGCCGCCCTGGTGGGGTGGGCGGCCGCCCTCCCCCAGCCCCGCCCCACCCTCCCCCAGCTCTGCACCGCACTGCCCTCCCCAGCCCCGCCCCGCCCTCCCCCAGCCCCGCCCCGCCCAGCCCCGCACCGCACTGCCCTCCCCAGCCCCGCCCAGCCCCGCCCTCCCCAAGCCCCGCCCTCCCAGCCCCGCTCCGCCCTCCCCAAGCCCCGCCCAGCCCCTCTGCTGCCTGCTTCCTAAAGAAGAGGAGCTCAGGCCCACCTCGCCCACAGCGGCTCCATGAACCAGTTCACGGCCATCTACAGCGGGACCGGGGAGCTCATCAACCACATCAAGTACTACGACGGCTTCATGGGCCAGCGGGTCGGCGCCATCAGCTGCCTGGCCTTCCACCCACACTGGGTCTGTGTCCTCTGCGGCCGGGCGGGCGGGCGGGCCCCGGCAGCCCGGAGCAGGGGGCAGCGCGGGACACCAGGACCCACAGCCCAGCCACCCCACCCGTCCCCCTCGCCCTCGGCCTGTGCTCGCAGGGGCAGCGGCTCTGCCGGTCCAGCCCTGCCCCGCCCCGCCCCGCGGGAGGCAGCCAGTCCTGACCGCAGCGGCAGGGCAGGGCAGGGCGGCGTGGGCCCCGCGAGCTCTGCCGAGATGCTGCCAGCGGGCCCCAGAGCTGCCCTCCGGCCGCCTCAAGCAGCCGGCCACTCACGCCCGCCTCCCCCGCAGCCGCACCTGGCCGTGGGCAGCAACGACTACTACATCTCCGTGTACTCGGTGGAGAAGCGCGCCAGATAGCGGCCGCCGGGCCGTGCCGCCGCCGCGAGAAGCTGGTCCGACCGGCCGCCGAGGGCTCGCGGGGGCCCACGCTGTCTGTCTGTCTGTGTTCACCGCCCACAGGAAGCAGGGGAGGGGACCCTGCCAGACCCGCCCGGGAGGCCGGTGCACCCGCCCTCTTTTCTTCCGGGATCTTTAAGGGGGAAGCACCTCCTTTCACTCTCCCAGCGACGCAACAGCGGCTGCGGAAAGCCCCGCCGGAGGCCACCTGCAGCCTGGCCCAGACGACAGCCGCGCTGGGCACGCAGAGCACGGGCAGCTTGGAGGCCGCCCGGCCTGGCCGCACCGGGGCTATCCAGGACGGTCCCAGCAACTGGCGGAGGCTGTGGCTGCACAGGACCCAGGAGGCGTCCAGCCCCAGACGGCAGACTGGGGGGGGCAACAGGCCACACCCACAGTGGACGGGGGCTCCCCCACAGTGGGAGGGGGTGGCCCTGGCCACTGGGCTCCCGCCTCAGGCCGAGCTGCCCTCCCCGCAGGTGCCTGAGGTGTGCCCCGCCGGCTCCCACGCGGTGCACGTGCACTGCAGCCCGGTCTCCCCAAGCGTGCAGGCGGGACCCCAAGCGCACACGGGCCGAGCGCGGCTCCGGGAGGCCTCTGCGGCCTGGCCCTGCCGGGCAGCGGCGGTGCCGGGGCACTGGGCGGGCAGCGTGCGTCTCCTGCCGGGGCAAGTCGGGCGTGTGGCCGAGCAGGAGGACGGTGCCCGGGAAGGCCCAGAGGGTGTGCTGAGAACCTGCCGGCCTGCACCCACGATGATGATATTCTGAAAAGCATTTGCCGCTTCTCTCTGGAATCAGGATATTCAGAGAAGTGGCAGGGCCCTGCCGAGTCTGCCAGGAACGGGTGCCGCCGGCGGAGGTCTGGGCCCTGGTGCGCGGACCGAGGCTGGCCCCAGATCTCGCGGGGGCTGGAAGAGCCGGGCCGAGCAGACGTGCTGCCGCCGGCAAAGGCTCTGGGTCGGTGCGGGGCCCGCGCCTCTGTGCCAGGCGCTGGGCTGGGCAGCAGGGTGGGCGGAGAGCTGCAGAAGGGCCCGCGCTCGAGGTTGGCCCAGCGACCTGCACGCCCTCCAGCCAGGGACGCCAGAGCCTCCTGAAAGCGGAGGCCCCTCGGACCCCGGAGCTGAGTCTGGAGGGCTCCTCTCCAGGTTCTGGGCTGGTGGGTCAGGGCTGAGCCGGGCACCTGGGCGTCCTGCGGGCCTGTCCCCCAGGGCCGCGGAAACTCAATCATGACGCGAACCGAGGCTGGAGAGCGCTCCGACCCAAAGGCTCGCTACCCCTATTTATTTTACCACGGTGAGGATCGAGAAGACTGACAAACGGATTGCGACCGGAACGCGAGGGCGAGGACAGACGATAAACTTAATAAAAAATAGCTAAGTGCAAGAGCCCCAGGCGGTTTTGTCTTACACGAACCTGCCCACCTGGCCCTGCCCCTGCCTGGCAGCCCCCACCGCCCAGAACCTTCCCTCAGTCCACCTGCTGCGGCCGTGGGGGTGGGATCCCGGGTCCCACCTAGGGGTGTGGCTTATAGAGGCTTCTTGGGGACCTGTTCTTGTCCCCTCCCTTTTGGCAGGAAATGGGGTCCCTTTAACAGGATCTGCAGGATGCCAGGTGGGGGGGCAGGAGGAGGGCTGCAGCTCAGCCTTGGGAGGAGCTGGACAGACCCCACGGAGGGAGGGGGCCCCTGCGCTGCGGAGAGGCTGGGGGGGCTCACTAGGGCGCAGCCGGCCCGCCCCCACGCCCCGCAGGCTCTTGCCTGCTCTGTCTGAGGCTGGACCAGCTCCCTCCCGCGGGGGCTGGAAAGTCTGCAGAAGCAGCAGGTACCAGGGACAGGCCGCCGCCCTCCTGTCAGGCCTCCGGCCACTCAGTCCCCCTCTCGGGCCAGCAGTGTTGGGGGCTCCCTCTTCCCGGCCCTTGGAGCCAGGGCGGGACTCCTTACTTCCACCTGCGGCTTGGCCCCCCCCTCCCCCCGCGCTGGGAGGCCCAGGGCCAGAACGCGCCTCTCTGGAGCCCTTCTGCGTGCACGCCCCAGGTACCCAGGGGGTCCGTGGCCAGGAAGCCCCTCCGAACAAGTGGGGTCGGCAGGGGACACGTGGGGGCGCGGGTCTCTGCTCCGAGAGCGGCGGGGGCGGGGTCGAGTGGGCGGGGCGTCCTCTGGCTCCGCCTCGCTCGCGGGGCGGGGAGCGGTCGCCATGGAAACCAGGGTCTGGCGGCTGGATTCCTGAATTGAATTACAGTCGTGCTGAACAAGAAGGATGCTGGGCGTTTACGCGCTGTGCCCAGCGAGCTCCTGCACAGTAATATTTTTCCTATTAGCATCAGTTTTTCTGTCACCGGGACTTGAGAGCACATCGAGAGCTCATAAAAATGAAAGATGTGCGCGCCTGGCCCAAGGGGGGGTTGGGGGCCCCTCTCCGGCTCAGTCCCGCAGGCGGTGGCCAGGGGAGGAGGGGGCCGAGGTACAGCGCAGTGGGCGGCGTCCTCCTGCAGGGTCACCCCTCCCTGGGAGCGGCGGGGGCGCCCTCAGCGCAAGGGGCCCCAGCAGCCACCAGCTGCAGCCACGACCGTCCGTGCTGCCCTCAACAGGGTCGCCACCAGGGTGCGGACAGCGGCCCTGCAGCGCCCACGGCGGGGGCTCCAGGGCGCCCACACTCGCCCGGCCTGCGGCTCCTGCTTCATGGCGCCCCGGGGAAGGGGCCAGGAGTGGGCGGTCATTCTCAGGGTCAACTGCAGGACAGTCGGGCTCCTGTGGCCCCAGGAGGCCCCACCCCCAACTCAGGGCAGGACAGAGGCCGGACAAGCTGTCCACCATGGTGGGCTGGACTGCCCGTCTCCAGTTCATGTTGAGGGCCCAGCCCCAGCACTGCCCAGTCCCGCCCCACCCCATCTTACTCCCTAACCTCCCAGCTCCCTTCTCATCCCCACCCTCCCCCCGTCAGTCACCCCTCTTTCCTGGGGGAGACCTGACACCTGCCCCTATTGGCCCAACAGACCCTCAGCCCCGATTGGGGAAGGGGAGGCTGAAGGCTTCTCCATGGCTTTGCAGGAGCCCTCCAGCTGGGAGGTGGGGTCCCCGATGACAGCAGGGGTGTTTGCCCAAGAGTCTCAGCCCAAGGGACGATCCAAGGAGGCCTGGCCAGCTGGTCGCTGCAGGAAGTAAAAAGGCTGCAAGGGCTACTCAGGGCCTCAAAAATGCACAGGAGCCAGTGTCGGGGCAGGCATCAGGCACTGCCCGAGGAGGACACGTGCAACCGCAGAGGGGTAGAGATGCAGAGGGCAGGTCTGGGGCGCCCCCTGGTGGTGTCCCCTCCATGGGGTCGCCCCAGCCTGGACGCCCAGGCCAGAGGAGGTCCACAGGCCCTGCAGGGACACCCCGTCCCTGCAGCCCGTACTGGAGGCAGAGGGACCCAGGCCCCGGCCAGGGAGGGGAGGCCAGCAGCCCTGGGGAGTAGAGGCCAGGCGGCCGCAGGCCGAGCTGCTTCTCGGTTGCTCTTTGGCAGAACATTTCAGACATGCAGAAACAGAGAAGGCCCGGCAGTGAGCAATCAGCAACCAGAACGATTTGGGGACCAACTCTTTGCAGGTGCAGCAAAAGGACAGCAATGCCAGGAACACTGCAGCAGGAGGTGAAGACCCGCCCACGGCCTCTGCCCACGTCCACCCTGGGCCAGGCGCCCATGCCCACCGCAGCACCAGCCAGATCTGCACCCGGGGTGCGTGAGGGCTCCATGGCGTTTTTCAGAACGCATCCCGTCTTCCATGGATGCCCCCCCAATGTGAGCTGCAAGCTCAACACCCTCTCAGTGAGATATCCGCGGTGTATAATGCAGCAATGAGGAGACCGACCCCCGTTCACACGAAGTGCGGGGGTCCCGTGCAGCCAGGCAGCGGAAGCTGGGGGAATGGCGCTTCCTCCTTTGCAGATGGACCACGAGCTGCGGGCGCCAGGCAGAGAGACAGCCCACTCCGCAGGACAGAGCTCGCCGGCCACACCTGTGCGCAGGTGCCACGCATGCGCACAAGCTCGCCCCAAGTCCCAGCCCACCCGCCCTGGCTGAAGGACGGCCTCTGGGAGCGCGGGCACGACCCCAGACCCCCTGGGCACTGGACCTCAGGGCCGACGCCAGGGCACGTGCAGAAGAGGGAACTGGACATCGCGCGGGGGAAAGCTGTGTGTCTAACGAAAACCTTGTGCGCATCGGAAGGCCTCGTCAAGAGCCAGACAGTGATGACCTGCGGAAATCAGCGTCTGCAGAGGCCGGGTCCAGACGGGGGTCCGGCCAGCCGGGAAATCAAACAGAGGAGCTGGACCGACGTCCTCCCAAAGACCGACGCGGGCCAGTGGGCACATGGAGCAGCTGGGGGAGGCCCCGGAACCCCCTCGGAGCGCCTCACCCCAGGGGCGTAAGGACAGTAGCCAGGCTCCAGACGGGGTGGCGGAGCGGGCAGCTCCGGGCAGGCGGGGCAGGCGAGCCTGCGGCCCCTTCCTGGGCACGGGCAGGAGGACTGAAAACCGGCCGCGGATCGGAGCGCGGCGCCGTCCCGCTGTCCTGCAGCGCCACCGCGTGGTCATCGCGAGCTACCGACGCCGACCCGGCCGAGGGCCCAGCGGGAGAGCCTGTGCAGAAGGTGGGCGCTCCCTCGTCTGGCCCCCAGAGCTTTCTCACCGCTTGGCTCCTGCGCCCCAGCGTGTCCCAGGCCACAGGCCCCTCGAGGGTCACTGCAGGCTGGGCCTGCCCTGGGCCCCTCCCCTGCAGCCCCGCTCCCCCGAGCCCCTCCCCCAGGGACCTGTCCTTCCAGGACCTGTGCCCTGCGTCCCAGGGTCCGCACCCCCCACACCTGCTTGTGTCCCTCCCATGCTTCCCGCAGGCTAGGGGCTCCTCCTGTCTTCTGCTGCGCCTGGCTCAGGTGACCGTTCGCTCGGCCCTAGGAAGGCACTGCTGCCAGCAGCCCTGCTCCCAGTTCCTGGGTCCTCTCCACCCCTCGCTAAGCATCTCTCCGAGCTGACGACCCTTTTCTTGAGCTCATCCTTCGGTTTCTCTGGCGTCCCCTTCACATGGGCCCAGGAGCTGCAGCTGGTCAGCTGGGACGCCCGCGCCCCAGCCAGCGGAGTCCAGCGGTCAGCAGCAGGGTAGTCCCCACGTGGTGCGGTTTCAGGGACCTGCCCGCGGGCCGGCGGCCGCCCCCTCCCATCTTCCCGGAAGACGCTTCTCTGAGACTCACTGGCCAACCCCCGCCAACCCCGTGCCCCTCGGCGCCTCTGTGGCTACTGGGGTGTGGACCCGGCGCCCCCCACCCCCGCGCCCCGTCGCCAGTGGCACAGGCTGCTCAGCCATGACTTCTCTTGCTGCGGCCCCCGGGGTGAGGGCAGCGCGGGCGGAGGCTGCTGCCGGCTCTGGGTTGCCAAGCCCGGTCTGCCCCAGGAGCCCGCAGACCCACGGGAAGAAAGCCCAGGTGGAGGGTGGGGGCGACGCCCCGCCCCACGAGGGCGGCTCCAGCAGGGGGCGGCTTCCGCCCCCAGGGCCCTGGCCACGGTGGGCAGAGAGCTCAGCAGAGCGCACGTACTTTTCCGTGCAAAGGGCTGTAGGAGGGCTGTGCAGAAGCGGCAATGAACCTTGCACGGATTTTCCCCCCAGTACTTACTTTATTTACTAATGCATACAGGAGCTGGGGTGCATGTCACAGGTGGTGGGTGTGAGAGAGAGGACTCCCCAGAGACAGAGTGGGGAGCAGAACAGGCAGATGGACTGGAACACACTGCTGAGGGGAGCAGCGGGGAGACAGGCGAGGTCCGCTGTGCCCTGTGGGACCGCTCCCCCAGTCGGTGGCAGGGATCGAACTCGAGCTGCAGTGGAAGCGATTAGCTTCATAGTGCCGATTTAACCTCTGCACCACCAGGGAGGTGAGGGAGACTGCCACCCGGTTACCCAGCTCGGGTCATCTTAAGTAGAAGAGTGGCCCCTTTAGTCTTCCTCTGCACGGCTAGGGCATCCTGGAAAGGCACAGAAAACGCACACCTAGAACGTTCCATCAGTTTAGCGGCGCCACTTCTCTGTGCTTGGCGACCGCCGCAGCGGGGTTCGAACCTGCGGCGCCTTTGGCGGGCCAGCGCGCGGTTCGCGTTCTGCGGCGCCTGGCCCCGCGCGGCCGCCGTAGCGGGGCGGGCGAACTACGGTGGCCGCGCGGGCGCCGGGCACTCGGGCTCGGCCGGGGCGCGGGGCCGGGCGCCGCCATGGGCAACCTGTTCGGCCGCAAGAAGCTGCAGAGCCGGGTCACGGAGCAGGACAAGGCCATTCTGGTGAGCGCGGCCCGGCCGGGCGCCAGGGCCGCGGGGGGCGGCGGGGGGCGGGGCGGGGCTCGGCGTGTCCCCAGCCCGGGCCGCGCCCCCGCGTCTCCAGGTCGCCGCGCGGGTGGGGCTGCTCCCGGGCAGGGGCGCCAGAGCCGTCGAGGGTCCCAGCTGCAGGCCCCTCCCCCCGGCGCCGTCCGCGGGGTGCCGAGCTGGGCGCACTCCGGGCCCGGGCCGCCTCCCCTGGGCGCCGCCTGGCGCGGGCTCCGGCCGAGGGCACGGTCAGGGCTGGGCCGCGACCACCGTGCGGAGAGGGCGGGCGGGGACGCGGGGCCGGCGGCCTTGGCTCCGCTCGCCGGCTGTCGGGGCAGAGTCCCTGTTGCGCCGAAGCTCGGCGACAGGTGGCCCTGACCGTGGCTTCCGAAGCCCTTAAGCTACGACACGTCCTCAGCGGCTCCAGGTGAAGAGGGGGGCACAGGTTTGCCGCTGAGGAACGGCATGGGGCGCCTAGTGTGCCCCAGGACCGCCTGGCCCGCAGGTGCACCCCACAGGGGTGCCCGGCCCACAAGTAGCAGGCCTCCCCCCTCAGCTCCAGCAGGAAGTGCCAAGGCCATTCCCAGGACTCACCTTTGGGTTTCTGTGCGAGGAGGCCTGGCACTTGCCAGGCACTCCGGGCGGGCGGCAAGTTGGGGTGTCAGTCCTTGGGAGCACATGGAGTTTGCACCCGGGAGGACTTGTTTCTGCCCAACGTTTCCTAGGCCAAAAGGTTGAGCTGAGAAACTTGAGGCCCCAGTGTGCCCCGCTCTGAGCTCTGCTGCCACCCTAGCCTCGGCGCCCAGTCTCCTGCGCAGCCAGCGTTGTGCGTGCACGGCCTGGCTCCTGGAGGAGGGCAGCTCCAGGGTCCCCGGCCGTGGGGCCAGGGTGGCCGCTAAGCCTCACCCAAGCTGTCTACACTGCAGGCCACTCGCTGTGCAGGGAGCTGCCTTAAAGACAACCCGAGTGGGTGTTTAGCGCAGCCTGAGAGGGGACGCTGGGTCCTATGCTTACGCACGCACTTCCGTAACCCCCTCAGACCGATGACAGCCGGGAGCAAAGTGTACGCTGAAGCGTCCAGGCCCGCCAGGGAGAGGTGGGGAGACCTCGACGCCTGAGTGTGGCTGTGGGTGTGGCTCACAGCTCAGTTCAGTCGGGCTCCCTGCTTCGCACAGCGGGGGCTGCTCTGAGCATGCTCCGTGGTGAGCAGCGGCCCCCTCTGGGGAAGCCAGGCCCATCTCCAGTGTCGCACCACACTCAGGGGCGCCCTCGTCCCCCAGAGGCCCAGGGGGGTGCGGGGCTGGCCTGGGTGTGGACTGAGGCCTGGTGTCTCCGCAGCAACTGAAACAGCAGCGGGACAAGCTGAAGCAGTACCAGAAGAGGATCACCCAGCAGCTGGAGCGGGAGCGGGGCGTGGCCCGGCAGCTGCTGCGGGACGGCAAGAAGGAGTGAGTGCCGCGAGCGGGGCTGACGGGGGTGTGCAGTGGCCGCGGCGGGCGGGTGCGGGTGGCGCTGGGCACAGGTCCACGCTCCGGCTCCTTCTGCAGACGGGCCAAGCTGCTGCTCAAGAAGAAGCGCTACCGAGAGCAGCTCCTGGAAAAGACGGAAAACCAGATCACCAGCCTGGAGACCATGGTAGGCAGCCCTCAGGCCCCACCTGGAGGCCGCACCTCGGGCCTCAGGCCAGCACGGCCTGTGGGGCGCTCGGGGCCAAACTGCTTCTTAGCCAGAGAAGGCCAGGCCAGGCCTCGGGAGCCTGAGGACCTCAAGGGGCCGGGGAGGGGGGCTCTCATGGGGTGTGGTGGTCTGGGCCGAGCCGAGGGCACCTCCAGTGCCGGGGGGTGGGGCACAGCCCAGCCTCCAGTGCGTTAGGCACTCGCCACACCTCGACTCCCGCATCCTCAGTCTGGCCCAGAGCCCAGTGGCGGGCGCAGCCGGGAGGAGGCCCCTCCGCCCTATCGCCACCTCAGCGGCCCCCAACCCCCACGCTGCTCTGGGGGTCCCCACTGTGCGGGTCTGCTTGCCTCAGGTCCAGAGCATCGAGTTCACCCAGATCGAGATGAAGGTGATGGAGGGGCTGCAGTTCGGAAACGAGTGTCTGAAGAAGATGCACCAGGTACGCGGGGTGCGGAACGGGGGCTCTTAGGCCCCGGGCTTTGCCTGGGTTGTGCCGACAGCACCGGGGAGGCCGCTCGCTGTCGGGGGATCATTGTCCGGAGGGGCAGACAGACTCGGCGCTGCGTCCCGAGAAGGGTCCAACAGGGACACCCCTATGAGCTGAGGCCACGGAGGGAAAGGCTGGTCGGGCCGGAGAGTTCCTGGAGGGGGAGCACCCAGCCTCGCCTTAGCACACAGCAGGACCGGGCGGCCAGAGGCGCCCCCAGGCTGAGCCAGGGCCTGCCGCCCTGGGGGTGCCGGGGGAACCGGCAGCGAGCGGCGTCAGGGGCGTGAGCCCAGGGCTGCTCCGAGCTGACTCCTGGGACAGGCCCTCCTGGCCGAGACACCGCTCCTGCTGGCTGCGCGTTCCTGAGGCCCGGTGTCGACCGGGCAGGCCTGGCGAGGGGCAGTGAGGCTTCGAGAGGTGGGCCCCTGCCGGGACAGCAGTGACCAGGTGCAGCACAGGCAGGGAGTGCTGTGCCTGGCTGGCAGGTGGCCGCGGCACAGGCCCCGGTCACTGCTGACCACGCCCGAACCCCAGGTGATGTCCATTGAGGATGTGGAGCGGATACTGGACGAGACCCAGGAGGCCGTGGAGTACCAGCGGGTAGGTGTGGCCGGCCCTGGGGCGCCCGCACCCACTCACTGGCCGGCTCCCCCGGAGTCGTACTCCCCGTCCCACCCCTCGCGGTCGCCCCGCCCCCGCTGCCCGCGGTCTCAGCTCGCTCCCCCTTCGCAGCAAATAGACGAGCTGCTGGCGGGAAGCTTCACGCAGGAGGACGAGGATGCCATCCTGGAGGAGCTGGACGCCATCACCCAGGTAGGTGGCCCCGGCTGGCCGCTGCTGCTGGCCCTGCACAGCCCCGCTTGCGGCTGCCCCCGCCCCGGCCCGTGGTGCGCCCAGACCCCTGCCCCTGGTGCCAGAGGGAGCGGCTGCCGGAAAGGGGGTCCGGGCGGCCCTGGTGCGGTGGTCGTGCTGCCCGGCCCGGGGCTCGGCTCTGGTGCTTTGCCGCAGGGCCGCATCCCCATGGCCGCGGCGCACGGGCCTGACGCCATGGCCCTGCGGGGTCGCTGCGCGCCCCAGACCCTCTGGCCCCGTCCGCCCCCCCGCTGGGCGGCAGGGCTCGCCCACAGCGCCTCGGGCCCCCGGTGTCTTGCAGGAGCAGCTGGAGCTTCCGGAGGTGCCCTCGGAGCCCCTTCCCGAGAGGAACCCAGGTACCCTCCTCGCATCGCCTTGCTGCGTGTCGGGGTCGCGGGAGAACAGGGAGTTCTGGAGCGGAGCCAGCGCCCGCCACCGGGGTCCTGCCGGACCCCCTTCCCGCTCCCGGGGGACCTGCCGGTGCCCGTCTGCGCTGCGCCCTGTCTGGGGGGGGCTGTCGTCCCGAGCCCCTCCTCTGCCCCGCCGTCCTGGGCCCGCACGGCCCGCGTGCGTGTCGCCTGCCTTCCGGCCCCGGCCTTGCTCCTCCGGCGCTCGGGCCGGCCTGGCTCCGCGCTGCGGCCTCGTGCTCGGCGCGCCCCGGCTTCCACACTGGTGCGTGGCTCTCTTTCCTCCGCAGAGAAAGCACCGGCCAAGGCCAGGCCCCGGCAGGCGGAGCTGGTGGCAGCCTCGTAGCGCCTCGCGTGCACTGGCTCCGCGGACCGGGCGCCCGAGCGGGCGTGGCCAGCCCCGCCGGGCTCCAGAGGCCGCGCCCAGGCTAGTGGAGCCGCAGCGGGACTCGGCCCCGGGCGGCGGGAGCGGGCCCCAGCGCCGCTGGCTGGCCGCCTCTGGAGGGCGCGGCCAGACGGGACTGGAGGCTTCCAGGGCCACGCCGCCCGGCTGCTCTGCCGGCCCACCGCGCTGCCCGTCTCGTCGGGGCCCAGCCTGTGCCCCGCATTGCTTCGCGCCCACCGGCGACAGAGGCTCCGTCTGTGCAGCTGTCCCTCCGGCCCGGCCTCCTGATGCCCCGTCTCACACGGCTGCGGGGCGCGTCCCCGGTGACAGTGCAGCCCTGCCGCGGCCTGGCCTGTGCGCCGCACGGACCCGCGGGCGCCAGGCCCTCCAGGACAGCCGCCGGCCAGGACTCCCAGACCTGCCCCGGGCCCCTCTCGGCGCCACGCCCGCTCCGTGGGGCTCGGGGCTGGCACAGGGCCCGCTAGAGACCACGGCTCCCGCCCGGCGTGTCCAGTGGACAACTGCACCGCACTGGCCTCCGCTCCAGGCTGGCGGCAGCAGGAGCTGGCCCTGGCCTCGCCGCCTTCAGGGCCGAACGGTGTCAGAATGGGCCTGCCCAGCCCCTGCCAGGTCAGCCCCTCATTAAAGTCGGAGCCTCACGGCCTGCTGCCTCGGACTGAGACCGGAGCCCCGGCCCTTGGGCAGCGTCTGAGGGCTCCTGAGTGCGGTGGAGCTGGGGGTGGAGGCACTGCCCCCGAGCGGGCGGGGCCGGCCACCCGGGCCGCTGCCCTCACCGAAGCGCAGGGAGTGCCGGGCTGCTTCCTGAGGGGCTGGCGGGCCCCCGCTCACAGCTTACCCCAGGCGGTGGCCGGGGCTGGACGGCCAGGCCTCGGGCCGCGTGGGAAGGAGAAGTGGAAGGCCCATGCCCGGGCGGGTGCCGACTGCCCTGGGCGTCCGTGGTGACCGAGGGCGGTGGGCAGAGCGCCCGACCCGGGCCAATGGGCGGACATATGTCACTGACAGGCGCGTGGGCGGGAGGTCAGGACAGAGCCCGGTCCTCCTCGGGCTGCGGGGCTTTGGAATGGGGCCCCGGCCACCCCGTGCGCTGTTCGGGCCTGGGGCATGTCTCTGCCACAGTGCGGGGAGGCGTGCGCCCACTGCGTCCCGCTGCCCTGCTCCCCACCCGCTGGGAGAGGAGCGTGCGGCCGGTTGTCACGACAGCCCAGACACCACGGCCGTGCCCCAGAGAGACCGAGTCACGCTGGCCGCTGGCCGACCACACTCGGGACCGGGCCCTGCCCGCAGGCTCTCCCCGCTTTGCGCGTGGCCGGGCCGGGGCGCCGTCCCTCTCGAGCAGGCCAGGCCCTGCTGTGTGAGCCCTGGCACTCAGGCTGGGTCTGCAGGGGACACTGGACCTGCGCTGCATCTGCCCTTCCCTGAGGCCCAGCGTCCCCACGGCCTCCGGCCAGCCGGCCGGGAGCTCCCTCGCCTGGTGACCGCCTGGCGCTGTGGGCCCGGGCGCCTGGAGTCCGGCGCGACCCTCGCCGCCAGGGCGGTCTCTCCGGGAACCTGGCGCGCCCAGCGCCCTGCCCTCTGGGGACCCTGAGAACTGGCCGGGGAGGCCCGGCCTCCCCACCTCCCGGCAGCACGGCGCGTCCAGGAGGGCAGCAGGGTGCGAGGCTCGCTGGGCGAGGAGAGGGCGAGAGGGGCAGCGGCGCCCAGTGGCCGGGACGTGGGCGGGGGCCGCCGCGGACGCCCAGCGAGCGAGGGCCTGGCTGTGGCAGGTGTGTCGCGGGAGCGCGGCAGCATGTGGCTGCGTCCTCGGGCCTCCCGGCGGCTGGGCCGGCACCGCTGTCCCGGGGCGGCTGGCCGCCTGCTGCCCCCCGTGCCCGGGGGCGTCTGAACCGTCAGCTGTCCGCGTCAGGCGCGAGCAGCTGTGGCCGGCCGGGCCGCCACCATGTGGGCCAGCGCGTCCCCCTGGCGCTGCTGTCGTCTCAGGAGCGGGGGCTCGGGCTCACCTCGGGGGCGCGCTGGTCGGAGAGGCCCCTGGGTGGCCCCTTGGCTCCCTGCCCTGCCCTGGGCGGGGTCCGGCCACACGCTCAGCCCGTGGGACCTCGCGAGCCAGCCGTGCGCCAACATGCCCGCCGCCCTCTCGCCGCAGGGGCCCAGCAGCTGCCCCGGAGGCAGAGCCCAGGCACCCACCCTGCAGGCGGCTCCGCGCACGCCCTGAACCTGCCCGCGGCCCTGGTGCGTCCAGAGGCGCGGGCTGTCCGCAGCGGCGCGGTGGCGGTGCGGGTCCCGCTCTCACTGAGTGCCGGGCGCTGGGCCAGGAGTCCCGGGCGCGGCCTGGAGGGCCCCTCGGCCATGCCGGCCCCACCCTGCAGGCCCCTCCCCCGCGTCCTGGCCGGCTGCTCCGGCTGTCCACGCAGCAGCGCCAGCCCCACCGGCCCTCGCATTTCCCTGGCAGTGGCGACGGCAGGCACCGTCGCAGGCTCGCTGGCCGCACAGACCCTCGTTCGGGAGGGCTCCATTGCGTCCATTAAGTTTGGGGTTTTTTCAAGATTTATTTATTATGCATGTAAGAGCTGGGTACAGACCAGAGGTGCGGGGTGAGAGGAGTCCCCAGAGACAGAGCGGGAGCAGAACAGGCAGACGGACTGAAACACACTGCTGAGGGCAGCAGCGGGAGGCGGGGGAGGTCTGCTGCGCCCTGGGGGTCCCTCCCTGGCCGGGGCTCGAACTCGTGTGGCAGAGTCTGCGGATGCTCCACAGTGCGGTGCTCAGCCCGCTGCGCCACCCGGGAGGGTCCTGTTTGTTTAAATTCTTAAACTGAGCTGCGGGACTTCATTGTTGAGTCAGGAGAGCTCTTTACATACCCAGGAAACCAGATTCGGATTGTGTAGGAGCCTGGGGAAGTCGCCCACTTTCCGAGCAGTGTGCTTGGGAGCACAAAGACTCAGTGCTGACGAAGCCCTGCTCTCTAGGATGCCTTTGCGGGTGCCCTGGGCTTGGCTGAGCGGCACCTGGTCCGAAGGCAGGAAGCCCGTCTCTGTCTCCGGCGTGTCGCGCGTGAACGTCCATTTCCGGGCTGAGCCGGAACCGGCGCGGCCTCCTGCACGCGGACAGCGCCCCCAAGCCTAGGGGATGAGGCGGTCGGCGTCGCAAATCGAGTGCCGTGTGCCGAGGGGGGCTTGTTTCCGCGCTCCGTCCTGACAGCCTCTGCAGCCTTAAGGCACGCCCTGAAATCGGGAGTGAGCCCACCGCCGTGCTGGGCCCCTGCGCCTGCCCAGAGCTTCGGCCGGTGGCTGAATTCTGCAGAGGTTCTGAGCGGCCAGCTGGCGGGTCCGTCTTCAGCCCGGGGCACTGCCCTCCCGCCAGAGCTGGGGCCTCGCCCGGGCCCGGGCACCAGTCTTTACGGTTTGCAGGGCACGCGCTTTCTGCTTATCTCGTGAAGTGTGTTCTTACTAAAGCTCTCGCCGCCACTGCGAGCCCCTCCCCTGCCCTCGCTCCTGGACTGCCCTGCGCGGGCGCTGTCGGCTGCGTCTGGCTCATGTGCTGGGCCTCGTGCCGCTGGGTGCCCGCAGCTCTCGCGTCTCCAGCCACCAGGGCGCGTCTTGTCCAGGCAGCTTCGCGCCCTCCTTTCCCACCCAGAGGCGTCTGGTTTTGTGTCCTTGCCGGTTGCCTCGCCCCAGCGCGGTGATGTGAGAAGTGGGTGCCCCGCTTCTAGTCCGCCCCAGAGCAGCAGCCCCCACAGACGTGCTCCCTGCGGAGCTCAACCTCCCCTCCCCTCCCCTTCCTGCCTGTCTCCGCTCCTTTCCTGGGGGCGGGGCCGATGGCCAGATTGGCCGACTTCGGGCTGCGTGGATGAGTGCAAGGGAGCCGAGGGCGTGGGCTTGCCGGGGCAGGCGCCAGCCCATAGGTCAGTCCGTGCACGCGAGACAGACGGGACTTCTCCACCGAGGAACCACAAAGGGACGAAGCGGACGCTTCAGAACTGAAAACATAAACAAGGAAGTCCTCCGGAAGCAAGGACGCCCTTAAAGAGGCTCCACAGCAGAGAAGACGAGAGGGTGCGTGAAGAAGGATCGAGAGCGCCAGTCCTGGCTGGGGCCGGGCGTGGGGCCTCTCCTGCGGGGCGCACACGCTGTCTTCAAGGGCCGGGCGGTGGCAGGAGGACGCGGGGCAGGGAGCGTGTGAGGAAGCGTGTAGTGCCGTGTGCTCGGTGACGCAATGTCAGCGTGGAGACGGGGGGCTGTTGCTCTCTTAGGCGAACAGCAGCCTCCCGGCCGCTCCGTGGCTTTCACTGAGCAGGAGAGCAGCTCACGAGCACGTGTTGCTCGCGCCAAGAAGCGCAGCCCAGAAGCACAAGGTCGCCTAGCTGTGCACCAAGCCCCCGGCCGCTGCTGTTACCTGACAACTCCGTGTCTCCTCCTGACCGTCTTGCAGACTGAAAGCGTGCGTGCCTCAATCCGAGTTGCTGCGGGCAGCTCCTGTTGGCGTGATTCGCTTGCAAGTCTGCCAGGATCTCGGCAGAACCCTCCCTCTGTCCTTGACCATAGCTCACGGCTCTTGCAGCCTCTGGCTTCCCCCAACAAGGAAGTAACGGCTGAAAATTTTGCAGGTTTGCCACATTAATTTACGGATCAAGAAGCCCAGCACTTCCCAGACAGAAACTCAGAAAACCAGGCCCAGGCTGCCGTGACCCGCCTAGTGGGACACAGAGGCAGGAGCCATGGCCACCCTGGAGGGCAGTCTGAAGGAGCCGGCGTGGTAAGCAGAGCCACGCGTGCTGAAGGAGAGGCTTCCTCAGCCTCAGGCCCAGCACAGCAGCCGGGAGAGGGGGCTCGAGCACCTGCCCACGCTGGGCACGGCAGACGGGGCGCGGAGCAGAGGCGGCGGCTGGGGTCCGTTCCAGGCTTCTCACCTCGGCTGTGCCTCTGTACGCGGACACCCCGGGGGTCACGCCCGGCCGGCCCTGCTGAAGCCCTGGGGCACAGACACCAGAAACCGTGACACGGTGGGCCTGGACGCGGCGTCCGGAGCCACGGGCACGGGCAGCCCACGCCGCAGCTGAGGACAGGCCGTCAAGCGGGGCTGCCCCCTCTGTGCTGGAGGAAACCACGCATGTGGCAGGTGAGGTTAGAAGTCGCGCTCGGGGACACGCCGTGGCAGCTCCGGGGGCAGAGTGCGGGCTGCGTGGCGCTGCCAGCCAGTCTCCCCGAGACTCGGCGCGGACGGAGCGTCTCCTGGCGGCTGCCACCACGGCACCCCTCACGCCGCTGGGCCACGCGCCCCTGCAGCCCGCACCCAGCACCGCCCGCCAGCGGCCAGCAACCTGCTTGGGCCTCTGCGTCCTCAGACCAGGGGGCTGCCCCAGAGCTGACAGGAGAGCAAGCGGGGAAGTCCCCAAGTGTTTGGGATTCGCAAGTTAAGGAGGAAATCCCAGAAAATCAGAAAATACGTGGAACTGAACGGAAAGGAATATAACGCGATTTGTGGATTGTAGCTGAAGTCGCGCTAACTGGGAAATTTGATGTCAAATGCTTGTTACAAAAGAGCCTCAAGTTGAATGATATTTTTTAAGATTTATTTATTTATGCACACAAGAGCTGGGGTGCAGGCCAGAGGGAGGTGAGAGGAGTCCCCAGAGACAGAGTGGGGAGCAGAACAGGCAGATGGACTGAAACACACTGCTGAGGGCAGCAGTGGGCGAGGCAGGAGAGGGCTGCTGCGCCCTGTGGGCCCCTCCCTGGCCGGGGATGGACTCGGGCCGCGGCGGTGACAGTGGAGACTGACCCCCAGGCCGCAGGGAGTCCCTGAAGTCAGCGACTTAAACTTGCCTTCGTTAATTCAAGAGGAACAAATTAAATCCAAAATAAGCAGAACAAGTAGAAGTCGAAACGGAAGCAAAACCTGAAAGCAAAGTCCACGGAAGCAGCTGGGAGACAGGACCGCAGCTGACGAGCCAGGCGCAGAGCGCAGCCCTGGGCGCCCACAGCGGTGTCCACGCTGCTGTCCCGCCCCGGTGCAGGAGGGGCCGCCTGCTGCAGGGCCCCATGCCCCGCGAGCTGAGGGAGCCGGCCCCGCACAGGCCCTCAGAGGAGGCCCCTCTGACCCGAGGCCTGGGGCGCACGGCCTGGCCAGCGTCCCTGCAGAGGAGCCCCTGCCCGGGCGGGCGGCAGAGAGAGCCCAGCTGGGAGGGGCCGTGGTCTGAACAGGCAGGTGAGCGGGGCCCGCCCCTGCCCCCAACGGGGCTCCTCCTGGGCCACACCTTCCAGGGGCTGCGGGGAGGGGCGCCCGGCCGGAGGACCCCTGTGCTGGTCTGGGGGCTTCTCTGTGCTTGCCTTGGGGAGGTGACCTGGCCCGTGAGCTCTCAAGAATGGCAGCGCTCCAGGGGGGCAGAGGGAGCTTGGGGGACCCGTCTGACGAGCAGCCTTCGGCAGCTCACTGCAGGGAGAAGGCTTGGAGCTCCCCAAACGCCCGCACGCCTGCCTAGGGGCTCCGCATGCGAGAGGGGGGTGCGCGGCAGGGTCTGGGCTCCAGACCAAGTGGGCTGCTTGAGGGCCGGGGAGACAGCAGGAGCTGGCCCAGTGAGGCAGGGGGGCCGGGTGCTGGCTCTCCCGGGCTGTGGCCCAGCTCCTGGGACGCCCCGAGTCCACAGACGCTCACCAGGGCCCAGGCTGCTGGGGGGCTCCCAAGGTGGGCACAGGCTCTGCCGTGGCGGCTGGAGGTCAGGCCCCCCAGGCTGGCCTCGGGAGGTGGGGCAGCTGCGCCTCAGGAGAGGCGCCCCAGGGCCCGCTCCCCGCCCGGCAGGAGTTCCCAACAGGCGTGGTAGGCTGGGGACCTCAGGAGGGAAACGGCAGCCGCTCCACACAGTGGCCATGCCGAGCCGGACAGGCGCAGACCCTGCGGCCAGCGCCCACCTGGCTCTGTCGCAGGAGGGGAGGGGGCACACTGGGCCGTGGGTGAAGGCCTGGCCGGGGGCGGGCGGGGACGCAGGCCTGCAGACTGCCATGGCTGGCTTCCTCTCGGGAGGGTGCCGGGGTTCTAGGCCCAGGGGGCGAGCGCCCTGAGGCCACCGAGGTGACTGAGTTGCACCCCAAGGTGGGGACCTCACGGGTGGGGTGAGTGTCACCGCAGCGTCTGGAAAGATGCCGCGGCCCTCCGCCGCACCCCGCAGCCCAGGACCTCTCTGCGCCGAGGCCCAGCCCGCAGGGCCCCTCTTCTTCCTCCAGCTCCGCCGCCCGCCCCACCCCAGCGTTGCGCCTTGGGGAGCCCTCGGGCCTGCTCCTGGGTCGTGCTGGCTCGCAGGCCACGGCTGCCCTTCCCAGGCCGTCTGCCAGGTGGCAGCAGAGTCTTTGGGACGCCGTCCTGCAGGCCCCACTGCAGGTGACCCCGTGGCACAGGGCTCCCCCGAATGCAGTCCGCGGAGGCCTGGCGCCGGGGCCGGACACGCGGGGGCTGGGACAGCAACTACGCACCGCGAGCCTGGCCTCCAAAGCGCCATGGGCAGGCCCCCGCACCAGACCTGGCCAGCAGGGTCTCAGCGTGGACTTCCCTGGTGCAGGACCCGGGTCCCCGGGCCCTTCCCGGCCCCACTCCACCAGCCAAGGACGGAGCAGACTGGCCCCGTCCACCCACCGGCCGGGGCTCTGAAGCCAGCCGAGGCTGCGTGCAGCGTGCTCCTGCGGCCAGGGCAGCACGTGTCCGAGCGCCGGCCGCCACTCAGGCCCAGCGCGGGGCCTGCTCGTGCCAGCCTGCGCGGCCCTGAGCGACGCCCGGTGGACTGAGGCCAGGCACCTGCCCGCCCGCCGCAGCGCTGGGCCAAGGCACCCGCGCCTCCGAGAGCCGCCTGCGCTGGGAGAAGGGCCTGCGGGCACGTGAGCGTCTCCAGCTGAAGCTGCAGCGGCCCTTCTGGGACGCAGGGCGCCCCCTGCCTCCTGTGCACAACTCTGCCCTGCCAGTCCTGCGCCCGTGGGTCTGTCGCTGGCCTGCCAGCCGGCCCCTCCTTCAACCACCGCCTGAGGCCCAGCACACCCCTTGCCCATGGGGCGGCCTGGCAGGGGCGGCCGGTGGCCGCAGGGGGTGAGCCTGAGGGCGGGGCGTCCCGCTCAGATCCCTGCGTGTCCGGAGCCGGAGGTAGCGCCCGCCGCAGGGGAGAACTGCTGCACAGGACCCAGCCTGCAGGAGGTGACCGCGGGCCGGCCCCTTCTCGAGGGCAGCAGCTGGCCCGGGGGCTCCCCTCCCCAGGGCTGCCGGCACTTGGTGTGCAGGGCCGGAGACGAGACCACCCAGGGAGCGGCTGCCGCAGAGCCACAGGCGTCCACCGTGCGGCCCCGCGCCTCAGCCCCTCTCTGGGAACCCTGGTCTTCGGCAAAAAAAAAAAAAAAAGTCAGATTTCGAGACTGAAGACAACATTTTAAATTTGGCTTTAAATAAACGTGGAATGAAAAAGCGAGAGCAGAGCCTCCTGCAGCTGAAATTAGAAGCTGCCATCCGGGCAGGGCGCCATCTGCGCGGCTCCGCGGTGGCGTCCCCAGCCCAGACCCCGGGGCAGGCCCTGCCCGCTCGCCTCAGGCCCTTCGAAGCCTGCGAGGCCCGTGGGGGCCGAGGGGAAGAAAACGAAGCCGGTCCAGGGCCGGGGGGAGCCCGGCGGAGCCGCTCCTGAGGAGGCTGGTGGCCACGCTCTCTGCGGGGGCCTCCCACATTGGCTCGGTGCGCCCCGAATCCCGGCCTGAGCTGGGAGGGCCATGCCCTGCCCGGCCGCAGTCCCTCCCATGCCCCACGAGGCCTTGGCCTGGCCCCTGGCCGAGGGGATGTGCTCTGCGGGGGGGCCAAGCCGGATGACGCTGCCTAAGGCAGGCGAGGGGGAGAGGCGCCTCAGTGCAGCTCTGCGACTCCGCGCCCCCTGCGCTCACCCCCGCGCTCCTCCCACGGGCACCTGGAGTCACGCAGGGAATTATGTAAGGGCCGTTGCAGGGAACCTCCCCCCAGCAACGGAGGGCGGCACCTCCTGCCCCCCAGCCTCAAAGACTGACCCCTCGGGAGGGGGGGCTGAGGGCTGAGAGCTGGGACAGCCACCTCGCCCCAGGGCTGGCTGGACGCAGCACCCAGGCTGCCCCGGGCGGGAGGCGCGGCTTGGCCTGGGGCTGGGGCGGACCCTGGGCCTCAGGTCAAGGGTGAGCGGGTTTCAGGCGCAAAGCCCCGTTTGGGGCAAGACGAGGGGAGGCGGGTGTCGGCCACGGCACGGCGGCCAGGAGCAGGCCGGTCAGCCCTGCCGCCGGCACCACGGTGGCCGGCGCGCTCTGGGCCAGGGCCCCTGCCCCACCGGCTGGCCGGCAGGTTGGGGTCTGGGAGGCGCTGGCCGGGCCTGTCGCGAGGCTGCCGGCGCCGCCACTGGGCCTGCGACGTGGGGCGGCGTGAGGCGCTGGAGCGCGGGCGTGTCAGTGCCCGCCTCCCGCCCCCGCCCTCCTGGGCTCCTAGCGGCTCCTGCAGGTGCGGCAGGGGCCGTGGGGCGCCCGCTGTGGGGTCCGGCTGTTGGTCTCTGGCCCACGGTGCCATCGGGGGTGCCGGCCGGCCCCCGGCCAGTCCCCAGCGGCAGGGGGCGCTCTGACCCCCACCCAGGTGCTTCCCAGCGTCCACACCACTGTGCCCGGGCAGGAAGGCGCGTCCCGTCGGTGGGGTTCTCACTGCTCCTCCAGGACCTCTTCACGAGGCCTTCCCGTGTGCCTGGCTGGGGCCAGTGCTGAGGGCCGCACCTGCTCGGACACCCCGGCCCCGCCGGCACCCGCAGCAGCACCCGGTGACCACAGGCTCCGGGCCCTGCGAGCCCGCCGGAGCCACGCTGCCGCCTGGGCAGAGCCTCGGGCTGGCGCAGGTGCCGAGGGCGGCAGACGCGTGGCCAGCGGCCAGGGAGGCAGCTCCGAGGCCGGCAGCTGCGCGTGTGACTGGTGGCGTCACCGGGGCGCCTGGGCGGGGGGCGTGAGGGCTGGGAGGGGGAGCGGGGCTTCGCTCGAGCAGGCGCCGGGCCCCAGCTCCTGCGCTGGAACTTTCTAGTGACTGGTGACGACAGCGCTAATCCAGGAAGAAGCTGGAGGCTGCCAGGGGGAAGGGGGCGCGGACGGGAGAGGAAGAGCTCCCCGACGGCCTGCCGCTTCCTAGTGGTCCGAGACCCACCCCCGGCTCCGCCGAGCCGGCCGCGCTGGCCGGAGAGGCGGCGGCGAGCACGCCTCGGAGCTCTGCCGGGCGGTCGGTCACCTCAGGAGGAGCTCCTGCTGCTTAGCGAGAATTCACAAATCCTGGTGCCCGCCTTGCCAGCAGAACAGCTTGCTCGGAAAGCAAAGGCTGTCATCCTGTAATTAAATCGAGACCCCCTCCCTACTGACGCCGAGATGAAGCCACTTACATAACGCGACTAAAAATAAGCTGATGAAGAGACGCTCCCGTATCCTCCTGCCTCCAGCCCGCTCCTCCCGGCGCCCGGCGGCAGCTCCCGGTCAGACGCCCCTGGCGCGGCACCGTGCGAGCGTGTCCCAGGGCCCCGGCAGGCCCGGTGCTGAGGACGGCCGCAGGGGCAGCCTGCACGTGGCCGGGCCCAGCCCGTGGTGACGGGAGCCCAGAACGGCCCCAGTGCGGGAAGAAGGGCGCTGCAGGGGCGCGGGCCAGGCCGGGCGCTGTTGGGCCATGGCGCCTTGGTCCTTGGGGAGGCGTCCAGAGCTGCTCCGTGCCGCCGATGACTTCTCGCCGGCCTTAGAGCAGGGTGGGCTGGACCTCAGGCCCGGGGGTGGCTCCCGGCTGGACTGTCCCCACAGATGGAGCTTCTGAAGGACCCCAAACACCTCCCAAGCCAAGTGCCGCCAGGAGCCCTCCTGTCCCTGAGCAGGGGCCGAGGACCCTTCCTGTCAAGGTGCCCACTGCTTGGGCCCTCAGTCCTGCCCTCGGCCCTGCTGCCGTTGGGAGGGCCCAGGAGGATGCCGGTGGCCGCCCTGTCCCCGAAGCCCGCCCTCTGCCCGAAGCCTGCCCACTTCACGTCCCGGGGAACGTGGGCACTTCTGACGGAGGGGAGCGCTTCCCTTTGGGCTGCTGCCCGCCCGCTACCAGGTGGGGCACAGGCCAGGACCCAGGCTGCTGACCTCGGCCCGCCTGGCCACGTCTGGGAGCGTGGGCTGGGCAGGGGCGGCAGTCCCAGACCTAGAGGGTGGGCAGGGCCCAGGACGGCGGAGGCGCCACTGCCCTCCGCTGCGTCCACTGCGTCCCCGATGGAGCGGGCGGCCTGGGGCTCCCTGCTCACAGCCGGCGGGCCACCGCTGTCTTTCTGCTGGCCCTGCCCACGACTGCCCTTGGGGCCAGGAGGCCGCCCAGCTCCCCGCAGCGGGCCTTGGGCTGAGGCTGGGAGCCTGCGCCCGGCTGCCCAGATGGCAGGGGCGGCGGGAGGGCACGTGGACCTGAGCCAAGCGGAGCTACTCTCTGTCCCCCGCGAGGAGAGAGCCCCAGAAGCCGCACACAGTTTATCCACAGCGGACCAGAGGCCAGAGAAGGCCGCAGGCTGGGGCAGGAGGGGCACGGCCGCAGAGGGGCCGTCCGAGGGCCGCTGGGCAGGGGCAGGCGGCCTGCACCCCCGGGCAGCGCCGCCCTCCGGGCAGGCCCACCGCGGGGTGCCTGGGCCTGGTCCGCGGCGGCGGGTCCGCGTGCGCCTGCCCGCCCGAGCCGCGGTGACCGCCCGGGCGCGGCGCAGCGGGAGCGGCAGCCCTAGCGGGCGAGGAACACTCGGGCTGGTGTTTGACAACGTAAAGCGGGTAGCTGCTCGGTGCGAGTCCAATTTACGTAAACAGTCCCCGCGGGGCGTCCCGGGGCCGGCCTGGCCCGCTTCCTGGGCAGGGCCCGGCCGGCCCCGGCGCCAGCCCCGCCCGGCGCCTCCCGGCCGCCCTCGCCAGGCCCCGTCCGGGGTCCCCGCCGCCGGACTTACCTCCGAAGTGCCGGCCCGGCGCGGGCCCGCGACCCGGCCGCTCCTGGGCGGAGCGCCGCCTCCACGGCCGCCGCGCCCCCGCGCCCCCGCCTTCTGCGCGCTCCTTCCTGCGCCTCCCGCCCCCGCCTCCCCGCCCCCAGCCCGGCTGTCGCCCGGGCCCCCTCAGGCTGTTCCCAGGGCCCCAGCCCGCGCCGCGCCTCCGCCTCCTCCCCCGAGAGCGACCCCGCGGCCCGCCAATCGCTGCCTGCCGCTGACCCTCAGGCCCCGCCTCTCGGCCCCGCCCCCTTCCCCCTCTCCGGAACCCACCAATGGGAAGGGCGGCGCGGGGGCGGGGCCTGGCGGTTGCCTAGCAGCGGCGGAGCTGGGCGGGGGCGGGCGGCCGGGGGCGGTGATCCGGGCGCGGCGGGGGCGGGGGCGCGGGAGGCGGGGCCAGCAGGGGCGGGGCCTGCGTGGCTATAAAGGCGGCCGCCGGCGGGGAGTCGCGCTCCTGGTCCGGATCCCGCGCGCTGCTCCTTCCCGCTCCCGCCGCCTTCGCCGACGTCCGCGCCCCCGCTCCGGTCTGTGCTGCCGCGGACCCAGCACCATGTCGCTCTCGCGCTCGGAGGAGATGCACCGGCTCACGGAGAACGTCTACAAGGTGAGGCCGGCGCGAGGCGAGCCGGCCGGCGCCCGGTGCCGCACGCGCGCGGGCCCTTGGGGGCTGCCCGGCCTCGGGGGCCGCCCGGCGGGGCCGATCAAGGGGGGCGCAGGCGCCGTCCGCGCGCGCCCGCCCCGGGACAGAGCGCGGCGCGAGGGTCGGCCGGGGGCCGATCGCGGTGGCCCGGGGGTGGCCCCGCCGGCGCCGCCACGCGCGCCCCCGGGCGCCACTTTCTCAACAGGCTGCCCCTCTGCACAACTCCGCGCCGCGGCCCCGGCGGGAGGGCGGCTGGCGGGGCGCAGGCGGCACGGCATCCGTCATCTTATGTAACCGCGCGGGCAAGCTGACTGTGTAGGAGGCTGGCGCGCCGGCCCTGCCGCTCGCAAGTATGCGCCGAGCCGGCTGCATCCTCCGTCGTGCGCGGCGCTGCCCACGGGCCGGCCCCCGCCCCCGGCGCGCCCCGCGTGTGCGCCCTCGCAGGCCCGGCTGTGCGCTCAGCGTCCATCTTCGGCGCTCGCACCCACCGCCCGGAAGGCAGACCCGTGCTGCGGGCTCGGGCCGCGCGGCTCCTCCAGGCGGCGCGTTTCCTGAGGGCCGGTGGCGGCCGGCCCCGTCCTGCTGTGTCCGTGCTGTTGCGGAACCGCGTCTGGGAGCGAAGCGGCAGGGAGACGGGGCGGGCTGCTTGCAGCAGCCGCTGCTCCTCGCCACTGGCGGGGATGGTGGGCTGTGCGAGCAACAGTTCCCGGCCCAGCTCCGTGGCCGTGGCGCGAGCCGGCGCGGCACCCTCGGCTCGGTGGAGTTCCGGGGCCCGTGCGTTTGGGATCCGCAGCGAGGCTTTCAAGTTGTGGCTGGGCCCTCCCCGCACCCGGCGCTGGGCGGGCTCCGTTCCCAGGCTGGGGAGTCCGGCGGCGGGCAGGGCCGGTGGGAACAGGAGCCTCCGCCCTCGGCGTGCCTGGCGTCACCCAGAGCCGGTGGCACCCGTCCCTGCCCTGCAGGTGCTGTGAGGAGGGGGTGCAGCACCCCCAGTCCTCAGTTCCGCGGCAGCCGCCCACGTTGCAGGGCGGACGTGCCGGCCAGGGCGAGCTCTCTCCCCTTCCTGCTCCTGCGCCGAAGCCATCCGGCAGGAACTTTCGTGACGGGGCTCTAGGGGGCCTGGTGTGGGGCTCCCGCCCGCGGAGACTCAACAGGGTGGTGGCAGACAGGCCGGGAGGGGGCTCTTCCCCTCTGGACGCAGGGGGGTCACTCGGTTCCCAAGCTCCCTCCGGAAGGTGTGGCGGGTGTGTGCTGCACCCCTGCCGCCCTGGGTTGGCGAGCCGCAGCGGGCAGGACAGCGACAGCCTTCCTGCCACAGCCAGCGCCTGCTCCCTGGGTCGTCGCGAGGTCCAGGCTGGGGCCAGCCCGGCCAGGGTTCTGGCGGCCGGCCAGGCACACACCAGTCCACGCGGAGCGCGGGCAGGGCGCAGCTGGAGGCCCCGTGCCCACCGCCAGCCCCCGTCCTGCCCCGGACAGCGCGCCCCTGGGCCCGTGTGGAGGGCCTGAGCCGGATGTGGCCTGTTCCCGTCGCCCTGGCCAGTGCCCAGCCCTTGGCTCTGACTGAGTCGCCGGGCCGTGGTTCTGGGTGGCCAGGGGGCCGTGGGGCGGCTGGCCTTGGCCTCGTGGTCAGGCTGAGCACGGGACATGCAGCGATGGCCCCTCCCCGGGGCGTCTGCATGCCGACCCCGCTGTGCCCTGCGGCCGGGTCCTCCGGGGCCACGTCCTCTGGGGACTTCGTAGGGGGGGCGCTCCTCGCTCCGCGCCTGGGCAGGGGTACGGGGCTGAACCCTCTGGGGGCCCCCAGCAGGTGCCAGGCCGGGCTGTGGCAGGGAGCCTGCAGCTCTGGGCAATGCCTGGGACGGGAACAGACAGGAACTGAGAGCTGCTGCTCAGCGCGGTGCGGCCCTGGTCCCCGCTCCAGGCTCCTCCAGCCACGGCCCTCGGCCGGGCGGCCTTTCACCTTCTGAGGCTCAGAGCAGGCCTGACTCTGGGTGACCTGGTGACCTGCCGGGAGGCAGGAGGAGCCAGTGGGGGTGGGGGGCGGGGGCGGTCTCAAAGCCTGGGCTTGGCAGCGGCTGGGCTGTGCGCCCCACCCGCGTGCTGTGTGTGTGCAGGCTGCCAGGGCTCTGGGGCGGGAGCCAGCCAGGGCTGCCCCACCTGGCTGGGCGGTCAGTGCTGGCACGGGCCTGTGGGCACCAGCGAGCAGGAGGGAGCCGTGCAGTGCAGGCCCCCCCCCCCCCCCCCCCCCCCCCCCCCCCCCCCCCCCCGCACCGCTGGCGTCCCGAGGGCACAGAACTCAGGGCCCCGGGGCAGTGGAGACACCCGCGGGGAAGTAAGCGAGGGCTCCTCTGCCAGGGAGGAGTGACCCGGCCCTGGGCGCGCGGATACGTGTGCACCGGCACTGGGCGTGTGCGGCGGTACCCGGCGGAGGCCGTCTCCGAGGCGGGGCCTCCCTGCCCGGCTCCCCACCCCGCAGCCCTGCCTGGAGGAGGCCCCTGGCCCCGGCTGGCTGTTCTCAGCAGTGCCGGTCCCGGTCCCGGGCCAGAGGTGCTGCCTCTGCAGCACGGGCTCAGTGTGAGGGGCCAGAGCCAGGGGCACAGGCCGGGCACTGCGCCGGCCAGGGCCTGGACACCTGCCTGCATGGCCTGGAGCCCCGGCCCCCGCTGTGCAGGGCCCCCTGCCCCCGCGCTGAGCTGCCCGCCCCGCCTCAGATCTGGGTCCTGGGGGGCTCTGGGCGTGGGGCGGGCGGGGCACCCCAGCTCAGCTGTCCTCAGAGCCTGGGTTGGCGTCCTTGGGGCGTCCTCCGCCCTAGGCCCACCCGCCTCCCCTGCCAGCCAGCGGTTTTCCAGAGCCTCAGGCCGGGAGGTGCCTGGCTGTTCTCAGCCTTTGTCCCTGGAGACCTCAGCGGGGGTAATTATGGGGCCGCTGGGGCGCCTCCAGCTGCAGCTCCTCCTGGCCCCTGCTGGTGTCCCCCAGAAGGCTCCAGGGGCCCCCACATGGGGGCGGGGCGCCCCCACGGGGTGCTCCTCATCAGCAGGCGCCCCCTCGGGCCCCAGTGGGTGGCTCGGGAGGCTGCTGCGTGCCTGCTGGCTGCGGGCGGTGCGTTTCCCGTCACCTCTGGGGTTTCCTTGGCAGCCCCCGGGCCCCTCGCTCTGCAGGTCCGGGCTGGCGTGTTTGGTTCTTGGCCGAGGACAGGCTGGTGACCGGGGGCTGTGGGACCGTGCCGGGAAGCCCCTGGCGGGCAGGGCAGGCGCAGACACTCGTGAGGGCGTCAGGCCAGGACTCACAGCGGGACATGCCAGGGCTCCGTGGATGCCTGGTAGGACCCAGTGGGGAGGCTGTGACCCCGGGAGCTGGACCCCCGGGAAGCAGGCGCCGGTGCCAGGGGGCCCAGCGTGACCAGGGCTTCGCTGCTCGGCGGGCTCAGATAGCAGCGGGCTTGGGGCCAGCGCCCCCACCTTGGGCCACACGTGTTCCTGCGCCTTCCTGCCCCTGCTGCGCGGCCCAGGGCGGTCGGCCTGTGTGGACAGCCGTGGTGGGTCCTGGCCCGGCCTCCCTCGGGCAGCGGTGCGCCCTGCACGGCCAGGCCGGTCCGGCCCCCCGCCCGGCTGCTTGTCTGGTGGTCAGGTGCCCGCGAGGCCTTTGCGAGCGCAGGGCCTGGTGCCGCTGAGCCTCTGCAGGCCCCCGAGCTGGGCCTTCCGGCTGCCCCGCCCCGCGTCCCCAGAGTTCCAGGCAAGAGCCCCAGCTGCTGCAGACGTTCTCGTTAGCGAGTAAGTGGAACAGCGGAAAACTCCCTGGCCCGCCAGGCTTGTCGGGGGCGGAGCCGGGCGGCCGGGTGAGGCCACCTTGTCGCTGTCCCTTCTGGGGGCTGAGGACACGTGTCCAGCGCGGTGACAGCCTCGGCCGGCACACCGCGCCTGCCGTGAGGGCCTGGGAGGAGCCCGCGCTGCCCGGCCGCCCCTCCACGGCCCCTGCCGGCACAGCCTTTGCAGGACACGGACGCTCGGGGCTGGGGCACCCCGGCCGGCCCGGCAGCACCCAGGCCCGCTCCGTGTTCGGCCAGGCGTGGCCCGGCCACCCTGCTGTGCTTGGGCCCTTGCCCGTGGGTGGGACCGAGCCACTTCCTTCTCAGCCCGTGGCCTTGTTCTAACGTCGGCGCCTCGTGCCGGTCTGCTCCGTGGTGCCGGCGTGGGGCTTCAGTCTGAGCTGCTGGGGACGCACAGGCTGTTTTGGGGCTCCTGCAGGGGTTGGAGGCAGGCGTGCCGGGGCAGGGCAGTGACCTTCCCAGGCCGGTGACAGGTCCCTCCGTCTCAGCGTCCCCGCGCGCGAGCTGCACTCTCAGGAGTCGGCTCATGCGGACACGGCCGTGTGAGCCCGTGGCCGGCGGGGCGGGCCGGCAGGACGCATCTCTGGCAGGGGAAGGAAGGGGCTGGGCTGCGTCTGGGCCGCACGCGCGGGGCTCCTGGCTGTCCGGTTCTGCAGTGGGCCCGACAGCCCCGCCAGCCTCTCTGGGCCCGCTGCCCCAGCTGGGCTGCAGGTGCTTCCTGTGGGCGGGGCCGGGCGGTGGGCTGCGCCCAGGTCAGGGGTCAGGCTCGGGTGGGGGTGCGCAGGGCGTCTCCCCTCTCTCCCTCAGGCCGGGCTTTGTCTCTGCCTGGCGCTCCGTGGCCACGGCCCAGGCGGGTGGGCCGGCAGAGCTGCCGGGACAGGGCCTCCTGACGGCGGCCTCCACGCCCCGCTGGGCCAGCACCAGCCCCGGGCCGGTCTCCATGACCTGTGTTCTCGGGGAGCTGCCGGGGCCGGGGACCCCGTCGGAGGCTTCCCGGCCGTCGGAGAGGCCCCTCATCCCCCCCCGTCTCCTGCTTCGGGACAGCCAGCACTCGGCCCGTTGTGGGGTAATGGCCGGCCGGCCCCAGAGCGCTGTCCGAGTCCCAGCGCGGGGGTGGGGTGCTGGGCAGACACCCCGCGGCCTGGCTAGGGAGCGGGGCCGGCAGAGCTGGCTGTCCACGTGGCTGCCGAGTGCACGTCCCCTCTGAAGGACGCCGCGCCTCCCCCACGGTGACCTCTGGTGGGCCGGGCAGCGGCCCCAGTGCTGGCCCTGCAGCCCCGCCCGTGCACTGGAGGAGGGAACACGGCCTGGGCGGTCGGCGGAGGCTGCAGGCCGAGTGCACCGGGGAGCTCAGGGCAGCTCCAGGACGGCTCTCGAAGGACGCAGTGCCCTGGGCCGGCCCTCGGAGGGGCACGGGGCCGAAGGCCTGGGCTCCTGCTTCATCCTGTCCGGTGACGGGACAGCCCTGGGCCCGGGCAGAGCCTGGTCGAGGACTGGGAGCCAGGATGTGTCTCCCTCGGCCCTGCACCCTCTGACTCCCTCAGGGGGTGGGGGAGGCGGCGAGGTGCAGGCAGAGGCCTCCCGGCCCTTGTTCTGCTGGCACAGTGCGGGGGCGGCGGAGGGACGGCACCTCCCCGCTCGGGGAGGGGAGGGCTTGAGCACACCGGGGCCTGGCTGGCTGAGCGCCGCCCAAGCTGGGCCGCCGGGCAGGGGCAGGAGCTGGCCGGGCAGGGACAGGAGCTGGCCGAGCAAAGTCCCTTGGCCGCGCGCCTCTAGAAATGAGCTGGCCGCTCTCGGGCCCCGGCAGGAGGGGGTGTCGCTGCCCTTTGTCCTGTGTCCAGCCTGACCGGGGCCCGACTGATCGAAATGCAGTCACCATCCAGGCCGGCTGTCCTGCCCAGGGCGCCCCTGGCTTCTGGCCCCCGCCCCGCCAGGGGTCCCGTGCTGCAGGCGGGCAGGGGCTCTGTGGGGCCACGGGGGCGCGTGTTCGGGGACTCCTGGCAGCACAGGCCAGCGCTGAAAGCTGTGCCGTTGTCCGTCGGACGGCCAGGGCATCAGGGAGCGGTGCTGGGGCTCGGCTGCGTCCTGCCCAGGCAGCCCCAGGGACGAGTATGGACGGGAAGGACTGGAGGAGGCCAGGTGGCCGCTGGCCTGGGCGCTGGGTGTGCAGCGCGGACGTGGCGGGGCTCCCATGGCTGTGTTACAGGGCACCCTAACATAAAACGGGCTTCCCTCACTGGGTCCTCACCCGCGGGTCAGGAGACCTTTATGATAAGTCCCGGCTTCAGGTACATGTGACAAAAATTATTGGTTTTTATTTTACAAAAGAAATGGGGAATAACGTAGTAATGATATCAAGGGAAAGACAGGGATACAAATCTGTAAATATCGTACCAGATCTTCTGAGCAATGGCGTGTTGAGAGCTGGCTCCGAGTCAAGGGAGATGGCTCCCAAGGAAGAGAGCGATCCAGGCTCACCTCTGGTTTTATAGCCAGCCTGGCTGCTCACTCCACCCTCAGGCCCCAGGGATCCATCTTCGCTAATCATCTGATCAGATTTGTGGTTCTGAACACTGGTGGTCTGGAGTGGGGGTGGAGTCCACACACCCACCTGTGTCATCCAGTCAGGAAGACCTTTCCCCTAACAGCCAAGGCTCCTCTGCACCCCAGTGTCCATGGGGCGGCGTGAAACCAGCACAGGAGGCCCTGGGCGCTGCAGGGCTCGCACAGGGTTGGGGGCTCTGGCAGCTCGGCGGCCCAGGCCTTCCTGTCTGCAGACTGCCCCTGCAGTGCCCGGGCCCCGCCTGCCACGACTCCTGCTACGAGCTTCTGGGCGTTTGGGCTCCAGAGCCCCACGGGAGACCCAGCCGTCTGTGTGAAAACAAGCAGAGTGGCTGATGGCGAGCTGGCTCCTCGGCCCGCGGGGTGGGGGATGCCTAGCCTTGGGGAGGGGGTGTCCTGGGCAGGTTCATGGGGAGGGGGTTCGCACAGGGAGGCCTCTATGGGGACGTGGGCTTGCCTCAAGCCAGGACAGCCGGGCCCTGTGTCCAAGGGGCCACCGCCTGAGCCCTGGACAGTGGGGGGGGGAGAGGCTGGGGGACCCTGTAGCGGCTGGAAGGTGGCAGCACAGGAGCAAGGTTCCAGATGGTTCTGGGCAGATGGGTCAGGGAAGGAGAGTCTTGGAGCCCTTGGTGGCTTTTCATACTTTATTTAGTAGAGGTGGCCAGGTACATGGCAGGCAGGGGTGCCGGGGGGCCGGGAGGCTGGCAGGCTGCCCAGCCCCCGACGCATCTCACCCTCTCTGCTTCTGCTCCTCAGTACCGTCGGTCGGCCGGCCGGTCCTCGCAGTTCTGGCGTCCTCATGACGCCGCCCATTTATGCCCGTGTCCAACGCAGGTGCGCCCACTTGCGCATGCGCACCCGGGAGTGCTCGCAGCATCGCAGGTGTCCATCATCACAGTGGGAGGGTGGAAAGACCTGATCATTCTCTGACCCTACAGACCCCCTCACCAGAGGGCCGGGCCCTCCCAAGGGTGCCGTCGCGGCTGTGCTGGGGCTGTGGCCTGCAGGCCCTGGGGCTGTCTCACACCCACGGCCTCGGGGAGGCCCGTCTTGAGGCCGGGGCGGGCGTCCCTGCGACTTGTGGGGCCAGTGGCCAGTTCACAGCCTGCTGCGCCTCGGCCCCCTCGCCAGCAGAGGCGAGCCTGCCCAGGGCCGGCGGGTCCGCGCCCACTCGCCCGCATTCCTCCTACGTGAGCTCAGCTGCTGCGGCCGGAAGCGAAACTGGGCCCGGCCGGAGTCACCCGAGGCGTGGCAGGCGCTGGGGTGGCCCGGGTGGCCGGCTGCTGCCTGCAGTCACCCGTCCACGGTTGGCCTGAGCCCCGTGGGGCCTGCCTGGGGGCCGGCGGCAGCCTGTGTCCGCCGCCGAGTGCGAGGCGCATGCACGCTGACGCCCCGTGCACGTGCACGCTGCACACGGAAGTGCGCATGCGCACGCCCCATGCACGCAACGCCCCACGCACACTCACGTACACGCACGCGCCCCACGCACGCAACGCCCACGCACGCGCCCCACGCACGCACGCGTTCCCAGGAGCACCAGACGGGCGCCTCCTGACCCGGCCGTCCCTCCCGCCCGCGCTGCTTCTCTCCGCCCGGCGCAGGGCCTGGGGGCGCCGCGGGGGCACGGGCCTTGTCTCAGAGCACCCCGCGCCCGCCTCACGCTCTGCGCAGCCGCCGCCCCTGCCCGCAGCGCCGCTCCGGCTTCCGCCTCGGCCGGGGAGGGCACGGCCAGCGCAGGCCCAGGGCCAGGTAGGCGCCCCCTGGGCTCCCTGGGGCCCAGCTGCAGCTCGGGGCAGTGGGGCCCGTGGGGCGCGGCCCAGTGCCTGCGGCAGTGCACGGCGGGGTGCGGGGGGCGCAGCGGCCCAGGCGGCTCTGGTTCCTCGCCCCTCTTGGAGCCCGTTGGCCCCTTGGCTGGGCAGACCGGGGCCCAGACGGCGTCACCTGGAGCGGCCCCGCCTCTGCCACAGGGGCGCGGGGGTTTCCCGGCCAGGCCCCCTTGGCACGTGCTGCAGGCGGCGCGCAGACCGGGCTTCCCGGAAAGCCCGTGCAGCCACCGCGCGGGCCAGGTCCCCTGGTGCAGACTTGGCTGTGCCCATGCGCGTCTGTTCTGGCGCTTCAGGATCCGAACACGTGTTTGGCCTCCACGCGCGAGTCTCATCTGTGTCTGAGAGCTGCTGAGTCTGGCGCCCAGGCTCCGGTCCATCGGGCACGGATCGGCCGCCGGCTGCTCACTGCGGGAGCGCGCCAGAGCCAGGCTGTGCGGCCGTGTGCGGGAGCTGCGTGCTCAACGAGTTTGCGTGCCAGGCACTCCGTCCTGCCGTCCCCAGCCCCGCGAGAAGGGGGCGTCTGCAGGGTGCACCGGACTGGGTGGCAGGAGCCTGAGGGCCTCACCCTGCGGTGAGCCGTGCAATGATCGCTGCTTTACTCTGCTTCCCAACAGGCCGTCATGGAGCAGTTCAACCCCAGCCTGCGGAACTTCATCGCCATGGGCAAGAACTACGAGAAGGCCCTGGCAGGTGAGCGCGGCTGCACGGTTGGGGCCGGTTGGGGCCGGGGGGCGGTGCAGGCCCGAGATGGGTCCTCAGTGGCGGGCGCCGCGTCCTGGGCCTGCCCGGCTTGGGGGGTGGGCGTGTGCTCGGGGCTCTTGGAGCTGCACTGGCCCTGGAGGCGCGCTGCCGGGAACGCTCTGGCCTCCTGCCCAGCGGGCCGGCCGCGGAGCACGTGGTGGCCCTGGCGGTCTCCAGACTGTGTGTTGCAGCAGAGCTCAGCCCGCTTCCAGTAGGGAGGTTACCTCGGCCCCACTGCTGCCCCAGGCTGCGTAGCCAGGGTACAGGTGGGGGTGCTGTGTGAGGCAGCGTGCAGGGAGCTGGCGGGTGCGGCTGCGCCCTGGTCACTGGGACGGCCCGTGGGCCCTGCCGCCTAGCTCACGGCCTGCTTGCCAGTCTCCCGGGGTGCTGACCACAGGCCTGCCGGCAGAGGGCCTCGCATCACAATCCAGGCAGCCCCTGCGCCCACTGGGCTCCTTCCCCGGGACTCTCGCACATGGAGGCAGGAGCTGCTGTGCTCGGCAGTGCACGGTGCACCTGCACGCCGCCCTCCCATCCTGACGGCAGCCGAGCCCGGGCTGGGAGGCTCTGCCTTCCGGGGCTGTCTCCCGAGGAGCAAGGCCTGGGCGGTGGCTGCGCGGGCAGCAGTGTGGTCTGGGCCTGCCCCCGGGAGGCCCTGAGCTGTCCCCGCCTTGCCCGGCCTGCGGGCCAGCGGCTGCACGTGTCAGGGAGAGCCGGTCACCTGCAGCACCGGGTGCTCCCGTCACCCCGAGGCAGGGCCTGACATCGCGTCCTTCACGGAAACGCACGTCTGCCCTTAAGGAGACAGGCTGGCCATGTTTCCTGGCTGCCGGCCCCTCGGGCGGCGAGCACAGGCGTGTCTGAGAGGAGGGATGGGGCCCATGGACACTGGCCCTCACGTGGCCGCCCCGCAGGCCCCCCCAGTGGGCCCTTGCCCCCACCCCTTCCTCGCCACCAGGACAGTGCCAGCGGCATGTCGCTGCTGCTGCCCCAGCCCCAGGCACGGAGTTGCCCATGCTGGCCTGGAAGGGGCCCTCTGGAGCCCCCGGCGGTCTCAAGAGGAGAGCTGGGAGTCGGAGCTCTGCCACTGCAGGGCCCCTGCGTCCCCGCTGCCGCCAGCGCCCCCATCTGCGGGACAGTCCATCTCAGCCGGGGTCCGCTGTACCCTAGTGTCTCCGCAGACCCCTTGGGCCGAGAGTGCTGGGAAGCAGGTGCCACTGGCGCCGCGCGGCCTGAGCCCCGGAGGCCTGTGCTCCAGATGGCCTCCCACCCGCAGCGCCCGGCGTGTCCCAGCAGGAGGGGCGGGCGCCCTGGGGTCGGGGTGAGGGCCGGCTCTGGCGCTCTGCCTGGCTGGGAGCCAGGGAGTCACCATTCCTCTCTCCTCCAGGTGTGACCTACGCGGCCAAAGGCTACTTTGACGCCCTCGTGAAGATGGGTGAGCTGGCCAGCGAGAGCCAGGGCTCTAAGGAACTGGGTAAGCGCCAGCCGGCACCGCCCACGCCGTCGGGTCAGACCTGGGGTCGCCGGCCGGGTCTGTGCAGAGGCGAGTCAGGGGGCGGGACCCCCGCCCACAGCGCACAGCCCGGGAAGGGTGGCCCTCTGGGCACGGCCGCGGTGAGGCCACGTCCAGGCCCTCACGCTCCCCGTGCTGCCGCCGTCCAAGCTGCCGGCCGTGCGCGTAGGCTGGGCAGCCCCAGGCGCCAGAATGGTGTCCGGCCTCCGGCGCGGCCGCTCTCCGCACAGGTGTACATGGGCGCACCTGGCTGCCCGTGGCGAGGCCCGGGGTGGCCTCTGCCCGCCCCTGTCTGGGCACGCGGATTCCCGGGCTGCTCTGCCTGCCGACCACGACCCCGCAGGGCTGCGGCCGTCCCGGTGCTGCGGGCCCCTGAGGACCTGCGGCTGCGCGTTGGCCGCGCACAGGGCCCTGGCCGGCCCGGGCAGACGCAGAGCTGGCCTGGGGCCCCTGTCCCGCCAGGAGATGCAGGCTCCACTGGGGACACTGAGGGAGGGGGCCGGGGCTCCTGGTGAGGGGTGCGGTGGCGCCCCAGCAGGGCTGGGCCCGGGGGCCACTGGGTGCCGTGTCTCGCGCATTCGCCTGTCTGCCTGTCCGTCTGTGGCTGAGTGTGTGGGGCCGTGGGGCCAGGTCACCCTCCGTTGTCCTGCTGTTCCGCGGGCTGCCCTGGCACCGCCTGTCCCCTCGGCCGGCAGGGGTCTGGGGCTGCTCCTGCTCTCACGAGGCCCCGCGAGGACGTCCGCAGCCCGCGGTGCCCACCTTTGCTGTGCCCGCCGCGCTGTCTGCCTGGGGCGCGTCTCCGGTGAGCCGAGCCCTGCGTGCCCGGGGCCGGGGCTCATCACCACCCACACGTCTGTGCAGACCCGTGGCATCCCAGGCGCCGGGTGCAGGAAGGTCCCCCTGGGGTGGCGTGCGGGAGGGCCCCTTCCTCCTCGGGTTGCAGCTGCGGGTGGCCGTGGCTGGACGCGTCAACAGGGCCCCTCCTGGCCCAAGAGCCGCCCACTGTGGGCCGCAGCGGCCCTTCTCACGGGACCGTCTTCTCTCTCTGCTTCGGTTGCTTCCTCCGCCCGGGCTTCCCTGGCGTGTCCGGGCTCTGGGGCCAGCGGGAAGCACCGTCTGCAGCTGCCCCTGCCCGGCGCAGGACCGGCCCGTGTCCCCGTCCCTGGTACGGCTCCGCACCCCCTTCTGCCTCACGGTGTCGCTTCCCTGCCCTGGACGCCGTCGGGAGCCAGTCCTTGGGCAGCGGCGCGGAACCTCGACATCGCCCTGTGTGTGGTGGGGTCCAAGCCCCCCGGCGAGTGGTTTGCAGTCCCGGGTTGCGGGGGTGGCCCGCCAGGAGGCTAAGCCGTGACCCCGGCGAGGGGCAGAGGCGGCGCCGGGCCCTGGCAGCACCGCCGTTGCCCTGCGCACCCCTGCTCGCTCCAGCGGTGGGTTCCCGCTGCGCCATACCACGGGCCCTCCGCACCAGGCTATCCTCCCCGCCGCTGTCCCCTGGGGCTCAGGCCGCCCTCGCCCTCCCGCCAGCCCTGCCGCAGCCCCTGGCCCAGCTGCTGCTGCTTGGGGGGTGGGTAACACCCACAACTATGCGCTCCCCAGAGCCGCGGCCGGGCTGGGGTGTTTTCCCCAGGCGCCAGTGTCCCCCGGCAGCTGACCTGCCTGGGTCTGTACTCCTTCTGCTCGGAGGCTGGTCCTCAGGCCTCCGGAGCCCTCAGCAACCCCCAGACCTTGGTGGGGGTGGAGAGGGACCTGGGTCAGGTGCAGCCTGTGTACAGTGCTGGCCATGGACAGACCCTGCCAGAGCCTGCAGCAGCCCCATCTCGGGTGTGGAGCTCCCCAGCCCCGCCCACTTGCGGTCTGCCGAGGGATTCCCCGCCAGCGAGGCCCGGGCTGCCTGCTGGTCTGCAGACCTGCGCTTGCCAGGAAGGAGGAGGCGTGGCCCGGCAGACAGGGGGCAGTGCGAGGCCTCGGGCCAGGGCGTCCTGCTTAGGCCAGGCCAGGCCCTGTGGGGCTGGGTGCTGCAGGGCAGCCTGCAGCCTGAGTCCTCTCCCCGGCTCTTCTTTCGCCATTTGTCCCCACCTCCCGCCTGGGCGTGCTGTGCGCCCCTCCCCATTTCCCACGCAGCCCTGGGCGCGTCCTTCCTACGAGAGGCCCCAAGCGGCTCCCGCCCCACACGGCCCAGCCCACAGCCCAGAGGAGAGCCCTGGCGGCCGGAGGCCTCCCTCCTCCGCAGCGGCCACGCGGCCAAGCTTTGAAGGCCCAGCGCTGTGCCTCCCTCCCGCAGAGCCTCCCGCGACCTCCAGGGCTTCGCGGGACTTCCCCGTGGCGAGGCAGCTCCGTGCTGGGCGGCGCTCGCTCTGATGCCCGCGGGGCGGGGTCAGCCTGCTGCCCGCCCCGGCCTGCTCGCTCGCCCAGGCCTCCCGCCCTGTGTTTGGCAGCCCTCCCGACCAGGGCGGCCCCGCCCCACGGGCCCTGCTGGGCCCCACAGAGCAGACCCACGCGGCCCCCACCCCGCCACGCCGGGCTCAGCGGCTAGGCCGGGCGCGGAGGGCAGGTGTCCAGCCCCACAGCAGCTCCCCGGACTGCCACCACGCCGCTGGGGGCCGGCCTGTGTCCTCGCTGTCCCCCCCTCGCGCTGGGCGCCCTCAGGGAGCTGCTGCCGCTGCCCGGGCCAGTGAGGGCCTGCCCGCCCCACCCAAGCGCGGAGGTGCCGCAGCTGGAGTCGGCTGTGCTCCTGAGTCACGGCTCAGGGCGCGGCCCGTCCCGGCGCCGGCCCCCACCCGTGAGCCAGAGGGGCGCAGCGCCCGGCAGGCTCCTGAGCGGGCGGGGGCGGGGCCGTGGGCGGGGCCGTGGGCCCTTCAGCTCCGCGTGGGCACTGCCCACCTGCCGGAGGCGGAGCCACGCCCACCCGCGCGGGGTCCAGCCATGCCGCCCGGAAGCAGCCCCGCGGGTGGGCTGCGTGCGCGGCAGCGCGGCCCCAGCGTGGCAGGGAGGGGCCGGCCGGGTCCAGGCGGCGTCCAAGCCGTCGGCCGCGTTGGCTCCTGTTGTCCCTGCCAGGGCAGCTCCCGGGGAGCTGGCGGCCACTGTCGCCATGGCAACGCGGCGTCGCCTCCTGTGGGCTGGGCCTCTCCTGGGTTGGGGACGGCAGGGGACGAGGGCCGTGCTGGCCGATGCGCCAGGGCACACCCGTGTGCACACGCACCCTGCACGTGTGTACACGCGATGCACCAGCAGGTCCGTGCTCCTGCGCGTACAAGCGCGTGCTCCCCAGTGCAGCCCCGCCCGCTGCTCGCCAGCCCGCGCCGCCCAGGCTCCTCTGCGAAGGGGCAGCCACCGGGGCCAGTCTTGGGGGGTGAGGGTGCTCCCAGCCCCGCCCAGCCCTGCGAGTGGTGGGGCGCTGAGACCTAGCCGCCGCCTGTGGACAAGCCCCGCCCCCGGGGCCTCTGGCGCTGGTGGGCACAGAAGTGGGGGCCCTGGGGAGCCTTGGGGGCACAAGGCTTCGGCCTTCTCGGGCGCAGCTGCCCTGGGCCGCTGTCCTGACACTCTCACACGCGCCGCTTTGCCCTGGGAAGGCGCTGGGCCCTGCTCTGGAGCCGCGTGGGCGTCTGGGCGCGTGTGCTGCTGCCACGGTGCCCCTGTGTCCCGGGTGGGCTGGCGGGGGCTCCCCGGGGGCCGTCTGGGCTGGGGGTCGGCGGAGGTGCCTGGGCCGCAGCGGGCTGCACCCGGGACCAGACGCCAGAGCCGGGGCCCCGTGGCCGCATCTGCGCCTCTCGGTCCTGCTTGGGGCCGCACCCCGACCCCGGACCTGCCCCCGCCGTCCTGCGGCTCCCGGGTCCTGGGTGCACCCTCCTGCTCGGGGGTGCTGGGGAGGTGGGACGCCAGGCAGCCTGCCCTGTAGCCTCGCCACTCGCCTGACGGCCTGCCGCTGGAGGGGGCTGGGGTGCCGACGTTAGCGCGCCCCACCTGCGGCGAGCTGTGGCCGCGGGGCTGGGCGAGGACGAGGCAGCTGCTCTTGCCCAGTCCGAACCGGAGGCCTCGGCTCAGCCAGCTGTGGTCTGACCCACCTGCGAGGCCCGGCTGCCCGCTGCCCCCGCCCGGGGCCCTTGGGACTCCAAGCCCAGCCCCCCCCCCAGCCCCACGGTGACCCCGGCGTGCAGGCCCAGCAGGTCAGACGTCTGGGCTGTGCTCGCCTCGGCGTGTCCAAATGGGGCCCGGCGGCATCTTGGGCGCTTCCCAGAGGAGCGGGCCGGAGGACGCTCTGGGCGGCCTGGTGCCCGAGAGGTGGCTCGTGCCCCGCGCCCTGCCGGGCTGCTCGGGCCGGGCTGCGTCGCTGGTCTAGGGCCCCTCCTGCCCCAGGTGTTGGCCAGGTCGCCCTGGTGCCCCCAGGAGGCCCATGGCACTCCTAGTTCTGCGCCTTCTGCGGGCCGGCGGGAGTGGGGGTCAAGGAAGCGCTGGGCCGGGGCTGTGCTGCCCATGGGGGGGCCTGCCCACGGGGGGTGGGGAACGCCCTGGCTGCTGCCGCCTTGCCCTGGCCCCGCCCCCGGGCAGAGGTGCTGGGGCCAGATGACTTGGTGCCGGGGAGGCAGATGTGTGACCCCCGGAGGGCAGCTGGGGCGCTCAAGCCAGGGCCCCAGGGCAGCCGTGTTGGCCCAGCACGGCCCCACTGCTGAGTGAGACCGTGTCCTCTTGGGGTGAAGGAACTGACGGGGCGGGCGGCTCAACGCGTGCACACACCGCAGGCGACACTCCGAGCAGCGGACGGTAAGGTTTATTCTGAACTCAGCCTGTACCCTAGAAAAGGGCTGAGGCGGGCAGAGCCTCTGGGCGGGTGCGTCCCCGCCCTGTGGGCCGTGCCTGGGGTGCACGGGGCCCTTCCAGGTCTGACGCCAGGGGCCTGCGCCCGCCCGGGCTCAGGGTGTCCGTATGGCGTTGCAGGGACATCCGCCCTCCCCCGGCGGCTCCCTGCCTCGCCTGCGCTCTGGACACAGCGCAGTGGGGCTCGTGGTCAGCACCGGCCACTGGACGTCCTGAAGCTGCACGTCCGTGCAGGAGAGCTGCGGCCCTGGCTGCGGGGAGGCCGTGAGCAGGCGGAGGGCCGGCGGTGGCGGTGCTTGGCGATCCGACCAGCAGTCGTGTGGCACGTGGCCCTGGCCGTGCCCAGAGCACGCGGCCTGGCGTGGGCCCTCGGGTGGCAGCTGGGCCAAGGGACAGGGGTCCTGGGGAGTCTGGGTGCAGACAGCGGCGTCCTCGGGGGCCCGTGCGTGGTCAGCACGCCTGGGGCACCGCTGGCCAGCTCGCCGGGGCGGGGCCTGCTGCAGCGGCCGCTGGAAACGCCCCTGCGCTCGGCCTGTGCTCTGGCTCCCGGCGCCACGGGCCCTGGTGACACCGCACAGACGGGACTGGGAGGGCCCGTGCCCTTGGGCCAAGAGGAGCCTGCGCCGCCTGGGGGCTGGGGCCAGCCTCCTGGGCCAGGGCATGGGCGCCCCCTCACCCCCCATCCACCTGGTCCCTGGGCCTGCCCTAGGCGGGGGCGCTCGGTGCGGGCGCTGACGGGCCTCTCTCTGCTCGCGCACCCAGGAGACGTCCTCTTCCAGATGGCCGAGGTCCACAGGCAGATCCAGAACCAGCTAGAAGAAATGGTGAGTCCTGCGGGGGCGGGGTGGCCTCTGGGGCAGCCCTGGCCCGGCACTGCGGGGGCGCCCTGGGCCCTGGAACCGCAGGCGGGGCCCTCAGCGCCACCGGCCAAGGCCTGAGCCGACCCCAGCTTGGGGGCAGCGGGCCTGGGGGAGGCAGGCGAGCCCAGGGCGCCCCGCTCCCACTGCACACGCTCCCAGAGCTCCGCGCGTGGGCACCCTTGTGGGCCCGCGGGGACCCCAGCGCTGACTGCCCCCTCCCCCGCAGCTGAAGTCCTTCCACAACGAGCTGCTGATGCAGCTGGAGCAGAAGGTGGAGCTGGACTCCCGCTACCTGAGCGTAAGTGGCTCTCCGCCGGCCTGCCCGGCGACGCCGTGGTCAGGTGCTGGGCCCCGCCCCCCGGGCAGGTGTGCTGCAGCCTGCCCCATGGGGGCCGGCTCCCCTGGTGGGCCCCGGGGCTGCGGCGGCACAGGGAGGGCCTCAGGGCGCCTGCGGGCACCGTGCCGCCCGCCCCGCAGGCCGCGCTGAAGAAGTACCAGACGGAGCAGCGGAGCAAAGGTGACGCGCTGGACAAGTGCCAGGCGGAGCTGAAGAAGCTGCGCAAGAAGAGCCAGGGCAGCAAGAACCCCCAGAAGTACTCGGACAAGGAGCTGCAGGTGGGCGGGGCCTGGGCGCAGCGGGCAGAGCGCCCCTTCCGCCAGCAGCTGGGGGCGCCCCGGCCGGCGCCCCACGCCTGGTGCTGGCGGGTGGCTGGCGTCTCCGCGGGCGCGGGTCGGTCTGCCGCACCCACGCTGCAGGGTGGGGGCTGGGCGCTTGGCCATACCTGTGGGCCCCAGAGACGTGGGTGGGCCTGCTCGTCAGGGGCTCAGCTTCTGCCGGGGGCCCGCGCACCCCTTGAGGCCCGTCTCTGGGGGCCGCTCTGGCGCCACGTGACTCAGGCCACACACACACACACACACACACACACACACACACACACACCGCCGCTGCTGGGCTACGGACCCGGCTGGGGGCGGGTCAGCAGGCTCAGTCCTGGGAGCGGGGTGGGGGGCTCCCTGGAGGATGGCAGGGGAGCCCCAGCGTCAGGTGGCCCTGGGGCGTGCACGCCCTGGTCCGTGCATGCGGGTCAGCAGGGCGCGGGGACCCCTCAGGGCTGGGGGCTCTGGCTCCCCGTCAGGGACCCCCAGAGACAACCCCAGTGCCCAGCCGCAGGGACGTCTGGGCGGCCGAGGGCCCCGGTGCCAGGAGAGCGCCTCTGGCCTCGGCCTTCACGCGCCCCTCGTGGTGGCCCCGCTGCGGAGGCCATGGGCGCCCCCACGAGCAGGGGCAGGTCCAGGTCGCAGTGCAGCCCAGTCCTGGTGTGGGGACCCTGCCTCCAGGCCGCCTGCCTCTCAGAGCGGGGACGGGGGCCCTCTGGGGGCCGCGAGGAGCTCGGGCCGCATGGCCGCAGTCCCGGGCCAAGCTGGGACACACGGGCGGCTCCGATTGTAGGTCAGGGCACTGGCGCGCGTGCATTTGGGGCGCAAACTAGGACGCGGCTCCATCTGGAGGGGCGGGGCGCACAGGCTTGTGGAGGAGGCCGTCCCCCTCAGCCCGCACCCCTGGCAGGGGCTCCCTCGGACAGGCCGCCCTCGGGACGTGCCAAGGGAACTGCGGGGCCGCGGGCTCTGGCTTCGGCTCAGCCTGGCCGCGCTGTGGTCGGTCCTGCCCGCCCTCGGGGGTGCGAGGCTGTTAGAGGTCTGGGGGTGGGCAGCAGCCGGGTCGCGGCAGCTGTGCGCGATGCACAAGCAGGCTCTGCATGCTGGGTGCCCAGCTGCGGGCAGGCCTGTGGCCGGGCGAGACTGAGCGGTGCGTGTCCTGCCCCCGAGGCTGGCGCCGCGCGGCCTGTGCAGCCCCTTGCAGAAGGCGCCCGCCAGGAGGGCCCGAGGACGTCCATCCTTCTGGGCAGCTGGACGCGGTGCTGCGGCGGCAGGCAGGACGGAGCGTCGGGGTCTCGCGTGTCGAAGAGGGTGGCGGGGGCCGGGCCCCGGGACTCTGGCCACGTGGCGGACACGTGCTGAGCGGCCAGCTGCCACGGCCTTAAGGGCTGGAGGGACGGGGCCTGGGCAGCTCAGGACGTGTCATCTGAGGCGCCGCAGCTCAGGGTCCCGGCTGGACACGAGCGTGGGGGCCCGTCCCGGTGGCGCTCCGAGGGCATCTGTGTGCAGCCTCTCCTGCCCCTCAGCACCCCTTCTGCCCGTGCCCCCCCCCCCCGGCTTTCGGGCCAGCCCACTGGTGTGGACGAGGGGCCCGTGCTCCGTCCGCTGCCGGCATCCCCTGGGCCCCGCCCCTGCGTGGTCCTTGCTCGCACTGCAGGGCCGGCCACGGGCCCTGGGAGCTGGGCGCCAGCTGGGAGCAGGGGCTGGGCGGTGCTCCACGCCCTCCTGAGTCATGGCCCGCCTGCGGGGGTGCAGGGCTGCAGCGGTGACTAAGGGGGCGCCTCTGGGCTCCGGCGCTCCCAGCTGGGTGTTCGGGCACCTTCGCCATAGTACCGCTGCAGCCGGGGGTCGGACACCGGGCGCAGGCTCGGCCGCCTCTAACCGCTGCTCCTTCGCAGGCTTGGGGTGCCCCTGCCCCCGGGCGGGCCAGGGTGGGGTGCAGCCTGCCCCATCCCCTGGAGGGCCCACGCGGCTCGCCTGGCCTAGATTCCCGGATCCGCCTGGTGAGCGCGGCCTCCCCCAGGAGCGGGCGACCTAGAAAGGGGGCGGTGAACTGCACGCCCCAGCCAAGGGCAGCGCGTGGCCCAGCGCCAGCACGCGGCCGGGGTCTGCCTGGCCCGTCCCCGTGCTGCTCCCAGACGGGCCCCCGCGGCCCTGCCATGGTGCCGGCCCCGGCGTGCCCTGTGCCCGCGGGCTCCGTGGGCCGGCGGGGTCTTGGGAAGACAGCCCCGCCTGTGCCGGCGGCCGTGAAGGAGGCCGGGAGCCGTGCTGCGCCGGCACTGCCACCGCAGCCCACAAACCCAGAAACCGGCGTGGTGCGCGGCCCGGCCCTGCTCTCCGGCAGGCGGGCCTGCAGGTGCGCGCAGGCGGTGCCCGGCGAGGGGCGGCCGCGCTGTGGCCAGTGGACGGGCAGCCCGGGGTGCGCTCCCTCCCAGCCTTGGGGCCGTGCCAGGCCCGGGCGGCTGTGCTGGGGGCTCTGGAGGGCTCGCCTGTGTTCTCCTTTGGAGCTGTGGGGGACTCCTGGGCCCAAGTCGAGAACCCCACAGGCCCCAGTACCTGGACAGGCCGGACGCACCCCTGCCGCAGGCTGTGGGCGGGAGCGCCTCTGCGCGGTGTGCACCCCCAGGCCCTCTGGGGTGTGCCCAGCCCCCTGCAGACTCCTCGGGCGCTTCTGTCTAGGCTGTGGGGTGTCAGGGGTCCCTTCGCCCCCCATGGGCCCCGAGTGAGGCAGGCTGAGCTTCCCGCTTCGGGGAGGGGCTGTGCCAGCCACAGGCTGCTGGTTTTGTAACCAGAGGAAAAACACTGGGAACAGCTCGGGAGGGGGAGGGGCGGCGGCGGCGCGGCCTCGGCCCTACCTGTGCCCCGGCTCCTCGGCTGAGGGGGGGCCTGCACCCCCAGCTCCCAGGGACACAGCGCAGCACCGTGCAGTGGAGCCTGGGCCTTCCCCTTGACACCGAAGACTTGGTTGGGGCAGGGGTACCCTTTTGTGCTCTGGGGCGTCGCTGGGGACAGGGGTACCCTTCTGTGCTCTGGGGGGGTCTGGGAGAGCAGGGCTGGGCACCCTGGGGCCGGGCAGGCCGGCACTACTGCAGCATGTGCTGCTGCAGGTGCAGCGCGGCCCCTGGCTGAGCTCCGTGCGGGGGAGGCAGCAGGAACAGCCTGCTCGCTCCCCTCCGCCCACCCAGCTCTGCACGCCCACCAGACTGAGTCAGCGCTGGGGGGGTGTATGAGTTGGGCCCTGCCTGCGGCCTGCTGAGGCTGCGCAGCCCCAGGAGCTGCGTGCGGCGGGCAGGCGCTGGACAGAGGGAGGCCCTCCCTGCGCCACAGGGCCCCCAGGCGGCCTCTGGTGGGTGCTGCCTGGGCCCGCAGATGGGGTGTCATCCGTCCCCGCCTTGCAGGGGCCCCCCAAAGTGCCAGCCTGCGAGGAGAGCGTGCGGTGTGAGGCAGCGGGCTCCGGCACAGCTGCGCAGGGCCTGCGGGAGGTGCCCCCACCTCTGGCCGCCCCAGCCCGTGCCCTGTGCCCTCCTCCACCATCCAAGCCGAGGACCACGCCAGCAGCCCGCCTGCCTGCCCACCCGCCCCGCAGGTGCCTCCTGCTACCCCCCAGAGGCACCCTGGGCCTGCCCTTCCCCGGCGGGTACACTGGGCTTGGTGGGCGGCCCTCTGTGTAGGGGTGCGCTCCGGAATCACTGCCGACTCCTGGGCTACGACAGCTCCTGGGTGACGGTGCCCGCGCGGAGCCCCTCGGCCAGCAGACAGCAGGCACTGCGCCCAGCCAGCGGCCGGCCGGCCCACACCATTCCTCCTCCCACAGGCCCTGGGCCTGCCCGGGTGGCTCTGGCGCAGTGAGGGCCACCCCCACCCCACAGCACCGGCGCTCACTGGTGCCTGCCCCGAGGCGACGGTGGCCACGGGGCGCGTGGCCTCCCCTGGGCTGGGCCCCCGACGCCCCCCAGGTGGCCGGGCGTGCTTGGGTGTCGGCCGTGGGCTCATCCCTCCCGCCCTGCAGTTCATCGACGCCATCAGCAGCAAGCAGGGCGAGCTGGAGAGCTACGTGTCCGACGGCTACAAGACGGCCCTGACGGAGGAGCGCCGCCGCTTCTGCTTCCTGGTGGAGAAGCAGTGCGCCGTGGCCAAGAACGCCGCTGCCTACCACTGCAAGGTGGGCCGGGGCGGGCAGCCACCACCGGGCCCTCGGCCCTGTCCCAGGGGCCACTGTCGGCCGGGGCGGCCCCAGCCGCAGCTGCACGTGGGGCTGGTCCGCGCCTCCCCTGCAGCCTCCTCCAGCTCCGTCCTGATGGGTACTCAGGGAGCCAGGGCCACCCGCCCAGTGCGCCAGAGGCCCCAGGTGCGGACCCGGCTGGACTCCCCAGGGCCACCCCCTCTGCGCCCACGAGCCGCTCGGCCTCAAGGAGGCTGCTGTGCCCCCTCCTGGCAGCCCCTGCCCCAGGGGACGCCGTGTCCCAGACCTGGCCAGGCCGCAAGCTACCCAGAGCCGGCCCCTGGGCCGGAGACCCCCAGACACGGGCGCTGGGCAGAAGTGCACGGGCTCGCGGGGGCGTTCTGGAAAACCCTAAGAGCTGGGAGGGGCGGCTGGGGTGCGCTGGGAGACCCTAGCTCACGTTCCTCCCCACAGCAGGCTCTGCAGTGCAGTCTCCACCTTACCCTGCGTTGGCCCCGGGGCCTGCTGCCAAGGAGACCACTCCCACCCCGGCCCCTGCCCCAGGGAGGCTGGGCAGGGCGGCGGGGGTGGGGGGGGGGGGTGCCTCTGGCTCCTGCCCTGTGCCGGGGAGGGGTGGGGACGTTCCTCGCCTGTGAAGCCCACAGCTGGCTGCAGCCCAGGCCTGGCTCTCGCCGTCCTCCAGGCTCCATGGCAGCAGCGCCCTCTGGTGGTGGCAGGCCCCAGGGCTGGTGGGGGAGCTGCAGGGGGGTGGCATGTGCCCGTGACCACTGAGCTGGGGTGCAGGCAGCCCTCGGCCTTCAGTCCTGGGCTGAGCCTGGGGCACTAGACCCGTGACACCGCCCCTCAGGGACCAGGCCACTCTCCTCCCGGCCTGCCCAGAGCTCGCCTGCTGGTCCCCACTTCCCTGGGCCCAGGCGGGCCGGGTGGGCGCCCGGGCACACCAGCCCCACACGTGCCCGCCTCCTGGCTGGCGCACTCCTGCAGGTGCCCCCCGCCGGGCTCTCGGTTCTGGGGGCAGCCGTGCAGGGAGCCCCCGAGACGCGCCACCTGACTCGCCCTGTTTGGCCCCCAGGGCAAGGAGCTGCTGGCGCAGAAGCTGCCACTGTGGCAGCAGGCCTGCGCGGACCCCAACAAGATCCCGGAGCGCGCCGTGCAGCTGATGCAGCAGGGGGCCGTCGGCAACGGCGCCGCACTCCCCAGCGCCCTGTCCGCCTCCAAGTCCGACCTACTCATCTCCGACCCCATCCCGGGAGCCAAGCCCCTGCCAGTGCCCCCTGAGCTGGCCCCGTTCGTGGGGGTGAGTGCGGCCTTGGGCAAGACTGTGGGGGCGGGGGGCACTGGTGAGGCGTGGACACCAGCCCCGCCCGCAACACGCGCTGGCCTCTCCCGACAGCGGCTGTCGGCGCAGGACAACGTGCCCGTGCTGAACGGCATCGCAGGCCCGGACGGCGAGGACTACAGCCCCTGGGCTGACCGCAAGGCCCAGGCCAAGTCCTCGTCTCCCCCTCAGTCCCAGGGCAAGATGAGCGACTCCTATTCCAACACGCTCCCTGTGCGCAAGAGCGTCACCCCGAAAAACAGCTACGCCACCAGTAAGGGCCCGGCCGCCCCTCCCCACGGGGCGGCCCCTGAGGGAGTGCCCACGGCACCGGCCCACACCCCGGGGCCTGTGGGAGACCCCCTTTCTGGGCCCAAGGCCCGCACACGGGGGGGCTTCAGCTCCTAGCGGTAGGCGCTGAGGGGTGGGGGGGCCAAACACCCAGTCCCAGGCCGCCAGGTCCGCTGAGGAGCAGGCAGGAAGGAGCCCCCCCAGCCGGAGGCCCCAGCACGGACCCCCGGCCCTCACCGCTGCCCCGTCCTGCAGCAGAGAACAAGACCCTGCCCCGCTCCAGCTCCATGGCGGCCGGCCTGGAGCGCAACGGCCGCACGCGGGTCAAGGCCATCTTCTCGCACGCCGCGGGCGACAACAGCACGCTGCTGAGCTTCAAGGAGGGCGACCTCATCACCCTGCTGGTGCCCGAGGCCCGGGACGGCTGGCACTACGGCGAGAGCGAGAAGACCAAGATGTGAGTGGCGGCCGCGTCCCCCCCGCGGCGCGGGCCTCCCCTCGCGGCCGCCTCTCACGGCCCCCTCCGCAGGCGGGGCTGGTTCCCCTTCTCCTACACGCGGGTCCTGGACAGCGACGGCAGTGACAGGCTGCACATGAGGTGAGCGGGCGGCGGGGCGGGGCGCTGGCGTGAGCTGCGGGGCCGCCTGACCCCGGAGGCAGCACTGGCTGCTGGAGCCCGAGGGGTGGCGAGGGCCGGGGGGCCGCTCCCCTGGCCCCCGGGCACAGCCCGCACTGAGCCCCGGCCTGCAGCCTGCAGCAGGGCAAGAGCAGCAGCACGGGCAACCTCCTGGACAAGGACGACCTGGCGCTCCCGCCGCCCGACTACGGCACGGCCTCCCGCGCCTTCCCCACGCAGACGGCCGGCGCCTTCAAGCAGAGGCCCTACAGCGTGGCCGTGCCCGCCTTCTCCCAGGTGCGCGCCAGGGCGGCCTGGGAGGGGGCCCCGAGCTTCCCGCCAGCGAGCCAGCCCCAGAGGGGGTGCAGCCAGCGCGTGGTTGGCCATCCAGGCGGGCAGCCAGAGGCGGCAGCCCAGCCGAGCCCGATGCCCGGGCTGAGCCCGGCGGGATGGGGGCCCATGTGAGCGGCCAGAGTGGTGGGCAGGGCCCCCCGCGGACCTGACGCCGCATGTGGGGGGAAGGCCAGCTGCTCAGGGCCGCTGCAGGGGGCCTTGGTCTGGCTTTGGTGCAGCGCAAGGCAGCTCCGGGAGCTCAGTGGCCCAAGGGATGAGGGGGTCATCAGACGGCTACGCCACAGCTTCCCCAGCCCTTCGAGAGACTCCCCTTCTGCGGCACGGCCTGGGGGCAGCCTTTCCCCACCCACGCAGAGTCACTGCCTTCAGCCCCTGGTGCCCCTGCCCTGACAGTGAAGGCCAGAAAGTGAACGGCAGGCGCCCCTGCCTGGGGGCTGCAGAAGAGGCTGGCCAGCCTGGGGGGCCTTGCCGAGGGCCCAGCCCCTTCTGGCAGACAGGGCGTCAGCTCCGTGGGGTGGACCCGCCCGCCTGCACACCCTGACCTGTGCCGCCTCCTCCCCAGGGCCTGGACGACTACGGGGCGCGGGCTGTGAGCAGGTAGGGGCAGTGTCCTGGGGGGAGCTGGAGGGGGCGCTGCTGGGGGCGGGGGGGTGAGGCGGTGTGCCTGCCCTGGGCCTGCGAGGTGCGCTCTGGGGCCTCTGCCGGGGCCTGGCTCGGTGGTTGGCCCCGAGCAGCCACTGAGTGGGAAGCGGCGCCTCTTGGCCACGGGCCGGAGGGCACCTGGCCCTGTACCCAGGCTGGGGCCCCACCGGCCGCGTGCTTCTCTGGACCGCCCGGGGCCACTGTGGCCAGCGGGAGCCCAGGGCCCGGCCCCTCTCGTCGGCCTCTGGCCGGCAGGGCCCCACCACGTCCACGCGTAGACCCTAGACCCCGGCGCAGGGCCACCGCCCGCCCGCCCGCCCCCCAGCGCCCGTCTGTCTCTGCAGCGGCGGCGGCACGCTGGTGTCCACGGTGTGAGGAGCGGCCGGGCGGCTGCGGCGAAGCCCCCGTCTGTCTGGCCTCCAGCGCCCCGCTCCGCTCTTTGGTTTGTCTTGGGTCCTTCTCTCCCGCCTGCCCTGCCCTTCGTCGGTGCCCTCACACTCTGACCCCAGGGTCCATGGTGCTGCCCCGCTGCTGCCCGTGCGCCCGGGGCTGCGGCCCTCGCCCTGTGCCACGCGTGCCGGCATGCGCCGCCCCCGCGAGCCAGGCCTCGCCGGAAGGGGAGGGGAAGCAGACACCGACCTGGAGAGCGCGAACAGGACCCTCCTCCCCGCACCCCTGCATGGACTCGCGCTCCCCTGCGGCCCGCGGGCCTCCCGAGGAAGCTGGCCGCTCCTGTGAGGGAGGCGCGGCTGTGCGGCCCTCTGCCGCCGCAGACGAGCGCGGGCACGGCTGGCCCGGGGGGCGGGGCGGGGGCGGCGCTGCCTGCACAGACATTCCAAAGACGCCAAGACGCCGGAGCCGCCACCTCGCCTGGACCACGGCCTGGCCCCGCAGGGCCCCGCGCAGCGCCGGGGCTGGGCAGGGTGTGCGGCCCAGGGCCGCCCGAACACGCTCGTCTGTCTCGGTGACTTCAGAAAGCGACGCGCTGGACTCAGCAGCTACTGGCTCTGCCTCTTCACGCCCTGACCGGGCTGCGGACGCTCCTCACTGGTGTGATTTAGCAAACCCCTGCCACCCCCGGGCCGGAGGAGCCGAAGCCTGCGGGCGCGGTGAAGACACGGAGGCCCTCACGCTGGGTCACGTGGCCTAGCTCGGCCTGCCGGACCCCTCGCAGCCGCGCCGAGGCCACGCGCTGGACACCTCAGCCTGTCCGTTTTTGTTTTTTAATTCAGTTGTGTCCTGTACTGCAGTCGTTTGAATAAAAGTTTTATTTATTGCACCGAGCTGGGTGTGGTGCCTCCTTCAGCCCACGGGTGCCAGACCCGAGCTGGAGCCCCCAGACCAGTGGCCGTGCCCCTGCAGGGACCCCACCCCCAACGGCCACCTTGTGTCTCCTTGCAGCACCGACGTGGAAGTGGCCCGGCTCCGAGCCCCCGGCCGCAGAGTAGGTGCCCTGCTTTCTCACGCTGCCTCTGCTCGGGGCCTAGGCCTGCCGGGTCCGCCAAGCCAGCCGCGGCTCTGGGCTCTGGGCTCTGCTTCCCTGCCACCCCCGCTATGTGCTCCTCTCGGCACTGGCGGGGCTGACGGCTGTCTGCTGTGCCCCCGCCACAGGCTCTCGCAGGGTGCGGTGGCCGCTGCAGCGCTTGGGCCACCGTCGGGGTGCATCTGGTGACAGGCTGTAGCGGGCCCTGTGGCTGGGGGCCGTCCGAGGCGAGGGCTCCAGGCTTGGGAGCTGGCACCAGCCTGGAACAAGAGGGTTCCGGGGCCGGCCAGCCCCACTCGTGCCACTGGGACGGGCCCTCCCCATCTGCCCGGAGAGGCCTCCAAGGCCAGGCTCCGGCCGCACGGGTGTCGCACCCCAGGCCCCACGCTGTCCTCGGAGAACTGCCTTGCGGGGTGGGAGAGGCGCTGCGGCCCTGGCGGCTCCGAGGCTGAGGACGGGAGCTTGCTCTGCGCACTGGACAACACAGCGCAGCCCCTCCCGGCCGGGCCACGCTGAGCTCCCGTGTGAGCTGAGCTCCAGCGCGAGCGCCGGGAGGAGCTAGAGACGGCGGGGACGCCTTGGCCCCGGCCCGTTTCCAAGGCCCCCTGCTGCCCGAGCCGCTGGCCCTGCAGTCCTCCCGCGGGACAGCTGCCCCAGGGCTGCCACGCAGCCCCCAGCGCACCCAGGCGTGGGGCAGAGACAGCGGCCGGCCTGCTCGACTGCCCACGGCCGGCTGTGGGGCCAGCACAGCTACATGCGAGCGCCTGGGGAGGGAGCTGGGAGACTGCCCCCAAGGACCAGTCCCGAAGACACAGCACTGCCACCGAAGAGAAGGCTCTGGAGAAGCGAGCGCTGACCCTCTGTCCCAGTCAAGGCCCGCGGTTGGCGCCCTGTGGACTGCAACGCAAGCTGCCGCCTAGGGGCGGAGCTGGGCGCGCCGGAGGGGAGGGGAGTCCCACACCCCACTCCTGTACGGTCAGCGCCTGTGGAGACCTCCGGCCTCTGCCGTGAGCACGTCCCCTCCTGCAAGAGCTGCTTGTCCCTGCTCCCCCAGGAGGCCCTGGCGGGGGCTCTGGGGAGGCTAGGGCCTGGGGGTCCTACTGGCACGAGTCGGCGGCGGCCCCCCACACCCACAGTCCTGGCCAGGCCCCGCCGTCAGCACCCAGGGCCTGTGGCTGGAGCCGGGACCCTGCCCCAGCGATGAGCCGGCGCGTGCCCCAGAGTGTTACCGGGCTGCAGCGGGCAGGAGGAGTGGGCTCTGGCGCCCCTGCAAGTGAGTGCGGCAGTCCCTCCTCAGAGACCTTTTATGGAGCAGCGCGCTGCCTGGATGGCGGAATGAACCAATCAGGTGTGAGCCTTGGGTTGATTGACACCAGGACTCCGCCTATCGCACAAGTTGGTAATAGCAAAGCCCCTCCTGTAAATTACACTTCCTGAATTCTGGAACAGGCCAAAATGGACCAATCAGGTACAAAAGAAATAAACCAATCAGGTACAGGAAAATGGACCAATCAGACCGTGTGGGGGGGGGCATCTAGAAAGAAATATAAAGCCCGGTCAAAAGGAGCTTAGAACAAACAGATGAGCAGGCATTTAAAGAAAGCTGACGGGATTCAAAGCAACCTGGAAAAGCAGCAGCAAAGAAAGAAGAGCTCCTGCAGAGGAGAAGACTCCAGCCTTCGAAGGAAGGAGGGAAGCCTCCAGCCGCCGCCCTCCAAGGAGAGAGAGAGACTGACTCGGTCCTGGCTGGGACACTGACTGCAAGGAGACCAAAGGCCCTGGGCCTGGTGTCTCAAAGAGCTGTCTGTTGGTGGCATAAAGCAACAATTCACAAGAGCTGTGACACTGGGTGTCCACTGGAATCCCGCCTCTGCAGGCCCGTAGTGGTCATTGCTCCTGGACAGTGCTGCCTAGAACTGGTGACCGGTGACTGCCAACGCTGATGCTGTCCGGATGAAGCAGCCAGCCTCTTGTGGAGACGTAAGCGCTCTCGTTTCTCTGTTTGTAAATAACACCCATGACTGGTGTTCCTGAAGTCCCTCGCAATTGTGTACGCAGGTAAAAACCCATGAACAGTGACCTATATCAAGCACTGTCCTCGAATAGGCTATAGCCCTATCGCTATAGCCCTAAATTCTAGTTTGTGGCCTTTTAGCCTTTAAAAACTTTTTAGGGGCTCTCTGGCCTCGGGCCCTCCTCTAACCCCTGTCTCAATCAAAGCAGCCTCCTCCCCTGCCCGTTTCAAGAGGTCCCGGCTGCAGAGGGCGGCACGCCACGGGGGCTGGCAGGACTGTCCAGCTGCCACTCCGGCTCGCAGGCGCCCTGCCGGAGAGGGCCCCCACCAAGGGCGTGTCCGCAGGGGTGTCTGGCCAGGGCCGCACTCCCTGTCAGCGCAGGCAGCGGGGTGCCCTGGTTTGGGGACGAGGAAAGCAGGGTCGGGGAGAGCCCTCCTGGGTGAGACCCCCAGCCGCACCTGCGCAAGCCCTCCGCCAGCAGCAACAGGGTCTCCACGGCGGCCCAGCCCTGCTGACGGACAGACCCCAGGCTCGCCTCGGCCTGGCGGGGCCTGAGGGCACAGCGCCGCCCAGCCAGCTCACAGCCAAAGCTCGCCTGGTGGGCAGAGCACAGGAGGCCCAGTGGGCAGCGCCGAGGCCCCACGGCTGGAGGTGCCTTTCCGGATGCTGGTGTCCACCCAGAAGATGCCCGCAGCGCGTGGGTGCTGCGGCTCATGGGCCTCCAGAGAGGGGCCACGCTGCTCCGTCACCCCTCCCCCGCCGCTCACCCTCAGCGACCGCGCCCCGCATCCCCCCCACCCCCCAGGAGGCACAGCACATGCACACAGCCCCTGCCACCCACCTCCTAAGCCCGTCTGAGAGCGGGTGTCCGCGCCCTCTGGTGCCAGTGCTGGACGAGCGGTCGCCACGTCACTCCGAGGCCGCCTGGCGGCCGAGCCGCGCCTCGCTGCCCAGGTAATGTCCGGGCGCCAGGCACACCCAGTGTCCTGTCGAGCCAAGCCCTCGTGTCCGCGTCCATCGTCTGTCGCCGGCCACTGTCGCCTGGCCCGAGCCCCGCGGCCCCGCCCGGGCCGGCCCTCCAAGGGCAACTTGAGGGGCTCAGCGGGGACCGGGCCGGAGCTGCCCCCATCCTCATCTCGTCCATCTCGATCTCTTGTCTGGCGAGTCCGTCTGTCTGTCCACTATGGCCCTGGGCAGGGGTCCCGCTCCGGGGTGGCGGGTGGCTGCCCTCATCCCCGTCGGTATCCGCCGCGTCCGCGTGGGTGGGCCATGCCCCGCACGCCTTTTCAGCGGACAGCGGGCGCTGGTCTGGGGGGCGGCCCCTCGTGCAGATGCAGGGTGTGCACAGGGCTCCCCACGCCCGTCCCAGGGGCACGCAGGGCCGCTGGCACCCGCTGCCCACCACCAGGGTCCCTAGGCCTGGCTTCTGGGCGGGGCCTGGGCCCTGAGTGCAGGCTGCCGGGGACAAAGCGCACCCATGTGCCCACCCACCGAGGCTGCTCTCCTCTCCTCTCCCAGGAACCCCTTCGCCGATGTCCAGCTGAAGCCGACAGTGACCAGTGACAGGTCCAATCCGCTCCTCCGCTGAAGACCGCAGCCCCCACCGTCGTTCCCTCGCGCGGTCCATCTGAGCTCAGGCCTCACAGCCCTTCGCCACCCTGGTGAGGCCCCTCTCCCTGTGGAGGTGGCTCTGGGGCGGCAGCCGTGGAGCAAGTGCCAAGCTGGACCTGCAGGCCGGGCCCCGGCGGCCTCGGGACAGGCACCAGGAGGACCCCACAGCCAGCTGCTGCAGTACTATGTCTGCTCAATAAAAACCTGGTGTGCCTCTCAGGCGACCCCTCTGGGCCGCTGCTTCCCTCGCCTCTCGTCACGCACTCTCCTGGGCTCTGCCAGGCCTCCCCACTCCCACCGGCACTTCGGGGGGCTTGCCAATCCCACCCAAGCCAGGCCCCAGTCACAGTGGGGTGGGACCCCAGCTCTCCGCCCTGCCCCCAAAGCCAGGTGGGCGTTGCTGAGACCTGGGTCCCCACCCGATGTGCCTTCGTGGCTGAGATGCTGTGGCTGACATGGTGCCAGCGCCTCCAAGGGCAGGTCCCAGGCTGAGAGGGCCCCTCCAACTCCCCTCAAGAAGGCCTAGAGCCTGAGCCACCTGCAGCCTGCCACACCCCAGGACGGCTCACAGGCCCGGGCAGCATGCAGGCCCTCACCTGGCTGGGGCCGAAGACTGGGCCACAGGGCAATGCTGGGGTGGAGCTGCCTTGGGCCCACCCTCTCCCACACTGAGGGCGGGTGTGACGCCCGGAAGGATGGGAAAGGGCTGCAGGGTCACTCAGGCACATTCTGGCACTGTGCCCACCCCACCAGAGCCGGCAGGCGCGCACCAGTAGCCCACACCCTCCCGCGCAGGTAACACACAGAACGCAAAGGCTTTTGTCTCAGCTCGGTTTCTCTTAAAAAACAAACAGAAAACAGGAAAATCATTGCACCAGCATCCTAAGCCTCGAACTAATAAAGACAGAACACAAACCAAAAGACGAGCCCCCAGCCCCAAAGCCGCAACCTTTGTCTCTTTGGCAACAGTAACTAGAACTGGGCGTTTCTACCCCCAAGGTGAAGGTTATAAAACGCTCCCAGCCCAACCGTGGGCAGGAGCCCCGACACGGCCATGGCACAGCGCTGCCCCAACGGCTGACCGGGCAGCCCTGCAGAGGGGAGCCGGCGGCACTGCCCGCCACAGGCACCTCGAGACCAGACGTCGGCAGGGGTGTGGCCGCCACCACCTGGGCTCTGGCGGGAGGGGTCGGGCAGGCCCCCTGTGCAGGGGCGCTGATGGGTCTGGGTCAGTGAAGGGGAAGTACAGCCACAGACTTGAGGTAAGGGGGCGCACGTGAACCTGGGGTGCTTCTTGCACTGAGTAAGCCCAGAACCAGGGAGGGCGGAGGGAGCAGAGGCTGGCTCGGCGGCCAGCACTTCCCGGAGTGAGAACACACGTCCCGAGGCGCAATCCAAGGCTAGGGCAGGGGGCTCCCCAGCCCTGGCCTCAGAGGTCAAGCAGTCCAGCAGCGATGACCAGGGGGAGGGGCAACAGCAGGGTGGGAGCCATCAGCCCAGGGCTCTGGGCGCCCGGGGGTGTCCAGAAGCGCAGCACCCAGTCCCTGACGTGACACGCGTCCCGAGGGCTAGCAGCAAACCTGAGTGTCCAGGACAAATTCTGCCCCCAGGGCACCACTGGCTGGCAGGCACAGCTGCTGCCGTCCTGGGCCAGGGAGGAGCCTCTCATCCGGCTCTCCTCTCGGGGCGCTGCGTGGGGCACTGAGGCACCAGAAGCGGTTGCCAGCCACCGCCAGGAACGCAGCTCCGACTCGCGCTCCATCACCATCCTCACTGCTGCCTGAGCAGGACGGACAGGGGCTCCGGCCACGTCAGCCTCTGAGACGGGGCACCGCTTGGGCCTCAAGCCTCTTTACAGCTGCCCCCAGCACCTGCCACGGAGCCTGGCAAACAAGGGGTGCACGTGAGCGCTAGGGGAGCCGCCAAGACACAGCCGGTCCCCACCCCACCCCAGAACCCCGGCTTGGACAGTCACAGTCCCCAGCGCTCCAGGCCTGCAACCAGGGCAGTCCACCTCTCTGCAGGGCAGGACCCGCCCTCTTCCCACCGCAGGGCGGGGCCCACAGACACCCTCGTGCCCTCACAGGTGGAGAAGCTGCGGCTAACCGGCCGCTGGCCTCCCAACACCTGCTCCTTTGTGCTGACACCGAGAAGAGCACACCTGTGCCTGAGGGAGGCCCGAGAGGCGGGGGCCGCACAGGTGGAGGTAGTGGAGAGCACTCGGGGAACGCTGCGGCGTCCAAGGGCCCAGCAGAGTCAGGGGCGTGGGGGCTGCCTGGCAGGAAAGAGCTCCCTGGTGCCAAGTGGGTACTGGGGCCGAGGGGGCGGCTAAGGGCCTGCCCCCAGGTTCCCGCCCGGCCCAAGAACGTGCCCCGGCTGGATCTGAGTCTCTGGGCCAAGCCAGCGGCCTGAGCCCCCAGTCAGGCGCGCTGGGCGTGGAGGGCGGAGACCAGCAGCGGCAGGTCCGCGGAGGAGCGCGGGGGAGCGGCTGCTGACAGTTTAGGGGGCTCGGGTCCGGCAGGGACCGGTCTGGGCCAGCTGAGTCTGGGCCCCCGCGTCTCGCCCACGGTGGGCGGCCCAGGCACCTGCGAGCCCGCTTGCCCCCGCCCGGCCGCCCGCGCTTCCTCCCTGCTCAGCGCCCAGCCCCCCCGCCACAGCCCGCGGACTCACCTCCCACGGACCCGGCATCCGAGTCGGACACTTGCGTGATGGAGAAGCGGGACGCGGGCGCCGGGGAGACGGTGAAGCGCGAGAAGGGGCCGGGCGCGGCGGCCGTGGGGACAGCGGGCCCGGCGGGCTCCTCGGGCCGCAGCAGCGGGAAGCGGTCTTCCCACTCGAACTTCCCGCCTGCAAGCCGTGGGCACACGCATCGCGTCACGGCACGACGCCCTGACGTCACCGACACGCGCCCGCGCCCCCGCCGACAGGCCCCCTCCTCCCTGCAGGCCCCGCCCCGCCGGCAGACCCCGCCCCAATCAAGCCCCGCCCCACAGGCAGACCCGCTCCTCCCTACAGGTTCCGCCTCGCCGGTAGACCCCGCCTCCACCCAAGCCCCGCCCACAGGCAAACCCACTGCTCCCTGAAGGCCCCTCCCACCCCGCAGGCAGCCCCCGCCCGCCCCCACCCTCCCTGCAGGTAGGCCCGCTCATCAATGCAGACCCCGCCCTCCCCGCAGGCGGCCCCGCCCCCAACTCACCTTCTGGCGCCGCGGAGCCCTCCTGGGAGCTTTCGTGGGCGCCGCTAGGCGGGCTGGGGACTACCGGGGAGCCAGGGCTGCCAGCAGAGAACCCCGGGGCCGACTCCTTGGCGCCAGGGAAGGGGTCCCCAAGCTCCCGGGTGGGGCTCTCCTGGAGGGTCAGAGCAGCGTGTGGCTCGGCAGCGGCCACTCTCCCGCGTCCCGTCCCGCCAGGGTCCCGAGCCCCAGAGCACACCTGGGCGCCCCCCACCTGGTCGAAGAGGTAGACTGTGACGTCGTCGAAGAAGGACACGGCCTTCTTCTTGCGCTCCAGGTCCTCGCAGAAGGCCTCGGATAGCAGGCTGGGCATCTTGAGCAGACTGCGCAGGTTGCGCGCGCTCTGGCTCTCGGCCACCACCACGGGCACCGGCGGCGCCTCCTCCTCGCTCTCCTCGCTCGGCTCCTGCACGCTGTAGCAGCGGAGCTCCTCGTCCGACTCGTCGCTGTCCTCGCTGTCCTCCTCCTCCTCCGCGCGGCTTTCCGGGGCTGCAGGGAGCCCGGGCAGGGCCAGGCAGAGTGGGGCCCGGGCGCCGCAGGGGCCTGACGTCCGCGCCTGCAGGGCCCGCCCAGACAACAGCCCCAGGGCCTTCTGGAGCTCTGGGCCGGGGCTCTCCGGCTTCGCTGGGCCTGGGGTCAGCAGGAAGCTCTGGGAACACCCAGGGCTGGGCAGCAAGGGCACCTGGGCTGGGCCTCGGGGCCCGGGAGCCTCCAGTTCGGGGTCAGCATGGCAGGCGCTTGGCTCTGGGCAAGGGTCCGGGGACAGAGGCAGCGGCGGCACTGCCCTCAGCACCCCAGACTCCAGGGACGCCCGAGCCGACTGCAGCCCGGGCGCCGACAGGCCCTCCAGGCCCGGCTCCAGCCCCGGGGCCGGCACCTCCCTCTGCTTCCCCTCAGGGCCCACAGGCGGCTCTGGCTCAGCGTCCAGGTCCGAGAAGTAGGCGGAGTCGCGGTAGGGGCTCTTCTCGCCCAGGCTGCCCAGGGGGGCAGAGAGCTGAGTCCCGAAGGCCTCGGCCCCCCCTGGCTCGTGCGCCTCCTTGAGCACAAACTCGGGGGACTCATAGTTCTCGGTGTCATAGCCACTGTCCAGGGCTCGGGGCTGCCCCCCAGGGGTGCCAGCAGCCGACGGGCTGAAGACCTCGCGGCCGCCACCACTGGCCAAGGACGAGACGTGCAGGGAGCCGGGGGTGCCCACCTGCTTCTGCGGGGCGCACGCGGCTGGCGCCACACACAGCCCCTCATCCCGGGGGCCGGCGCAACACTGGTGGGCGGCAGTGCCAGGAGTGGCCTCGGGCACGTCCTCGCCCGTTCCGCCTGGCGCCTCTGGCTCGGGGGGCCTGCCGCCGTCATCCCGGGCCCAGGCTGCTCCGGTGGCGGTTGTCTGGCTACTGGTGGCAGGAGAAGCGGGCAGTGTGGTGGGGGCACTGGCCGCCTCGGCCGGAAGGGGGGCTCCCTCCTGGGATGGGGATGGAATGGAGGGCAGGGGGGGCTGGGATCCAGGGGTGCTCTCAGCCTCCCCAGCAAGTCTGGGCTCTGCCTGGGGGCTGTCACCCCCAGCTATGGCAGCCTCTGCCCAGAGGGGTGTGGCCAGGCCAGCGGCGGGGGCCACGGCCTCAGCAGACAGGTGCAGAGTTAAATGCGAGGGGTCGGGACGGCAGCCCTGCTCCTTGCAAGAGGAGACCACCTGCAACCCGAGGAGAGGCTCTCTGGGGTCCTCTGGGGCCAGGGGGTGGCTCGGCTCAGGCAGATCCTGCGGCACCTGCTCTGTAGCCGGGGAGCCGTGGGGACCCCACAGCTGGGGCGTCCGCCTCGCGCTGTTATTGTTGGCGGACTCGTTGGAGCTCCAGTGTCGGTGCTGGGCAGTCCTGCGCCCCTCGGCCTCCCCCAGACTCTCCCCGCCCGGCGATGTCCCCAAGGGGGATGTGCCCAGCGGGTCCTCGAAGGGGGGACAGAAGGCTGCCTCACCCCAGTCCGGGTCCTCAGCGCCGGGCTCCGCCAGCATCAGGGCGCTGCGCGAGGGTGAGGGCGAGCGAGAAGGGCAGGGCGGCCCCTCGCCTTGGCCCCTGCACAGAGTGTCCCCAAAGCGGCGGCCCCAAGAGCCACCGGTGGGCATGGGGTGGCCCAGCAGCGGCTCCATGACCAGCGAGGCGGCGGCGCTGCCGTCCGAATCTCCCTCGCTGTCAGGGCCCTCCCGGCGCAGAGCCGGGGCGCGGGGGCTGGGCATGCAGTCGGCGCAGTCCGGGTCGTGGCCCGCGGCGGGCGCGGGCTCCTCCAGGCGGATGAAGTACTCACTGCCTACGGAGGGGCTGTGCGCGCTCAGCACCGGCACCACGCCCGGGGGCGCGCTGTCCAGCGCACACAGCTCCTGCAGCCGCGCGGCGCGGCCCGGGCTCGGCGCGCTCCCGGCCGGCGGGAAGGCCTCGGCGCCCCGGCCCGCCTCCCACTTGTACTCGAAGTTGAGGCCGCGGCTGGTCTCGGTCACCGTCAGCACGTCGTCGCCGTCCGCGTGGAAGCCGTCCCCCGCGAACTGCTCCAGCAGCGGGAAGGACGAGGCGGCGGCGAGCTCGCCAGCGCCCCCCGGCGTCGGCCCCGCGCCGCCCCCGCCTCCGCCCGCGCCGGGCCGCAGCGAGCGCCAGCGCCGCTCGAACTCCTCCTCCTCGGTGCTGCCCTGCGCGCACAGGTAGGTCAGCAGCAGGTGCACCTCCTCCGCCGTGGGCCGCTGCTCCGGCTGCAGCCAGCAGAACTGCATCACCTCGTACCTGCGGGCAGAGCCGCACCAAGCGGCCCCGTTAGGGCCCAGGGCAGAACCTCAGGAACTCCCCCACTTATCTGAAGGGCACCCCAATCTGCTGAGATGGGCAGGAGCCGGGAGATCCCATGCTGGGGCATCTCCCCTTAGCTCAGCACCCCCCGCGGGCCAGCGGCGGCCATTTCCCTGTGGACAGAGGCCGCAGCCCGGAGCCCCTGCCCTGCTACCGGGGCGCACCCCTTCCTGCCAGCGGCCACCGCCCCAGCGCCCAGGGGCCCTCACCAGCGGTCGGACAGGGGCAGCTGCAGCTGGGGCTTGGGCAGCTTGAGCTGCTGCTCTCGGACAGCAAAGGCCAGCACCTCCCGGTCCGAGTGCTGGGGGTACGGCTGCACGCCCAGCTCGAAGAGCTCCCAGACGGTCACGCCCAGGGACCTGCGGGCACGAGGCACTCCAGCCGCGGCGCCCGGGCAGCTCCCGTCGCCCCGGGGCAGGTGCAGCGTGAGGGCCAGGACTCCGCGCTCCGTCCGCCGGGCAGGACGTGGAGAGCCAGGCCCAGCCGTGTGGGGAGCCCGGGAGAAGCTGGCCCCCGTGTGTGCGCAAGTGTGGGCTCCTCCCTGCGCCACCGCGGACACGCGCCAGGCCTGCCCCAGAGCCCCTGGCCCGTCCAGTGGCCCCGCAGCTGGAGGCGGGAGCGGGCCCAGGCAGGGGCCGAGTGGCCTGGTGGCCGGCGAGCGGGCAGGGCGGCCAGGGACTGAGGGGTAAGCAGATAGCATGGGGCCCCACCCTGGCACGCGGCCTCGCCCAGCCCTGCCTGGCCAGCCGCCGGGGCGGCACGGCACGCAGAGGTCACGGCGGTCTGCGCTGGCCCGTGCACACACGGCCTGTGGAGGCCACACGGGCCTGGGGCGGCAGGGGCAGCGGGGCCGCTCAGGGTGGAAGCCGGGACCACCCCGGCGGAGACGTCCCGGGGCGTCCACTCCGAGAGCCACGGGGCCCTGACCAGCCCGGCGGCGGCGGGAGGGCGTCCCCAGGGCCCGCGCTCACCACACGTTGCTGGCCCGCGTCTGGTCCACCACCAGCAGGTTCCCGTGCACCTCGTCCACCAGCTCAGGTGCGATCCAGCGCAGCGGCACCCACAGCTGGTCAGCCGTCACGAAGTAGTCCTCCTGGGGGGAGCGGCGGTGTCACCCCAGCCCCAGGCCGCCCGCCCCCCGCCCGCCACTTACTCTGTATCGGTGGTGGGCCAGGCCGTAGTCGCCGACCTTCACCGTCAGGTCAGCCGCCAGCAGGCAGTTCCTCAGGGCCAGGTCGCTGGGGGCGGGAGGGCGGGGTCAGCTGCGGGCGCGGCGTGAGGGGTCTCCTCGGCCAGGCGGCGGCAGGACGAGGCGGCTGCCAGGCTGTGCGCCGCCCTCTGCCCACGCCTGGCCGGGCCCGAGCGGACCGGGGCCCAGAGGCACGGCCCGGAGGCCCTGGGACCCCTCCTTCGGCCGGCCCCCGCCCTGCTCCTCCCCACCAGGGCCAGCCGGCCCAGGGCACCCGCCACCCGGGGGTCGGGAAACGGGCCACTGGCCCCAGGGCGGGCTGGGGGTGTGGAGTGCGCCCCGTAGCCCGGCGGGCCACCCCCCACCTCCAGCCCAGCGCTGGCCAGGCCTTCTGGGGCGCAGGGGCGCGGCGGGCGGCTGGCAGCTGCCCTCTGCAACAAAATCACTGATGCTGGAGTAGCGAGTCATCACTCAGCACCAGGATATTGCTGCGGAGGACGGCCCGTGCGGCGTCCGGCTGCAGGCCACGTGTCCTCTGCCACGTCTTCCGGCCCCCGCTGGCGCCCGCGACCCACAACAGGGGCCGGGGCGGCACCACAGAGCCGTCCACCCACCCCCGGGCCGGGGGACGGAGAGCCCGGCCAGGCCTCCACCCAGGCCAGCCGGGCAGCAGCCGCCCTCTCAGGAGCCACGCCCGGCGCTTCCGGGGCTCCCCAGGCTGGGTCTGGTGGCCCCCGCCCACACTTCCCGCAGGTGCGGAGCCGGCCTCACCTGTGCACGTAGCTGCCGCGGTGCAGGTGCAGGACACCGCAGGCCACCTCGCAGGCCATGCGCTGCAGGGTCAGCGGGTCGGGCACCATGGACTCGGCCACCCGGCAGCTCCGCAGGTAGCCCTTGAGGTCCCCCTGCCAGAGGGCCAGCACCGTCACCTGCCGCCCCACCCAGCCCCGCCCGGTGCCACGGAGCCACCAGAACTCCAGCCCAGGTGGGCTCCGAGTCTATTCGGCCAGGGTGCCCCCCCGGACACAGCCGGCACCGGGCGGGCCCGGGAGGGCGAGGGACGCCCAGCAGGGCAGCGGGCGGGGTCGGAGGCCAGCTCCAGAGAGGGGGCTGCCGGCGCCCCAGCCCTGGGGCTGGGTGTGGGCCCCCGCGGGAGTAGGCGGGGCGGGCACAGGAGCAGGTAGGCGGGGAGGGAGGGAGGCGGCGGGCGGGATCCCGTCCACAGCTGCCCTGGGGCTGCCGGGGGCAGAGCCCACTCACCAGCGGGCAGGACTCCATCACCAGCAGGTAGGGCGTCACCTCCGCGCACTGCGCCAGGCACCGCAGCAGGTTGCTGTGCTGCAGGGCCCTGTGGAGCACGCAGGCTGCACCGGGGCGCCCCTTGGGCCAGCAGCCCGCCCCGCCCCGCCCCCGTAGGGCCGGCCCCCCCAAGACCGAGCCCCGACCCCCTCACCTGTAGGGCCGGGCCTCCTCCAGGAACTGCGCCTGGTCCCGCACGCTGGCGCTGGCCTTCAGCTCCTTCACCACCACCCGGGTGCTGCCTCCGCCCGCGCTCACCTCCCCCAGGAGCACCTGTGGGGGCGGCGTCACCGCGGCAGCAGCCCCGCCCCCGCCGGGCTCCTCCCCCAACCCGAACAAGCCGCTCCTCTTTCTATGCCTCGGTTTACCTATCTGCAGAGCGGGCTGGGGCGCTGCAGGGAGACCCTCCTGGCTGTGACATTCGGTCGTTCATGGTCCTCTCCCCCAGGGCTCTCAAGCACCCCACTACCTGGGCTCTCTGGGGGTGCGCAGTAAGGAAGGGGGAGCGGCTTCCCTCCCTCCTGGGGCCAGAGCAAGCTGGGCTCCTTGCTCCCCACCGCCCGGCCCCGGGGGGCTGGCCCAGCACCTGGCCCGGAGGTGCAGAGCAGGGCTGCGGTGGAGACCCCACGGCCGGCCGGGGCGGTGTCCAGAGAGGCGTCCCGCTGCAGGACTACACCCCGCCTGCCAGGCCCGCGGGGCCACTCACCTTCCCGAACCAGCCGTGGCCGATCTCCTCCAGGTACAGGAGGCTGCTGCGGCCCACGTCAGAGGACTTAAGCAGCTGCACTGCAAGGGGTGGGCGCGCAGGGCTCCGGCTCAGCCCCCTGCCCCCCACCGCCCCCCTCGCCTGCCCGGCGGGGGGCTGCCCGCTTGCTGGAAAGCCCCCCACACCGGGGAGCTGCCATCAGGAGCAGGGCGCCGTGGCACAGGGGCCGGCTGCGAGCTGTGCTGGCACCCTTCTGGGTGGGCTGGGAAGGGCCCAGCGGGCCCAGCACGGCCCAGAGCTGGGGCTGGCGGGCGGTGCCCGGCTGCAGCAAAGCTGGGCAGGGGCCCTGGGCCCGGCCGCCCGCCCTTGCCCCGCACAGGCTGGCACTTGGCGCCCGGCGTGCCACAGGCTCCTTTGTTGAGGGCTGGCTGGCCCTGCCCCGCACGGAGGACACTGGGGCCATTCTCTGCCCAGCAGGCCGGGTGAGGTCAGCGGGAAGGGAAGGGTCAGCAGGGCGCGCGGGGCAGGCCGGGACTGCGTGCCCACTCGTGCCCCGCCTGTGCCCCGAGGATTCCCCAAATTCCGCTCCCACGCCCGTGCCCCGGAGGGCAGGCCGGGCCAGCAGGGTGGGCGGGGGGGGGGGCGGGGCACGGCAGGGGGGCTGCGGGCCCAGATCCAGAGCAGAACTCAGGGTGGGGTCCCCCGGGCTCCCTGCCTGAGACCCACCCCCACAGCCCAGACTGGAGGGCCCTTCTGCGCCGGACGAGGTGTGGCGGCACCAGGGCCATGCACAGTCAGGACACGCGCTCGGCGGGGAGGCGCGAGGCCAGCGGGTGCCCACAGGGCCGGCAGCCACAGGTGCGCCTCCTCCTGGGGGGCCCAGGTTGCCACCCCGGGCCCCTAGCTGGCGCCCTCCCAGCACCCCTGAAACCTCCCCCTGCCCCAGAAGCAGGGCTCTGCCTGGAGACAGGAACCAGCGACCCCTTGTCTCAGGACAGGACCCGGGGCGGCGGCGGTCCCCCACGCTGGCTGCCAGTGCCCAGCAAGGTCAGCATCGCCACCGGCCGGCCGCCCGGGGCTTCCCGCATAGAGCCCACCCTCAGGTCTGGGGCCTGGGCCGGGCGGCCTCGTGGTCAGGCCAGCTAAGCCCCGACGGAGCAGCTGCGGCCCTAACAGGCCCCAGGCCCCAGGGGACGCTGCTGGGAGCTGCCCCGAGGGCCTGGGGCCACCAGCGCCCAGCAGCTGCCCGGCCGAGGACCGGGAGCCCGGGTCGGGGTTGGGCCTCAGGCTGCCTGCTCACTCCAGACCCCAGTGCGTGAAGCAAAGGCTGATGCACGGCCCCGCCCACGGAGGACACCCCGAAGCGTGCCCTGCCCCAGGGGTGTCCAGCTGCAGCGAGGGCTGGCTGGGGGGAGGGGCAGGGCTGTCCCAGCCTGCAGGTGCCAGCCCCGCCACGCCCCCGCCCTGCCCGAGCCAGCCGCACCTGCACCCACCGTGCCTGCGCCCCGGCCGGCGGGCACTAACCTGATCGCCCGGGCTGCTTGGCCATGGGCAGGGAGACCTCGGTGAGGGGCAGGACGTACACGTCGGGCCCGTTTGGGGCCGTGGCCACCGGGGTGTCCTGCACACAGAAGTCGGCCGCGTACTCCTCCCCCTCGGCATTCTCGAACTCCTGGACGGGACAGCCGTGAGCCGGGCGGGCGGGGGCGTCGGGCACAGCCGGCGCTGAAAAGCCCTTTTCTTCCCAGGGCTGGCTCCCCACTCCCCGAGCTGGGGTGGGGCGGATGGGGGGCTGACCCATACGGGAGGCCCCACGGCCGGGACCCAGCTTGTGCCCCGCCACCCCTCCTCCCGCCACGCCCCGCGGCAGCCCGGGCCCTCGCAGCCACCCGGTCCTGCCCAGTCCGGCCCGCCCTGGGCCTTGGGGGCCGGGGCTCAGCAGACCAGGGCTCCCACCCCAGCCTGGCCTAGTCCTGGGAGCCCACCCCCCTCCCCGCAGGGCACCTACCCTGGCCATCTGCCTGGGGGCCTGGACCTTGCCCGGGGCACAGTCCTCCACTCCCAGGGCTCCTTGAGAGCCTGGCCTGGCAGCCGGGGCCGGCCACACCTGGCCAGGCTGCTATTTTGAAATGGGGCTTTCACACCGGGCCCTGCGGGGAGCCCCCGCCCCCTGGGTCCAAAGCGCAAGGGCCACAGTCCTGAGGAGAGGAGCTGCTGGCCAGGAGCAGCGCCCGGCCCCAGCCACGCCCCGCTCCCGCCCTGCCTCTCGGACCGCACCCGCTCCGTCCCGCCCGTGCCCAGGCCAGCGGGAACGGAGGCCCAGGGGTGGAAGCCCCCCCCCCCGGGGCCCTGCCGCGCTGCCCTCTGGGGCAGGCCCTGCCGGGCTGCGGGGCAGGCGGAGACCCCAGCTGGCCGCAGCGGCTCTGCATAGGGCATGCCCGCCCGGCCAGCCCGTTACCTGGCGCGGCCCCGGGGGTGCCCAGCCTGGGGCCCGGGCGCAGCGGGCAAGTAGGTAGCACAGGGCGAGCATGGCGCCTCATCCGCACTGAGGCCGGCTCCCGGGGCGCGCTGGGCCGGAATGCGCCGCAGCCCCAGGGTGGGAGGGCAGGAGGGGGCCCGGCCCGGCCTCTTTGGGGCCTTGTTCTCCGGGGCACCGCTATGGGGGTGACTTATGCAGCCTTCAGAGGGCCCCACCCCCGGGACCGCCCCACCCTGCCCCAGGCCTGGCCCTGGGGCGGCCTCGGCTCAGCGGCGTGGGCAGCTGCATGGCCGGCAGAGTCAGCAGGAGCTGGGCCCACGCGCTGGGGCACTGGCTCCTCCCAGCTTCGCCCCTGGCCCCCCGACTCAGCTGCAGCAGGCGGGGCCTGGGGAAGCGAGCCCAGGGCTGCTCTCGGCTCCACCCTGGACCCTCAGCCCTCGCGTCCAGCCCCAGATGGCCCCTGCAGACTGGGCCCTGCCTGGTGGACCTGCCCCCAGCTGGCGCGGCCAGCCCTGTCCAGGGCAGGCACCCGAGCGAGCCTGGGAAGTCGCGGTTTCCCTCCGCTGCCGGGCGGGCGGGACGTGGCCCGCGCCTCCGGCTCCAGGACGTCCGGCCTCGGGGAGTTGGGCGCGACCCCACTGCAAGGTGACCCTGCCCGCGGCACAGGCCCCGGGGACGGCCCCGCTGGGGGACACGGCGGGCCCTGAGCCCCCCGCCGCCCCCGGGGCCCGCGACGGCCCTCACCTTGAACCCAATGCCCCCCTTCTTGCAGCACAGGCAGGCCAGCATGAGGGCGACGACAGTGAACAGCCCGGAGAAGGACACGGCCACCACGGCCAGCGAGGACGACCAGGACAGCTCGCCGAGGGGGGCGCCGTCTGCGGGGAACAGCGAGGCGGCCTTGGCGGCCCGGCTCGAGGTCGCCCCAGGCTCCTGGGGGCCCTAGCCCGACGCTGTGCCCCCGCGCCCCGACCTTGCCAGCCCGAGCCCCAGAAGTGGCCAGCAGCGCTCTGGCCTCGGCGGGGCAGCTCCGGCTCCCGGTCCCCGGGCTTCACGGGCTGCCCGGAGGGCAGGGTCTCGGAGCAGCAGGGTGCGGGCCTACGGTCACCCGGGACGCCTTGGCAGGCGCCGCAGCCCCACCCCGTCTGCTGTGTCCAGCCCCCTGTTGCCCAACGGCCACCGGGGCCCCCAGGCCTGGGCCTGTCCTGAGGGCAGCCCGGTCTACCCAGCCCTGGTCCTCGAGGTACCCCTCCCCCGGGGGGCAGGACGAGGCCCCCAACACACAGCAGCACCCCGAGCTCTGCCCAAGCTGGGGACCCAGGGCCTCCTCCCCTCCAGCCACACCCCACCCGCTGCTACTCGCCCTCCCAGCCCACAGCAGACCCTCGAGGCAGCCGCCACCCGCCACGGACTGCACCGCGCCAGCCGTCCGCCCCACTGGGTGCCCAAGCGCGGCCCAGACCTTCAGGGCACCAGGCCGCCCCTCTGAGGACCCCAGGCCCGCGGCTGCCCCTCTGGCCAGTGGACACAAGGGCACAGGCTGACCTGCTGGTCTCAGGGAGACCCCGACAGGCCGGAGCCTCCTCCCTGCTGGCCCGCCTCGTCCCCCGCCTTCCTCATCCAGCCCATGGCGGCCAGCGCCCCCTGCCCTGCCCAGCTCTTCTGGGGCAGCATGGCCCGGCCACCCCCCACGTGCCCCCACGCATCCCGGCCCTGCAGAGACACGAGGCTTTTCTGGAGGGCGGGCAGGCCGGCCGCAGCCCCTTCCCCGTTCCGGTGCCTCAGTTTCCCCTCTCGCTGGGCAGGCCTCGCCCCGCTGAAGGGCCTGGAGTTCCGCCGAGGAAGCGGGGAGCCCGGGGCTCCCAGGGTGGCCGCGTTTGTGCCGGGAGCTGCTCCGCAGGTCAGCGGGGCGGACTCCGCCGGCATCGGCAGGCCCAGGAGGAAAGGCCAAGCGGTCGTGGGGCCACCGTGGGCCGCGCCGGCAGGGCCCGTGGCGCCACGGACAGGGGAGCCGCACGCACCAAGCGTCGACAGCCATGCGTGTGCAGGCAGCCCTGAGCGTGGTCTCTGCCCAGAAGGCGCGGACCGGCGGGCTGGGCCACGAGACCTCGGGGAAGGGCAGGTGGGCCCCTTGCCAGCCCCCCCGGCCCCCAGAGAACGAGGTCAGGACCAGAACCTGGACAGGACTCAGAGGAGATGCCGGCCGGCCACCAGGACCCCCAAGCAGGCACAGCGGGGGCCCCCCACAGTGGGGAGTCAGGCGACGCCCCGGGGGGCCTGGCCGGCAGAGGCAGCTGCGGCCACTCACGGGGTTCAGCCTCAGAAACGGGCCCGCTGCGGGGCAGGCAGGCACACACCTCGCTGCGCGGACGCCCAAGGCACCTGCCCCCCAGGGCACCCCGAGAGGCCCCCAGCGCAGGCACTGGGGGCGGCGAGACGGGGCCTGCACGCCCAGAGGCGGCTGGAAGCTTCTGCTGGACGGAGGGGAGCCGCCAGTGGCCCTGGGAACGGGACACGGACCCGGGACCCCAGTCCGGGGCCTCTGCCCCAGCTGGAGCCCCTCAGCTGCTTGCACCCCATGCCTCCCCAGTCTCCGTCCGCCCCAGGGACCCCGGCAGTGGCTCAGGCCTCAGGGCCACACCCACCAGCCCTGGAGATTCGCTCCCCGGTGGAAGGCCAGGCCCGGCCTGCGTCCTCCCCACGCGCCCACCCATGCCAGCCGCCCCAGGGCCCAGCACCCACCCCGGCCCCCCAAGGCTGAGCTGCTCAAGTCCCCAGTGGAGTAGTGCTGGCCCACCCCACGCACCCAGGATGGGGCGCTCCCCAAGTGCAGCTGAACCCCCAACGCGGTGGTGCTAGGCGCCACCCGGTCCAGACCAGCCAGGGCCCCCCCCCCCCCCCCNCCCGCCCGGGCCCCCCCCCCCCCCCGGCACCCTCCTAGCCCGCACGACCCGCAGCCCCCGTGGTCCAGGCCGGCTGCCCGGAGGCCCCAGCCCGGCCCCCACCCCAGGGCCCGAGCCCAGGTTACCTGCCCCGGGCTCCAGCAGGTGGGGACCCTGCAGCCTGGGGTGGGGCCCGGGCTCCTCCCCTCCCCCGCAGGGCGCAAACAGGATCCCCCGCAGGAAGGCGCTACGCAACAGGGGCGTGCCTGGCGAGTGGCCCTGGCAGCGCCCGTGCAGAGCTGTCCTGACACCCCACACCCGCTGCAGCTGGTGGAGGGCCCGGCCCGACCGGGAGGAGAGAGGCGCCCCACGCCGTCTGCAGCCTCGCTCAGCTGCCACAGCCCCCGCCAGGGCACGGGCCCAGGCTCGGTCCCCTCTCACCGCCCCCCAACTCTGAGGTCGGGGAGACAGGAGGACGGGGCAGCGGGTGGCCCAGAACCCTGGCCCGCCCGTGCAAGAGCTCCCAGGGGGCTGGCGGGTCTGCACGGCTGCCCCAGAGCCTCTCGCTGCCAGGCCCCATCTCCAGGATGCCCCGAGCCGCACTGCAAGGGGGTGGTAATGGGGGCAGCAGTGCCAGTTGAACCCCCCAAAATCCCAGGTGGGGACACCTGGAACCCAGCTCTGGAAAAGGTACGGCTGACACCCCCAGGTGCCCTGACTTCAGCCCTGGTAGGCAAGGCGGCCAAGGGGTGTCAGCAGGTGCCACGGCCCCCGGACCTGCTGGGCCTACCCCAAGCTTTCACAGCCCCCCGGACCTGCCAGGCCCCCCTTAGAATTTGATAGCCCTCTGGACCTGCCAGGCCTCCCCCAAACCTTCACAGCCCCCCAGACCTGCCAGGCCTACCCCAAAACCTTCACAGCCCCCGGACCTGCCGGGCCTCCCCCAAACCTGTTCTCCTAACTGCGGGGCACAGGGCGCCACGGGCAGGGCTGGGAGAGGCGCGGGGGTGCCGGTCCTTTGGACAGGGAGGGGGCGCTGCATGAGTGTCCAGTGCTCAGGAATGGTCACGGCGGCCCAGCCGGCAAGGCGTGGCCCATGGGCAGCCCCAGCCCGGGCCAGGTCCCGGGGACACGCGGCCTGACACACCCAGGTCCGAGCAGGTCCAGGACGGGTGTGCGGCCCCCGGGCCCTCGAGAGCGCCCCCCAGGGCAGAAAGGGCCCCGGGGCGGGCAGTCAGGGCCAGTGCCTTCCTGTCCCCTGCCCTGGCCACAGCTGCACGGGGCCAGGGCCGGCTGGGGCTGGGAAGGCAGGTCGGCCGTGGCCTCAGCCCCACGCCCTCCCTGAGGCACCCACACGCCCGTCACCTGCTCCCCAGGCGGTCAGCACCCCCTCGCCGCCGCCGCCGCCACACCCAGCTCTGCCAGGGCCCGGGCGCCCGGCCCCGCCTAAGAGGAGCCCCAGCGGCCGCAGCGCGGAAGGAAGTTCCCCAACTCTGCAGCGAGAGGCCACATCCCTGCCGCCAGCTGAGGGAGCCCAAGGGGTCCAGGGTTGGGGCAGCCCGACACCGGCGCCCTTCAGTCAAAACTGGGCAAGCGGGTCGCTCCCCGGCGGGGCAGGGGCCAGGGTAGGGGCCAGGTGCACGCCAAGGGGCCTGACCGCGTCCTCCTCAGCAGCAGGGGCGGAGCAGAGCCCCGTGCCGCCCCTCTTGGGCGGCTGCTAGGGGCAGGAGCCCCGGCCCCACCCCTGAGCCACCCCCAAGGGCCAGGCCGGGCCCTCCAAGCCCCCACGCAGGCAGGAGAGCCCCGGTCAGCAGCCCCAGCCCCTGCCCCGATGGCGGCCCCTGCGGGTGCCCTGGCAGGGCGGGCACCACAGGACATGCACCCTGAGAGCAAGGGCCATCAGGGCCACACGGGCCCCATGCCACGGGGAGGCCGGCCCAGCACGGCCAGCAGGACGTGGCCACCGGAGAGACCCTGGGCCGTGGCCGTCCCCACCGCAGCCTGCGCGGGCTGGCCAGGCCCACTTAGACCAGCAGGCCGGGCTCTGGGGCTGAGCACCCCCGTCCCGGGAGGGCGCCACCCCCAGGCGCGGGAGGCCCAGGCCGGCTCCCTGGGGAGCGTGGGGCCCTCGGGCCCAGGCACACCCTGCCGCTCAGCTGCTGCCCGTCACAGGCGGCCCAGCGCACCTGCCCTGCCCCTGCCCGCACCGCCCGCACCGGGGCCTGCCCACGCCCCCAGGGCCCGCGTACCCGCTCGGGCGCTCGCACACTGCTGGCTGCTGCTGCCTCCAGGACCCTCAGCACGGTTGGGCCGCGGCCTGGGGCCGGGCAAAGAAGAGGGACCTCGACCGGGCCCCGCCTCCCCAGCGGCCAGACAGGCAGCCTGGGAACTGGCCGCCCGCGTCCCTGCCCTGGTTTCCTCTGCCGCTTCCTCCGCTGGGGGCGGGGAGGCCGGCGGGTCGCAGCCCGCTGTGAGGCAGGGAGCCGGCCTAGCCCCAGAGGTTCCCAGCACTCCACGGCCGCAGCCGGGAGCCGGCACGCGGCAGCTCGGGGGACACAGCCTGCTGGGGGGCTCAGACCAGGCCCGTGCGCCCCAAGCCGCCGGCAGGGCCCCACTGCCTGCACGGAGCACGGACGGCCAGATGCGGCCCACGGCTGGGGCCCAGCAAGGAAGCCCCTTGAGCCGGCCCCGAGCCCTCGGCCTCCTTCCCCCAGGACCTGCTGCCCAGCCGGGCCCGCCGCAGCGGAGACGAGACCCCCACAGCTGCAGGAGCTCCAGGTGGACACAGGGCCACTGCCAGGCCCCTCTGCCAGGGAGGCCACGGCGGGTTGGGGTGGACACGGGCCGGCGGGTGGAGGGGGCAGCGGCCCCCCAGGAGGGCTCCAGTGCGGGGGGCAGCAGGCACAGCCTGGGGGACACCAGGAGGCCGCCACGGGCACAGGCCCCTGCCCACCACACTGCGGGCCTGCCCCACCCAGGGCCCAGGCCGCAGCAGTCCAGCTCAGGACGGGCCCTGGGGCCAACCACAGGCAGGCGCGGGGGTCACCGCACCCGAGTGGGCGCAGGCGTCATGGCGCTGGCGCGTGCAGGTACAGGCCACACCGAGTGCGCGTGCCAGGGGGCGTGCTGGGCCGCCCGCCGGGGAGACGGGCCTCTGAGGAAGGGCGCACCTGGCTTTCCAAAGAACGTCCCAGACACCAAGAAAGCCCCCGAGAGCGAGTGCCCCCTCACTCCCCACGGGTGCACCCACAGACACGGCCGGCCTGCTCGGGAGTGGGGGGCACCGGACGAGGGGCAGCCTCACCCCACTGGGGCTGGCCAAGGAGGCCTGGGCAGGACCAGGCCCCAGAGCTGCTGCCCGTGTGCCCGCCAGGGGGAGCACAGCGGGGCTCACCGCACCCCTAGACCCGGCCTGCCAGGCTTTGCTCCCCGTGCCCGTCGGCACCTGCCAGTGTCCTGTACACACTGGTGCACGGGGTGCAGGACGAGGACGTGGGCAGGGGCCCCTGCTGCGCAGGTCTTGGGGAGAGGCCTGAGCCGGCAGCACCCCATGCCGGGCTCTGGACCCACGGCTGCCACGAACCGTCACGTCGTGCCAGGGCCTGCACTGCAGGCAGCACCGGGCCCCGGCCACAAATGGGTGATGAGACGAGGTCACGGTTGGCGGCCCCGCCCAGCCAGGCCTCAGTGTGGGCGGCCCAGAGGGGCTGACCGGCCTGGCTCCCCGCTCAGAGCTGGGGTGCCTCCTGCGGGCAGTACCAGGCCGCTCCAGCCAGCAGACCAGGTCGGGGCTCCAGGGCGGGAGCCTGGTGGCGAATGCCGGGGCTCGGGGCGGGCGGGCGCTCCACTGCCCTGCCCACAGCCCCCGCGCCCCCTCGCCTGCCAGCGCCAGAGCCGCAAACTGGCATCTTGTAATTACAGCGGCCACAGCTGCGCAGGGAGGCGGCGTCCCTGGCGCGCGGGGCCTGAGCTGGGGGTTCCCAGGGCAGTGGCCACTTGGACAACAGAGCTCAGGACCCGGGGATGGCCCCGCCCCACCCCTGCCAGCAGTCCCCAGCCCGGAGCCATCTGGACAGCTGTCCCCGGACGTGGGCTCGGCCTGGGGCTGCCCGGCACGGCCTCCCCACCTACCCTCCGGCCGGCGGCCACCGCTGCCCTGTGGGGTCTGCTTGGGGTCACCACGGAGAGGCCGGGACCCCCTGGGCCCAGCAGGCAGACCTGGCAGCCCCCTCCCCGGGGGCAGTGCCTCCAGCTAGAGCAGGGTCCGGGCCTGGTCCAGAAGGGGCCCGAGGACCCCACCATGGCTGGGGCGGGAAGCCGGCCGTGTGGGCGGGATTGTGGCCCCTGGTCACCCCAGGGCCGGGATTTCTTGCCACTTGGACAGGGGCCGGAGCTGGCCAGGCCAGGTGCGGCCTCCAGCTGCCCCGCCGTCCCTTCAGCCCACCCACTGCCCACCAGAGCCGGGGCCAGGCAGCCTCCAGCCAGCCAGCCTGCCACCAGCCCGGAGGGTGAGCTGCCTGGCCCGCAGCCAGCTGGACGGTGCCACCTTGGCTCGCTGCCATCGGGGGTCTGGGCACCCACCCAGTGTCTGTCTTCTGGGCCTCTGCCCAGTGGGCCGGCCACTGCTCCCACCTCCCCACGCAGGCTGCTGGCGGCGGGCAGGGCTTCCGGCCGGGCTCCCACCTGGGGGGACCCTCCCACGCCAAGACCATGGGCTGGCACGGTCCTGGTGGGCCCGGACCCCCACAGAGAGACACTCACACACGTCCCCAGGGTCCTGACCCTGGCCACTTCTTCCTCTGGACGCCTGGGCCGCACAGGCCCTCCTGCCCCCTTACCTGCGAGGAAGGCTCGGGCCCCAGGCCCTGTGGCCACTGCCCAGCCCACAGCAGGGCTCGGTGCAGGGTGCCAGCCCAAGGCCTGCCCACCCGCCCGGAACCGGGTCCCCCAGCGCGGTCCAGCGGGAGCCCCCGCTCTGCCCGCTGCGCTCAGGGCGGAGAAAGGGTTAATTCCATGCAAAACAGGACGCGGAGCTCGGAAGCATCATGTCTGCAGCGCAGCGCAGGACGCAGGACGCAGGGGCCGGGCTGGCAGGGGCGCGGCCTGGCACTCACCGGGGTCGAAGTGCGAGCTGAAGGCGAAGCTGGGGTTGAAGAAGGACGACATGGCCAGGGCCAGCGGCGCGGCGGGCATCCCGGGCTGCGCGGCGTCAGGACGCCCGCGGCCCCCGCCCGCACCGCGCCATCGCCGAGCGGCCGCCGCAGGTGCGAGCGCGCCCTGCCCGCCGCGCCCGCCCCGCGCCCCCGCCGCAGCGCGGCCCCCGGGGCGGAGCGGTGCGGGCGGCGACAGACGAGGCGCCTCCGCGGACCGCCGCGGGCTCGGGCTGGTGCAGTCCGAAAACACCGGCGGGAGCGCGCGCGAGGCTCCCTCCCCGCGGGGGGGCACGGCCGCGCGCGGGGAGCCCGGGGGCGCGGGGCGTTCGGAGGCGCGGGGCGGCGCGGAGACGCGGAACGGGAGACCCAGAGGCGCCGGGCGGGGGCACAGAGGCCTGCAGGGCACGGAGGCCGGGGCTCGGCGGGCACGGGCGCGGGCGGGGCGGCAGGAGGCACGGGGGGCACGGCGGCCGGGGTGGGCACACCGCGGCGGCCCGGAGAGGGGGGTCTGGGCCGTGCGGGGCGCGCAGAGGGGCACGCAGAGGGGCTCGGAGGCGCGCGGGCTGGCCGGCGGCGCGCGGGGCCCGGGCGGGGGGCACTGGCACGCGGCCCGCACACGCAGGTGGGGCGGCAGCGCGGGCCTGGCCGGGCCCTTTGGGCGGCGCCCGCGGGCCGGGCCTCTACTTCGGCCGGGCCGCCCGCGCCCGGGCCACGCCGCGACAGCCGTGGGCCCGGGCCGGCCACCCCGCCCGCAAGACCCGACTCCCGTCTGGGCGGGCGCGGCGGCGCCGGGGCCGTTACTCCCGCGCCCCGAAGCGCCATCTTGCACCGAGGCCCGGAGGCCGCGCGCGGGCGGGGCGGCGGGCGGGCCGGCGGGGGGGGGGGGGGGGATGGGGCGTTGGGGTCCGCGGAGTCGTGTGGAACTTGGCTCACACCCAGGCCGCCGTCCTCCGCCACAGGAGAAGCTCTGGAGGGGTGGTGGGGCGGCAGGCGGAGGGCACACGCCCCAGGCCTGAAACGCGGGACCGCAAGGACCCCAAGTCCTGGCCAAGGGGCCTGCAGTGACAGAGACAGGCATCCCCTCCTTGCCCTGTGCGGAGGCCCCTGACCGGCCGCAGGCCCGTGGGGGTGCAAAGGCCCCGGGAACTCCTCCAGGCCCCGAACGGTTCCCTGGGGCAGCAGCCACACGGGCACCCCCCAGGGCCAGGTCCTACCCAAGAAGCCTCCAGACAGCGGCCGGACGCCTTGGGGACAGCAGGAAGGCCCAGTGGCTCCAGGCCCAGTGCCCCCCGAGGCCGGTCACTGACCAAGCTCGACTGTGCTCCAGGGCACCGGGCAGCCCTGCAGCAGAGGGGCCTCGGGCGGGAGGGCAGGCTCTGCACTGTGGCCGACCCCTCGGGTCCGGGGCGGCAGGAGGACCCAGGCTCAGGCCTGCACAGTCCCCTGGCGGTTTCACAGGACAGAGTCCTGCCACCCCCTGCGTGCCGACCGCAGGACTGGGTGCCCCGGGGAGCCCCTCCCGAGAAGGAGCAGACCCCTGAGCAGACCCCGCGCCGGGGCTGGGCCGGGAAGAGAGGAGGACTGGGGAAGCCCGAGACCCCAGCTCTGGGCCTCCCTGATGCCCACGTGGACGAGGGGGACTGAGGGCCAGGCCCAGGGCAGGAAAGTGGCCGAAGTGAGGCCCCAGGGCACCGAAGGCTCGGCCACCCATCCCCCGCGGACGCAGGACACTCACTGGTCCCGCCCCTGGAGAGGGGGGCGTGGGGGCCCGCGCGGCCCGTGACAGGAGGGCCCAGATGCCCTGGTGCAGGGGCGTCCCCGAGCCCAGGCGCTGGGAATAACCACGACAGGGCACAGCGCCTCTCATGGGCTGGCTGTGGGGTGTTCTGGAGTTGGAGGGAAGTGGGGGCGCCCACCTGAGCGTGCACGCCCATGCCTGCACACTGACCGGGGCTCCGCAGCCTGGGGCTCTGTCGCCCCGCTCCCGACCCCCCTCTCCACGCGCTCAGCGGCCGGGGTCACTGCTACTCTAGTGATGTCTCTCAGAGTCAGAGCGAACGAGGACACCCAGGTGACGAGAGCCACCAGCCCAGTGAAGGCAGGAGCAGAAGCACGCCCCCGGCCGGGGGTCACCTGTGCCCCCTCCCCTGCCCCGCCCATGCCACAGGCAGCCGCCTGCCTCTGGGGGCCCGCAGGGCACAGAGCCAGGGAGGGGCTGCAGGGGGCTCCGCCTCTGAGGCCAGGCCCGGCCACACTCGGCCCCTCAGCAGTGCCGGCCAGACCCCCAGCTCAGCACGGGCAGTCTCGGGGCACCACTTGCCCACTGCGGGGGAGGACAGGCCGCACCTGAGCCCCTCTTACAGAGCCAAACCACATTAGCTGCTCTGTGCGGCAGCCCGTACCCACCCCCACTGCAGGACCCCACGGGGCTCCCCGACCAGGCGTCCAGATCCGCCCTGCCCTTCCCACTGCCATTTGGGTCGTGGCCCCAGCCGGACAGGACAAAGGCCCCATTGTGCTCACGCTGCCCCCCAAGCATGCACGGGGAGGGTGCAGCGGCGAAGGCCGTGCCCCCACCCAGTGGACCCGCTGGAGGCAGCTCCCACGTTCAGAAGAACCCCCAAGCCCGCCCACTGCAGCTGTGCTCTGCAGAGTGAGGTGGGAGGGGGCTGGCATTCGCTGCTGACACCCAGAAAGCCGGGGGCAGCCCCCAGGAGGAAAGAAAGGCCTGGGAGGGGCCGGCCGAGGTCCTTGTGCAGAGCGGAGCTGCTCCTCGTCTATTTCCAGCACATGCGTCACGCGGGGTTGCGCCACGGGGGCTCCACACTGAGGGGGGGCGGCAGGCGCGGCCCTTTCCCGCAGGTGTTCGGGGATAGGAGGGGACGCACGGCCCCCCAGGCCCGCTCAGCACGGAGCGGGGCCGGGGAGGAGTGCGCCCGCTCAGGACAGAAATAACGTCGGCCAGGGGACTGGCTCAGGACCCCGCCTGGTGGCCCGGGCTGAGGTGGCGCGGGCACAGGTGGCCACGCAGGGCCCTCTGGGAAGACGCGGCACGGCGCCAGCGATGTTTGCCGCTCGCGTGTGATCAAACGCGGGGCTTCCCCTCCGCGGCGGTTTCAGCTGGGGGGAAACTGATGTCACGTGAAATAAACCGCTTTGACAGGATACTGGTGCCGCTGCCACCTCTGCCCAGCGCCCGGACTGTCGCCCCCAGGACACAAACCGGGGTGGGCGGCCCGCCGCTTCGCTGCCCGCCCCGCCCCGCCCGGCCCAGCCCCACCCCCGCTCGCCGCAGCAGCCAGGGCTCTGGGCCTGCGAGGAAGGACCGCCTGACCGGCCACTGGGTTCCCTCTCGCCCAGAGGGGCTGGGCCGAGGGGCGCATCCAGACCAGCTCAGGGTGGGCTGGCCCTGGCCCCTGCCCGCACAGGGGCTGGCCTGGGCAGGCCCCAGCCCTCCCTCCCAGCGGCTCCCCTGCCGGTTTCTGGGGGTGGGGGTCACCGGGCTGCCCTCATTCCTGGCTGGCAGGTGCTGACTGCTCTCCCCACCCCCACCTGGTCAGTGTGCCCGGCCTGTGTGGACTGTCCAGTGCCAGTGTGACCCCGGGGGCAGCAGCCGGGGCCAGGTGGAGGCCCAGGCAGGTGGGGACAGCTGCCGCCTGGCACGGGAACAGGCCGTGGCAGGTAAAAGCTGCAGCCGCAGCCTGGGGTGTCACTCTCCCGGGAAGCAGCCAGGTGAGCTGGGAAGGGGCAGGGCTGCCCCAGCCGACGGCCCTGCTGCCAGCCCCAGGACAAGACAGGGACCAGGGTCTCTGCGGGGCACAGGTGAGGATGGCGTGAGCAGGGTCCAGAGGGGAGCTGGGGCCAGTCAGCAGGGCCCACAGGGCTGATGGCAGCAGAACTGGAGGTCACCAGTGGGGGGCCGAGGCCCCTGGAGCCCTGACTGTCACACACGGGGCTGGCCTGGGGCCCCGCCACCCTGCCCCGGGGGTCTGCCTCCATCACCCTTCCCACCGCCCTCTTCCGGTCCTGGCTCCGGAGCTGTGACTCACTGGCAGACACAGGCTGCAGTGCCCAGCCCTGCGGAAGCCTGGGGACCAGTGGGGGGAGGGGTCCTGCCAGCTCTGGGGCCCCCCAGAACTCGGCAGGCCAGGAGAACAAGGGGGTGCCAAGCCAGAACTGCAGGGCCGCCAGCTGGTAGGGGGGGGTCAGAATGGAGGGAGCAGTGTCCGCTTGCTCAGCAGACAGGGCCAGAACTGGGCTCTCCAGGCCTGGCCCCGCAGAACGGACCCCACATACCAGGTGGGAGCGGGGAACCAGGCCTCAGCTGAGTAACTGCGTGGCCCTGTGACCATGCGTTCCAGAACACTGGGCAGGCACAGGCCACTGGGCTGTCCCTTCCCCGGGGGAGCATGTTCCAGAAGAGGCAGCCCTCATGAGCTTTTGGAGAGGGGCCAGCTTTGCAGAGGAACCAAAGAGCCTCTGAAACAGCTGCTTCGTGAGAACCCCAGAGCCTGCCCCCCAAGGGGGCAGCAACCCAGAGGCCAGCAGTCACAGGCGCTGCTGTGCGGGGTGCAGGATGGTCTGGTCCCGCCGCTCCCCTCGGCCTGTGTGGGACCCTGCCCAGGCTGAGTCCCTGAGGAGCTGCGCAGACGTGCTGGGCTTCCTCCTGAGGCCTGGGGGGCTGCGGGCCCCCTGCTCCAGGGGTCTGGCCAGCTTGAGACGCGCCTTGTGCCTGGTGGCCTCTCTGTGGCAGCAGCGTCCAGCCAGGAAGACCAGGGCCCACTGGCCAGGCCTCCCGGTCACCGGGTCACCAGGAGGGCTTCCCAGAGGAGGTGACTGGGAGCTGGACGAGGGGCCTCCTGGTGGAAACTCTTCTGGCCACATGACACCCCCTCCACCCCTAGTCTCATCTTCTGAGAAATGGAGGACCCTCCTGGACGCCGCCTGGCAAGAGAGTGTCAGAGGCACTTCCTTGGGCCATGAGCATGGGCGGGGGGGGGGGGCTCTGCAAGCTGGGGAGCTCAGATGCTGGCCCCTGCAGCTGGGGCTCGGCCTGGGCCTGGGGCTCGGCCTGGGCCTGGGGCTCGGCCTGGGCCTGGGGCCCTGGGGAGGGGCCGGAGCGGCACTGTGGGGGCCCTCGTCTGCACTGGTCTGAGCCCCGACACCATGCTCCTCCCAGCCACTCCTTGTCCACGGCAGGGCCAGGACCAAGGAGCACCTCTCCTCCCAGATGAAGAAGGAGGGCTTGGCCACGGGCACTGCCCAGCGACATGCAGCACCAGGATGCCCCGCGGCAGGTGGGGGAGCCAAGAGCTCTGAGAGCCCCTTCTGTGCTGACCCAGCCGCACCCCCAGGGGCAGAGGGTTGGGTGCACGGAGGTGTTATCTAAAGAAATCACCTGCCTCCTGCTCTACAGTTTTCTGAGTGGGTCACAAAGGAGAGCGCCCAAGGAAGGCGCGGGCCTGGGCACGCCCGGGCACCAAGGGCCAGACGGGCAGTCCTGCTTGTGCCCAAGCAAAGACGACGCAGGTGGACAAGGCGTGCTCGGAAAGAACCACGCGGTCCGTGCTTGTGGGGGCTGGGGAGTGCGGGAGGCGAACGGGGGCGCCAGTACTGGATGCCCCGGCGCCCTCTGCCCCCTCGTCTACCTCAGCTAGGGTGCAGGGGCCCACTGCCACGCCCGTCCCCGCAGGCTCTGGCCGGCCCTCAGTGCCCCAGGGGTCCCGACTGCAGGAGCCCCTTCGCCCACCCCGGACGCCACGCCGGCCAGTCCACGGCCCCCTGGGTGCAGCAGAGCGGGGACAGCGCACCCCCGGGGTGTGCCCAAGCGGCCGGGAGGCCTTGCGCTCCAGCTGGAGCCTGAGGGCTTGCACCCCCTCCCCACGCGCCCGGGATGGGTGAAGTGCCCCGGCACTCTGGCCGCGCCCGCCTGGCCTACCCCCAGGCCCCCAGCTGCTGTCCCTTCTGACTCCCCGACTTCTCACCTCTAGGAAAGCGACGTCGCGCCCACGCTGCGTGCCCGCCAGGAAGCCCGCCCCCACGCTGCGTGGCCACCTGGAGCCCCGCCCCCAGACCCGGCCCCGCCCACCCGGCCCCGCCCCCGGCCCTAGGGCACAGCCCACCCCAGGCTGCTTGTTAGTGAGCCTTGGGGTCCGCGTGTGGAGGTGTTTGCCTTGCTCCCCCTCACCCCTCTCACGGGGGCTGGTGGTGGGGGAGGACCGGCCTACGTCCTGCATGTACGTGGGGCGCACACGTGGTCCGTGGCCTTGACTGTAGGGGCGGTCACCTCCCCAGGCCCTGGTGGAGGGCCACAGGAGGGAGAAGTTTGTGCTCCTGCCCCCGCGGCGGCGGCGGCGGCCTGGGAGCGCCGCAGGCAGTGACCGGCTGGGTCCGTGGGCCTCTCCACATACCACCCTTGGCCCTCACGCCAGCGGACAGGACGTGGCCTTCCACCACCTCTTACCTTGATGGCCGGTGACCCCGTTAGGGCCCCCATATTCACCTGCAAACCCCTTCCTGCAACAGCCCCCCGGAACACCCCAGGGAGTGAGACTGGCATCGCAGCCCCATCTTGGGGGCGCAGCCCAGCCCCCACTCAGCCCCTGGGGGCCACTTCCCGCCGGGAAGGCTGTGCAGGGAAGGCCCGTGGGGCAGACCTGGGCAGCCGCAAGCCGGAAGTCATGTGCGTCGAAAGAAGACGGCCTTTATTGCTGTGAGGTCGGCAGAGGCGAGGGGGGCCGGAGGCGGCACTCTGAGCAGGCCGCTGCCTGGGACACGTACGGGTGAGCGAGCAGACGAACAGATGGGCGAGGAGGGAGAGTGAGCAGATGGGAGGAGCTGAGACCCCCGCTCGGGGACACAGACCCTGCGGGGCCACGCTGGCACTCCCAGAGGGGCGAGGACAGTGGGCCAGGTGCAGGTGCTCTGCCTCAGTTTCCCTTCAGGGCACAGGAAGGGCAGTCCACGCCTGTGATCTGGGTCAGGACTGCCTGGGCCTTGCACCACCAGCCCCCAGGGCCAGCTCTGCACGCCCTCGGGACAGCCTGGGGCCACCCAGCTGCCGTTGCCCCCCCCCCCAACCCTGGCTCAGGTTGGAGGAGTCTGTGCAGACGGAGAGTGGGGCCCACGCCCCCGGCCAGGTCCACACTCCTGAGTGACCTCGGCGCTCCACGGCCTCGCAGCAGCTGGGACTGAGAATACCCACTGCCAGTATCCCCAGGTCAGCAGAGGGGCGGGGGCTTGGCCCCCACAGGCCCCTGCAGGCCAGGGACCCAGCAAGAAGCAGCTGCGCCCCAGTGTGGACACCCCCACCCCAGCGTGGGCACCCCCACCGCACAGGGCCAGAGCCTGGCCAGGGTGCAGCGGACGGGGAGGTAGCTGCCCGCTCAGCCCACGGGACCTTCGGGTGGCCCTGGGGCCCCTGGTGGGCACGGCCCGCTTCTCTGGCACCCCAGGGGATGGCTGAAGCTTGGGCAGGAAGGAGAGGTCTCCCGGAGGGCTTCGTCCTCTCCAAGGCAGAGGGGCCGGGGGAAGCACATGGGGGAGGCACCCGGGGGTGGGGAGCCTCACCGCTCCTTCCAGGGCCGTGCCAGCCCAGCTGGAACAGGGAGCCGCGCTCTGCTCGGGCCCGGAGCTGCACTGGGCCCCACAGGCCAGGCAGCAGGGGGCAGGGCCGGCCCTCACTCCAGGAGGCTCTGTGCTGCTGCCCAGCCCCAAGAGACAGGCAGGCGCACGGCTGGAAACACCTCTCTTTACTGTCAGAGCTGCTGTGCTGCGGCCGCCACGGCCGGGCCAGGGAGGAGCCCCGGGTCTCCCGCGCGGTCGCCGGCCCCACGCCGCGGTCACTTGGCGCTGGGCAGGGCTCGCCTGCACTGCTCCAGCAGCTCCTCCAGGTGGTCGGCCCGCTTCACGGCGGCCTGCGCACGGCGAGGTCCAGGTCGGCCGGGCCCGCGTCCCCCGCGTCCCCCGCCCGCCCCAGGGCCGCCGCACGCACCTCGTGCTGCCTGCGCAGGCCGCTCACCGCCGCCTCCTTCTTGGCCAGCGCCAGCCGCACCCTGCGGGGACAGCGGGCTTCTGTGGGCTCTGCCCGGCGAGGGCCCCGCGCCACCCGAGGGGCAGCGGGCGGACGGACGGGGGTCGGCACAGGAGCTGGGGCAGGCGGCCAGCCCAGGCCGCGCCGAAGGCACCCCAAGGCGGGGCGCTGACGCTCCCGGGAAGGGGTGTCTGCAGCTGGGCTCCAGGAGCCCGCCATGCCCACCGCGCTGCACGCAGGGCGTAGGAGACCTCAGGAGGACCCGGGGTCTGGGGTAGCAGCTGGCTGCGGACCCCACGTGGCTGGGCCCTGAGAGCGGTCTCCCGAGCCCCACAGGTGGGAGGCCGCCCTGCCCGCCCGCTGGGCTGCTCCAGGGTGCGGGCCGCACCTGGCGACGAGGATGGGCCCCCAGGAGCCTCGGCAGCCCCGCAGTGGGCGCCCCGCGGCCTCCTGCCCCAGCGCCCACCTCTCATGCACAGCCTCCAGCTCCGCCTGCTTCTCCCGCGTCAGCTGCTCCAGCTCCACCCGCTGCCGGGCCTGCAGCTCGGCCAGCTCGGCCCTGACCTGCCGGGTCTCCTCGTCAGAGGCCGCCAGCCTGTCGGCAAACTCCTGCCGGAGCACCTGGGCCAGGCCGCTGCGCTCCGCCGTCAGCTTCTCGCTCACCTGGGGGCAGGGGCATGAGCGAAGGGCTGGCCAGGGTCCCCCCTCCCCGCCCCTGGGGCCCCGCTCACCGCAGAGGCCTCGGCCAGCTCCTTCTCCCGCTGCCGCAGCAGGCCCTGCAGGCGCCCAGCCTCGCCCTCGGCCTCGCCCAGGCGGCCCCGCAGCTGCGCGCACCGCTCCTGCAGCTGCCGCTCCGAGCGCTCCAGCTCCGCCAGCTCGGCCTCGTACTTGTCCCGGATGCGCTTGATGCTGGGGCGGGGGGCAGGTCAGGGCGCTGGCCGGGCGCTGGCCGGCTGCCCTCGCCGGTCCCGGGGGGCGCCTCACCGGCTCTCCGCGGCCCTCTCGCTCTCCTCCCGGGCCAGCGTCGTGTCCGCCTCCAGCCGGTGGATGACCAGCTCGATCTCCTTGTCCCGGTCTCTTCGCATCTCCTCCTTCAGCTCCCGCTCCCGGGCCAGCAGCCAGGCTTCCTGCGGGACGCGGGGCTCGGTGGGGCCGGGCTCCCCAGCTGGGCCACAGGATGCCGGGCAGGGGCCGGTCGGGCCTCAAACCGACGGCCTGGGTGGGCGTGACGGAGCCGCCAGCCTGGGGACAGTGTGGTACGGCCCCCGAGCAGCCCTCGTCTGACCTGCAAACCCGGGCCAGGACGTGCCCCACCCCCGTGCGGCTGGTCCCGCAGGACGGAGGCGTCGGTCAAGCGGCCAGCGTCTCGTGGGTGGGCCTGGGGGCCCACAGGGCTGGGCGGGTGTGGACAGCCCGCCCCAGGAGGCCCCACATGCGGCCACCCCTCGGCCACCAGACAGCATGCCCTGGGCCCTGGCTGGTTGCATCCCGGGGGTCAGTGCAGAACCAGCCACCCCGAGAGCCCCTTGGTGGCCACAGAGGGGCCCACATGAGTGACGGAAGCCTGGGGCACAGGGCAGGCACCTCCTTCCTGGCGCAGCTGGCCTCCCACGCCTGCCTCTCCGCCTCCAGCTGGTCCTTCAGCGCTTTCAGCTCCATCTGGGGATGGCGACAGCGTGAGCACCGGGGAGCCCCAAGACCCACAGGCTGGGGCTGGCCAGGCCCAGGGGCAGTCAGTCCCCTCAGTTCCGGCTGGCCCTGGGGGCGCCCGACATGGGGGGAGGGGGCTGGCGGGAGGGGCAGGGGCCGGGCGGGGTGGGGGCAGCCATGCACCTGGTGGCGGCGCTCCTGGCCCTCTCGCTCCTTCTCAAACTCGGCCCTCAGGGCCCGGCCCCCCGCGGCACTGCTCTCCTCCAGCTGCTGCCGCAGCTCCTCCAGCTCTGCTCGCTGCCTGCGGGGCGGGGGCGGGGTTGGTGTCCGGCCAGGGGGCAGGGGCTGGCCGGGGCTGGCGGACACGGGGCCGGGGGCAGGTCCTCTGGCGCACCTGGCGGCCTGCTGGCCCAGCCGCTCCTTCTCCTCGGCCACCTCGCTGTAGAGGCGCCGCCGCTGCTGCTGCAGGGCCCGCTGCTCCTGCTCCAGGTGCTGCTCGAAACTGCGGGACAGCACCGGCTCGGCGCTCCGGGCCCCGCCCCGCCCCGCCCCAGCAGCCCCGCCCCGCACGCCCCGCCCACCTACCGCTGCTGGGCGCGCTCCCGCTCCTGCTGGCCCAGCGCCGCCTTCTCCAGCTCCAGCAGCTCCCGCAGCTCCCCCATCTGGCGCGCGCACAGCTGGGCCGCCCGCTCGTCCGCCTGCAGCAGCTCGGCCGCGTGCAGGCTCTTGAGCTTCCTCACCTCCTGCTTGTGCTTGGCGATCAGCTTCTGGATCTCCGGCTCCAGGCCTGCGCCCCGCTCAGTTAGCTTCCCAGCGGCCGGCTCCCAGTCCCCGGCCCCCAGCCCCCACGCCAAGGCCGACCCCATCGGCTAACCCATAGGCTGGGACCCGGGCCACGGTCCAGCAGGGGGCCCCCGGGAGCCCCAGACTGGCCGAGGAACTGTGCGTGCGGGCCCGGAGACGCAGGCCCCACAGGGCACCTCGCCCGGGCTCTGGGCCGCCCGCGCCCCCACCCACCTCTGACTGTGATCTCCTTGATCTTGCGGGTTTTCTCGCTGATCCACTTCTCCCTGCGGACCTTCTCCGTGGCGCTCATCAGCTCTTTGAGCTTTTTGATCTCCTGCCGGCGGGAGGTGGAGGCTGGAAGCGCAGACGTGGGAAGCAGAAAGAGGCCAAGGGCACCCCACCCCATCCCGACCCCCACTTCTGGGAGGCGCCCGGCCTCCGGCCCCCCAGCAGAACATGGCAAGGACTCCCGAGGGGTGCCCCCGCGGCCCCACCATCCTCCGCTGCTCTCCAGGGCTGGGTGGGCGCAGGGTGGGGCAGCCGCCAGCCCCGGGAGCCAGCCCCAGCTGTCCACTACAGTCGCCGGGGCCTTTAAGGGCGTGGGCTGCACCCCCTCCCAGAGCGGAGCGTCTGCCCTGGAAGTGCTGGGGACCAGCGCCACCCCAGGGGAGAGCCAGGGCCCAGAGGCAGCCTCGTGACAGAGGCCCGGGGGCCGGGCCCACAGGGCGTGTGCAGGCTGAAGGGCTTGAGCCTCAGTCTGGGCAGCCAGCGGACGAGGGGACGAGACTGCCGCGGCCCGGGCTGGTGTCGGGGGCACGTGCGCCGGTGCGGTGTGCACAGCCCAGGGGCGGCGGCCAGCGCGGGGCTGGGCCTCACCAGCTCGTGCTGCTCCTGCATCTGGGCCACCTTCTGCTTGTGCCTCTGGTCCCCCTGCGCCAGCTCAGCCACCAGGGCCTCGCACTTCCCGCTCAGCGCCTTCTTGTCATCGATCAGCTGCAGGGGTTGGGGGTGATGCCTCCGCTGGGAGGCCCCGCCCCCCAAGGCCTGCCCCCCCAAGGCCTGCCCTGCCCAGGGCCGCCCCCACCCAGGAAGTCCAGCATCTCCAGGGCAGCGGAGGCCCTGCACCCCTGCCCCACTGCCAGCTGCAGAGAAGGCCGTGCCCATCGCCCACCAAGCCTGGCCACCCCCGCCACCCCAACCGCTAAGCGGAACGACAGGCCCGGGGGTTTTTCCAGAAAAGGCCCCACGCGGACGGCTGAGCTGAGGGTGAGAGGGCGCCCCCTCACTTGGGAGCTCTGGTGCCGTACCAGCCCCAGACCAGGAGCAGCTCCCCAGGATGTGACAGCCCAGAGCCGCAGGCACCGCTGCGCTGGCCACCTCCCACCCGCCCGCTGCAGTGCCTCGCGCACCCCCGCTCCGGGCCCTCTGCAGAGCCGCCGGCCCTCGGGCTCACGCCCCTGCCCAGCGCGCTGCCTCTGGACAAGAGACGCGGCTGGGTCCTGAGTGCCCACGGGGTGGGCCCGCTCTGGGTGTCTGCCCACCTCCTGCCCCCTGCCACGCTGCTGGGAGCACAGTCGTAGGGGCGCCAGGGGGCTGCAGTGCCCAGCCCCCCAAGTGGTGGACGCCCCCCCAAGATGAGCCAGGAGAGAGGCCGCCCGGGCGCACCTGGTCGATGAAGGAGAGGTGCCGCTGGACCGTGGCCTCGTAGTGCTCCCTCTGCTGCCGCAGCTGCCGGCCCAGCTCCCGCTCTGTCTCCTTGACGCGCCGGACCGCGAGATCCCGCTGCTGCGCCTGTGGGGCAGGCGGTGGGTCTGAGGCCTGGGCCAGGCAGGCAGCCGGGCCTGGGCGGGGCGGGGGCGGGGTTACCAGCGCCCGCTGCAGCAGCGCCGCGGCCTGCTTCTTCTCCTCCACCTCCAGCTGCAGCCGCATCACCGAGGCGCTGGCCTCCGACGCCTGCTCCGGCCGTCCCAGCCCCTCCTCGGGCCCCTGGGGACACGCCCAGCGTAAGGAGGGCCCCGGGGCCGCCCGCCTCCCTCTGGGGGGCCCCCACACCTGGAGGGTGGAGGCTGGCCAGTCCTGCCCCGACTTCTCCATCTCGTCCAGGAAGCTCACGATGCTCTGCAGCTTGGCCTCGGAGAGCAGCGTCCCGGCCCCAGGGGGCCCGGCAAGGGCACTGAGCTTCCCGAGCTTCTCCAGGTTGTCGGCCGTCAGGGAGCTGGCGCTGTCCTCCTGCGGCGGGCAGCACCAGCGCCGTCAGGGAGCCAGAGCCCGGGGCCTCCTTCCGGAGTGGGGCTGGGGCAGGCCGTGGGGAGGCGGGGCCTCAGGCCAGGAGGCGGGGCCTCAGGCTGCTGGGACCCACACTGGGCACCTGTCCACCCCATTCTCCCAAGGGGCCCAGCCCCAGTCAGGGCCTGGACGGGTGAGAGCGGCCCACCCCGCAATGCCCGCTCTGGTCACCTCGTCGTCAGTCCAGGCGTATTTGTCCTTCTGGTAGGCCCTGGGCTGGGGCAGTGGCTCCGGCTCCTCCTCCAGTAGCTTTAGCGTGTCCAGCAGCTCATCCAGGGTCACCTTGGACTTGGCCCGAGCCCCAGCGGCGTCCACCAGCTCCGGGCCCTCACCTGCCACGTCCTGGGAGCAGGATGAGAAGCCAGCGGACCCGTCAGGGACAAGTAGGTGGACGGGGCCCAGCTGTCCTTGCACCCGGGCACCGGCTCAGCCACACACATCGTCTTGGCCCGCCGGCTCCGGGGATGGCCCTGCCGACCGGCGACTGCAGCCCCACTCCGAGCTGAGCCCCAGGGCGCCGCGGGGCCCCGCAGCAGGGCTGAGGCCGGGGCTACAGAGCAGCCGTGCATGCTGGCCCCTGAGCAGGGGAGCAGGCCAGGCACTGCACAGACGAGCTGGGGCGGGGCGCGAGGGCGGGCCGAGGGCCCCTCCAGACCTGTGGCTTGTGCTCCAGAAGCTGCCGGGGCTCTGCGGACGCACCAGGGCTGGGGCGGCAGGGGTCCTCCCCGCCCACGGGGCGCAGCTGCGCTCCTGCAACAGAGCAGGCTGGTCCGTGGTGCCCGGGGGAGAGGCGCGGCCAGGGCACCCCCGGGGCTGGGGCACTGGGGAGCCTGGCCTTCCGGGAAAGGCTGGGTCTGGAGCGACCCGACTCCCCTCCCCCAGGGTCCAGGGCCGGGCCAGAGCGAGCAGGACAGGCGCGGGACGGGCTGGTACCTGCGCAGAGCGGGGCCACCCTGGTGGGGGCACGTAGTCCAGGGGCCATGCCGTTGGGGGCTACTGTCCACACCCAGGGAAGAGTGACCGGCACGGGGTGACCCCGCACAGAGGTGACCAGGCATGGTGGGGTGACACACATAGGGGGCGACCAGGCCTGGCAATGACCAGGCCCAGGGGCAACCAGACTTGGGGGGTGACCAGGCCCGGGGGGTGACCAGGAACAAGAGTGGGTGACCAGGCCCGGGGGCCCCCCAGGCATCAGCACAGGGCAGTGAGTGAGAAGGGAGAGGCGGGGGCAGCTCACCAGCGTTGTTGGCCTTGAGGGCGAGGTGAGCGGTACCCCCCGGCCTCGGGGGTGGCTCGGGCACCGGCGGGGGCTGCCCCGGCTCCTCAGCCTCCCTCCGCAGTGCTGGCGACACGCCGCTGGCCTTCCGGGCGCGCTTCTGCTGCAGCTCCTGGGGGCACCTCCCGTCAGCCCTGCTGCCGCCCAGCGGCCTGAGGCCCAGCGCAGGGCTGGTGTGGTGGGCCATGCGCCCTCGGCCGTGTCCCGCCGGCCCCCGCCGCTCAGTCCCCGGGCACCTGGATGGCTGCCCGCCTGGCCTGGCGCGCCTTCTCCTCCCGGGCCTTCCTCCGGGCCTCCTCCTTGCGCTGGTGCAGGTCCAGCAGGTTCGTCCCGCCCGGTGGCGGCCACTGCCCCTGGCAAGGGCACCCCGCGGGAGTGACTGGGAGGCAGCTCCAGTCGGACCCCGCAGGAGCCCCCTCGCCCCTGGCCCGCAGGGCTGCAGCCACCGCGGGCCGGGTCTGCTTATAGGGCGCCAGGCGCCAGGCCCTGCCAGGCCGGGGGCTTGGGTGGGAGGAGGCTGGCCCCTGGCCGGGCATGGACCTCGGGCACCTGAGCTCCCAGAGGCAGGACCCCAGCCGGCCACCCAGAGGCCCGCCCCCGCCGGCTCCGCCCACCGACCTGCTGCTCGGCCGCTCCCACTCTGCGGCGTGCCCGCTGCCGGCGGAACCAGCGCTGGATGGCGACCGCGGCACAGTTCACCTGGTGGATGAACCTGCGGGAGGCGGAGCTCAGGGCGGGGCGCAGGGCAGGGGACCCAGCCAGAGCCAAGCAGGGAGGGGCTCAACCCCCACACCCCTACAACCCCCCTCCTCGGCTGCGGAGACGCTGCCCGCACCCCAGCCCCTGGAGCCCTGGGCGGACCCGGGTTGGGAAGGGCGCTCGTGGGCCTCCAGCGCTGGCAGACGCCAGCCGCCCCGCCGCTCTCAGCTGCCGGCATGAGCCTGCTGCAGGCACACATCAAGCCCTGCCGAGGCCGCACGGCGCCCCGCGGCCTACTACGTCCACCCTCGCCAGAGGGCCCCCCACCCAGGCTCCGGGCCAGGCGCTCCCGGGGTGCAGGTGGTGACCTCCCGTCCAGCTGCAGGCACGGCGGCCATGCTCGGTCACTAGCAGCTGCAGGCCAGGCGCGGCCGGCACGCCCTGGGGTCCAGCAGAAGGGCCCCCCCAAGCTTCCAGGGCTCAGCGCGCCCAGGGGCGCCGCTGGCTGCTGTGGCGGTGGCTCCTCAAACGCAGCGCGCCGGGGGCAGCTGGCCCACCACAGCCGGCCACGGAGGCCTCCAGCAGCGCTGCGCACGCGCAGGACGTCTCAGGAGGCTGCCCCACGCCTGCCCGACGCCCGCCCGCTGTGCACACCTCTGGGCCCGCCCCGCCATCCCCAGCCGGCCGCCCGCAGCCCGGTCACCTCTCGGCCTCTTCCTCGGTCACCTCCCTGCGCCGGCCCAGCAGGCCCGCGGTACCCCCCAAGTTGCTGCAGGCGGCCGGGGTGGGGCTGGCCAGGTTCTTGGGCGGCTTCGGGCAGCCGCCGCCCCCGAGGGCCTCGCCCGCGGCCGCCTTGACGATGTTGCTGGCGGAAGGACAGAAGCGCTCGTACCGGCCACCCACCGCGGCCACTGCGCAGAAGCCCGGCCCTGCCCTGCCCTCCAGGGGACCCGCGCCCGGTGGGGGGCGCGCCAGGGCGGGCTCACTTTAGGGAGGGGGGCGCGCGGTTGGAGCTCTTGGGGGGCGGCGCCTCCTCCGCGGGGCCGTGCTGGTTGCGCACCATGGCGGTGACCCGGTTCCCCACGGCGCCCTTGCTGCTCCTGCGGAGACACGGGAGAGGCCCCGTCGCCCCAGACGCGCCATCACCCAGCCCGCAGCCCCCCAGGCCTGTGCTGGCCCTGAGCCTCGCGCCCCAGCCGGCCTGCTCTGGGGGCGTGGCTTGCATGGTGGCTGGGGGCCAGCAGGGGCAAAGGCAGCGGCAGGTGGGCGCTCCGCGGAGGGCGGGGCGGGGGCGCGGCCGTGCAGCCCCAGCCTGGCTAGGGCGAGCCCCCTCCCGCCCTTCCAAGCCCCTTCTGCAGCGGGCGCACCTGTTGTTGGCGGTGAAGCTGGGTGCCAGCGTCACGGCGCACTCTCTCCTCCGGGGCGCCGCCGGTGTGGGGGTGCGGGCGCTCGGGGCTCGGGGAGGGGAGGCGAAGGCCCCGGGCTGCTCGCCCTGTGCACACAGACCCGCCTCAGCCCGCGCCACCGCCTCCCAGCCGCTGCCTCCCCTGACGGTGGTGCGCCCCGCGCGTGGCTGCCCCACCTCACCAGGACATTCCACGTGGCCCCCTGGTCAGCGGAGGCTGCGTCCAGTCCGGCCGGCTTCTTCCTCGCGCCGGGGCTGTCCTCAAAGAGCATCAGGAAGTCGGGGGACTCCGCTGGCCTGTGGCAGAGAGGACAGAAGCGGCGCCGTGACTGGTCCCGGGAGGCCGAGGGCGTGGCACGGCGGTCAGCCCCAATCGGTGGCCAGTGGATGGGGCAGCGCCGGGAGCCGGAGCAGAGAGGCTGCGGCCAGTCTGGCCCGGGGTCCAGGGGTCAGCGAGCCCGGGCCCAGCGGCGGCTGTCCCTCGGGGGCCAGGGCTCCCGCCGTCTGCCGGGGCATTCTGAGACCCCCAACAGCTGGCGCCTTTCCCTTGGAGCCTGCTCACGCCCCAAAGCGGGGTGGCGGCAGAGGCGCGGGGGACACAGCGCGGCCGTGGGGAGAACGAGCCGCTGGCCCAGCCAGAGCCGGGCGGTCAGACGCCACAACTGCTTCCCGAGGTGGGCGCTGGCGGGCTGGGGTGTCCCACCCCCCCCACCCCACCCCCTCCCTGAGGCAGCCCCGCCCCCATCAGAAGCCCCAGGCAGAAGTGGGGCCCCAGGGAGGGCCCCGGGACCACCAGACACTGCGCCTCCTTCCTGCCAACAATTCTTGGCCCCAGGCAGAGCCTCCACTGGGCCCAGCAGGGACAAGGGCGGGCGGGGAGGGGGGAGGGGAGGGGTGCCTTCCCCGTCAGAAGGAGCGCCCACGGGAGCCAGCTCTGGGGTGCAGAGACCCGTTTTCTGGGGCATTCTGCGTCTTCACGCCAGACCCCACCCAGAGGCTGAGACTCCGGGGCCACCCTGGGGTCCACAGCATGGCCCGCCCGGCCCCGCCCGGTCCCCACCCAGCTGACCCCTCTGCCCAGGGGTTGCTGCAGGGGTGGGAGGGAGGGGAGCAGTGGAGCCTCAGGGCGCGGGCGTGGGGTTACCTGAGGGGGCCGGGCCAGGCCGGGCCGGCTGGCGGCTGGCTCACCTGGGTGGCACTGTTGGACCTGCGGAGGTTGTTGGCCGGGCCCCCCTGCGCGGGAAGGAGCCCTCAGGAGGAGGCGCGAGGCAGCCCCCCTTTTCTCACAGCAGCGGTGCCCCTACCCCGGGTCGGAGGTCGGGGGCGGGCACGACCGCCGAGCTGGGCCCGAGCCAGCCTGGCCGGCCTTCCCCGGCAAGGGGCACCAGGGCCCACACCCCTCCTGCCACTTCTCTGCGGGCAGGAGGCCCTTCAACTGCGGGGAGCGGCCGCCCCCGGCCCGAGCTGACCAGGAGAGGGGGACTCTGAAGGGTGCTCCCCGCGGGAGCCAGGCCGGGCAGGAGGCGCCATGAGGCGGTGGCCGGCCTGACCAGGGTCCAGGAGGGAGCGCGCCCGCGCCCCGGGCAGCAGTGGCCTCCGCCATCACGGGACACACAGCGTCCAGAGGAAGACGCAGAGCGAGGCTGCGTGACCAGAAGAGCCCGGGAGGCCGTGCTGTCTGCCGCCGTGCAGAGGGAGGTGATGGGCCTGGCCAGGGCAGCGGGAAGCAGGCCTGGCCACGGCGCACTGGGCCTCCAGGCCGTGCAGGCCTCCTGGCAAAAAGCCTGGAAGGACGGACCGGCCAGGCCAGCCCCGGGCCCAAGCCTGGGCCTCACCGGGGAGCCCGCCACCCAGCCCTGTCCCGCGAGCTGACCTCTCAAGGTCAGCGGGGCCAGTGACAGGGCCTGGCTGACCCAGGGCAGGACGGAGTGGACCCCCCAGCTGGGCCAAGGCTAGGCTGTGTGGGGCCCTGTCTCTGCCCGGTGGGGTCACCCCAGCACTGTCCCCACACCCCACGGGGCAGCTGGGCAGTCCCCCCCTCTCAGCCCGCGGGTGGGAGGCCCTGGTCAGTCCTGGCCTCGGTCACTGTCCCTCCCTCACGGGGGAAGGCAGGGAGCCGTCACCCTCTGCCCCAGCATAGCTCTGGCCGGCCGCAGCCCTGCCCACGGTCCAGCCTCTACCTGAGGCTCCGGTCTCCAGTGTCATCTGGAGCCGGGGCACAGAGCTGGCACCCCAGGGTCTGGGCGCTGCCTCGGGCCAGCGGCCCCACCTTGACCTGGGAGCCAGCTCCCTGCGGGCCTCCAGAGGACAGCACCAGTGCTCACCTGAGCCCTCCTCCGCGGCTCGCTGCCCACCGCCACAGACACAGAGCGGGCGAGCGGCCTGGCCACGGAGGCACTGCTGGGGCGCCGGGACAAGGGCGGGGGTTGGCCTGTAAGGCTCAGGTCCACACCTTCCGGGCTGGCTCGCAGGGGGCCGGCAGGGCTGCTGGCGGCCTGGGAGGCCTTCATGGTGGGCGGGAGCCCTGCACAGACGGGAAAGACGGGATGAAAACCCCACGGGGGCCCCGACCCCCAGCCAGCTGTGGGCCGGCCTCTGGCACCTGGGCACCGGCCTGCCTGCCCCCCCAAGCCCCCGGGAAACGTGCGTGGGGAGCAGGACACTGCACAGCTGAGCCACCTTGGTCTCCTGGGCACAGGACGCCGCCCCTCTGAGGGCCCGGCCAGCAGGGCCGGGGGAGGGCAGCTCTAGAGGGCCCAGCTCTGCCTCCACCCCGCCCCGCTGCAGACACGCCCCGCCTTCTTCACCGTGCCCACGCTCCTGCTCCTGCCCTGGATTTGGTCTGGAAAGTTCAAGAACCCGCTTAACTCTGTCCAGCCCGGGGTCCCCAAACTCTCCTGCACCGAGGACTCCCTGGGCCAGATCTCTGGGGCCCCCACCCCCTCCTGGCATCCATACCTTTTCCCTTCCTCTGCTCCTGAGGACTCCCTGGGCCAGATCTCTGGGGCCCCCACCCCCTCCTGGCATTCACACCCTTTTCCCTTCCTCTGCCCCTGCCCAAGACAGAGGGTCCAGCTCGGCCAGCGGTGACCTTCTCACCAGGAGCCTCAGCCTCCACACCCTCTGTCCCCAAACCCACACACCTGGCTCCTCAGCCCCCCCGTCCCGGCCGTCCTCATGGGACCCCGCTTGCAGCCCAGCTGGTGGCCTTCCCGCCACAGGCCAGGGAAGCTGGAGGTCGGCCCTGGCCCACGGAGGCGCCTATCCTCCCGATGGAGTGTAGGGCCACTGACAGGCCAGCCCCTTGGAGCCCACCTGTGTCCACATCAGCCTGGTGCCTGCGGGCCCTCTGCCTGGCTCGGGGAGCAGAGCCCCTCGTGCAGAGGCCCAGGCCCTCCCGCCCAATGCTGAACCCTTCAAGCCACGGGGTGGCACGGGCAGGTGGCCGGCCCTCGGGGTGGAGGGCAGCAGAAGCAGGGCAGAGGGGTGCACCGCCGGCTGCGGACCGGCCAGCACTTCCTCCTGGGGGACCCAGCAGGCCTGGCCCCGGCTGCCCACCCGCAAACCCGCCGACCCCAGCCACGGCCCCGCTGACCCCGAGTGGCCCCAGCCTCCCGCAGACCAGCGGGCCGCTGCTGGACACCGGGACTGGCTGCCGCGCCCGAGCCGGGTCCGCCGGGGCGTCCCCCACAGCTGGCCGTCCCAGTGGCCCCGGGAGGGGCCCTCGCCCGCGCGGCCCGGGGCGCCCGAGGTGGCGGCCGGCCAGGACCACGAGCCCTCGCCCGCAGGTGCCCTCGCCCGCGCGGCCCGACCAGCCCAGCGGGTCTGGGTCGCCCCTCACCTGCGCGGCCCGGTGCGCGCGAGAGCAGGGCTGGGGCGCGGGGTCCGGCCGGCGACCGCGCGCCCGGCCCCGCGCTGCCTCTGAGGCCGGGGTGACAATGAGGCCGCGGCGGCGGGCGGCGGGCGGGCGGAGGACCGCAGCTAGCAACCAGCAACCGCTGGCCCCGCCTCCCGGCCCGCCACGGAGGCCCGCCTTCCCTACCCGCGCCGCGTCCGGATTGGTCCCTCGGCCATCCTATCCGGCTGTCCTGGGAGCCCATTGGGCCGTAGGGCTGCCCTTCGGGACGTTCAGGTGTGGGCGGAGCCTCGAAGAGCCAGGGCTACCGATTGGACGCTGCGCGGGGGCGGGACCTCGTGGTGGGCGTGGCCCGGCGGGGGTGTGTGCAGGGGACGTGGTTGGCGCTTACATCCCTGCACGGCTGGACACGCGGGCCCCACTGTCTCCCCACAGGCTCCGTTCCGGGGGCCGTGACCGGCACCCCCGCCCCAGCGTGTGTGCGGTGGCGTTCTGTCTGACGCTCCTCATTCTGAGTGCTGTTTTATTGGTGTTTCCCGAAGTTTTTAGCCGCGTCCTGACCGGCCCGGCGCGGCGCTGGCCGTGGGCATGGGGCTCTGCCCCTGGTGGGGCTGCCCTGTCCGGGAAAGCCCTAACCCTGCTCCCCACGACCCCCAAGCTCTGCAAGGACAGCAGGGCCCGCACAAGTCACCCCTCCCCTAGGAGTAACACGCGCTGCTGGGTTCAGTCCACTTGTTAAATGCTGAAACTTAAAAATTTTCTTGCATAGAAGTAGGGTGCAGCCCAGAGACAGTGGGGAGCAGAACAGGCGGACCCACTGAACCACACTGCTGAGGGGAGCAGCCAGGAGACAGGAGGGGTCTGCAACAGCTGGGAATGGCTGCAGCGGTGACATCTTGACACTGACTGTATATGCCATTAAGTCCCCAGCTTCTGGTGGGCAGTGCTGAGTTTTGGCAACGCAGTGTGGCTGTGCCGCTGCAGGGTGTGACGTCCTCCTGGCCACCTGGGGCCCCGCCCTCCCAGTGGCCACCACCAGCCGGTCCCTGCCACTGTCCGTTGGCCTTTTCCAGAATGTCCTGGAGCCAGGCAGCAGGTGCACTTTGGGGCCTGCATCCTCAGCACTCTGGGTGTATCCCTGTGACCCCCTCCCGCGCCAGAGTAACGCCTCCAGGTGAACCACACGGCTCGGGGCCGGAGGACAAGGCTGTGCCCACTCACTGGTGCTCTGGAGGGCAGCTGTGGAGAACATAAGTCCATCCACCTGGCAGCAAGGCCTTGGAGTAACCCCAGAGCAGACAATGCTACCAACCCCCAACTCCACCCTCTTGGAGTTTCTGGTCACAAATCAGCTTGTTTCACAGTGGAGTTTCCAAGGCGCCCCAGGGTTGGGGCGCAAGTCTCTGAGGGGCAAGTCTGTCCAGTCTCTGGACAGACTGGGTCAGGGAGAGGGCGAAGCCTGGCCCACTGCTGTGGTCCTCCTCGGGAGGGTTTTTTCTTTCCCAAAGATTTGTTTATTTTGGGGGCCTCCCTGGTGGCACAGCGGGTTAAGCAACGCACTATGAGGCAAACCGCAGCCACTGCAGCACGAGTTCGATCTCTGCTGCCGGCCAAGGAAGTGACCCACATGGCATGGCAGACCTCTCCTGCCTTGCTGGCTGCTGCCCTTGGCAGTGTATTTCTGTTGATCTGCCTGTTCTGCTCCCTGGTCTGTCTCTGGGGAACCCTCACACCCCCCACACACCTGTGGCCTGTAACCCAGTTCTTGTATGCACAAATAAATAAATCTTTAAAAAAAAAGATTTTTGCACACAAGAGCTGGGGTACTGGCCAGAGTCACGGGAGGTGAGAGGATTCACCAAACAGAGCGGGGAGCAGAACAGGCAGACTGACCAAAGCACATTGCTGAGGGGAGCAGCGGGGAGGCAGGAGAGGTCTGCTGCACCCTGTGGGTCCCCTCCCCCGCCGGCGGCAGGGATCAAACTCGTGCTGCAGTGGCTGCGGTCTGCCTCACAGTGCGTTGCTTAACCCACTGCGCCACCAGGGAGGCCCTCTTCCTGGCACTCTTTTATTTCATAAAAATCACGTGGCCATGTACGTTACTGCCCACTTGTCACCATTTACCCAGGCGCCAAATGGCACCGGAGGCTGCTCAGTCTGCGGGCCCCTTTGCGGAAAGGCGATGCCTCAGTTAAGCCGCTGGGGGCGCTCGTGAGGCCCCGCAGGACCCTTTGGGCTGGCCCTGGAGGCTTCAGTCTGCCTGCCTGCCTTCTCCTTCACTGGACAGTCCGGGCCTCTGGCGCCGTGCTGGACAGAGGTGGGGCGTCGACTTCTGCCCGCCCCTCTCGGGGGGCAAGCGTTGAGGGAGACGCTAGCTGGGAGGATTGTGTACAGTCTGTTTACTGGGCAAGAAAAACTCTGCCTGGAGTCTGCTGAGTTGTTTGACCTGTTGAATTGTCTCTACCGCTGCTGCTTAAAGCACCACGTGACTTCAGTGTCGCTGGGCAGGTCGCACTCCACCTGCGTGACCTGGCGCCCTCCCGCACACGCCAGCGCTGGCCGAGGGCTGTGCTTGTCTGTCCGCAAAGGGGGCTGGTTCTCTAGACCGAGAGCGTGTGGAACCGTCACGGTGACAGGTTAAATTCTGGGTCACGGCACAAACTTTGACAACAGTCACCGAAGTTATACAGAGTGTTCCCTTACTGTACCAGGGTGAGAGTAGAGATAACAGAAACCCACTTTTGAATAACCCCTGGACAAAAACACTAAAAAAATTTGAATCTGAGTCTCCCTGGTGGCGCAGCGGGTTGAGCGCCACACTGTGAAGCATCTGCAGCCACTGCAGTGCGAGTTCGATCCCCGGCCGGGAGGGGACCCACAGGGCGCAGCAGACCTCTCCTGCCTCCTGCTGCTCCCCTCTGCAGTGTGTTTCAGTCCATCTGCTTGTTCTGCTCCCCACTCTGAGAAGTCCTCTCATCCCCACACCTTTGGCTTAGCACCCCAGTTCTCATATGTATAAATCTTAAAAATCACTTAAATCTGAATAAAAGTAAAACGCAAAAATCCACAGGATGCAAAGCAACGTGTACAATTTTCAGCATTAAAACGCTGATACTAGAAGTGACTGAAGGCCTCAGGGTAACAGTGTAAACCTCCACCTGAAGGAGGCAGGAAAACAAACACAGCAGGAACTCGAGACAGCCAAGAAACGGAAAACCAAAGACAGTTGAAAACCCCAAAAGTTAGTTCTTTGAAGACACATGTTAATAAGCTCCACGTCAGACTGACAAGGGGGAGCTCAGAGCCAGAGGGGAGGGGGCTCGCTGGGGCCCAGCGGGGAGCCGGAGGAGCCCCCCGACCAGCATGGAATGACCCATCTCTTGAACGACAGAAGCTACTGGAACCCGGATGAAGCAGCAGGCGGCTGCGCCCTTCCCCGTGGCCCTCAGAACCTGGATGGCCCCCAGGCCACGGGGCGTGCAGGGAGGAGACCCCGCCCCAGCCGTGGCATGAGCCCGTGCACGCGCCGCGGTGAGGTCTGTCCACGCGCACGGCAGCTGGGCAGCGTCCACCAGAGGCGCGCCTGGCCTGGCAGGGGCCACGGAGTGTGCAGGCGCCATGCACGGCCACGCGGCCCCACCCAAGGGGCAGCGCCCATGGGAGGGGCCGCCCCTGGACACCCTGGCCCGCAGCACCAGGCCGAGTGCACAGTGAGCCTCGGCCCCAGGGCCAGGCCGGCTCGTCTGTCCACCACTGCTACGCGCACTCAGATCCGAGGGGCCTGCAGCAGGGCCACCCCGCCAGGGCCCAGCGGCCTAGCTCAGCACGTGCAGCCCTGGTCCTACCAGAGTTGCCTAGCTCCGTGAACCTGCCCCTGCCCCTGTGGGGCCCTGCCGAGGCCAGGCTGGGCGGGCGAGGCCACCGCTGCCTGTATGCCACGCTCTCCCGAGGTGTCCGGCAGCCACACTGGCCTCCGGGTGGGCTGGCACTTGGACTCCCGCACCGAAGCCCTAGGGGCACCGGTGGGCGGGTGCGTGGGCCCTCGGGTGGGCTGGCCCACCCCGCCATCACACGTTCAGGAACGCGAAGGCTGACGGCTCGGAGCTGGGAGGCCCTTCGGCTGCTGCCCGACGCACAGACGTCCAGGGGTCGCAGGGGGCCGGGGGGGGCTCCTCCGCTGTCGCCCCGGCACCCACCCAGCGAGGACAGGCAACCAGCTCCATGCCCGCAAACAAGGAGCTGCCGCTGCGCTCTGGGCTGTCCGTGGGCTCAGGTCCAGCCCCGTGGTCTCCAGGACCCGCCAGTCTGTCCTCAGTGTCCCCGGTGTCCTGGGGGCCTGGAGGGGCGGCACCGTCCCGGGGAGCGGAGGGCACCCACACGGGAGCAGAGCCGGGGGGTGGGAACGGAGTGGAGCTCAGCGGCTGCAGGGACGCGGGGCCCCCCAGGAAGGGCACAGCGTCGGCCAGCAGGTCAGACGGGCCCCTGCAGGCGGCTGCGGGCTCCGGGCTGGCCACTGGCCTCGGGGCAGGGGGACGCTGTCCGCAGGAGGCCTCGAAGTGCCGCAGCACCTGGACAAGGGACGGACAGGAGGTGGTGAGGGGCCCCGTGCACAGGGCCACGGCGCAGGAGCAGGCGGCTCAGGGCCTGGGTTCTCAGCGGTCAGAAGAGGAGCGAAGACCCGGGGAGGCCACCAGGCCGAGAGGGTGTGGGGCCTGGAGGCCGGCAGGCGCCCCTCCCTACAGCCAGGGGAAGGGCCTGGAGCACAGGCGCATTCTGTCCAGGCGCTGGGCGTCTGCAGGGCGAAGCCAGACCAGGAGCTCGACCCAGAGAGGAGGGGAAGGCCGGCCCAGCGGTCAGGAGGGCTTCCTGGAAGAGGCCGCCTGAGCCTGGCTTCAGGGAGGAGGGCCCCGGTGGGACAGAGCGGCTGGGGAGAGCTGGGGTCCAGGATCCGGAACGGCTGGGGCGAGGCTGACTCGCTCTGCGAGCAGGGAGGGACTGGGACCGGGGGCTCCCTGCGCCGCTGCCCACCTTGGTGGCCTTGCTGGTCACAGGTCCCGGGCTGCCGACGCTGAGCTCCTGCAGCCGCGGCCGGGCGAGCAGCAGGACGTGCTCCTGGGCCAGCAGGTCACTGCCCCCGAGGGTGGCCAGGGCTCCCAGGGCTCTCTGCAGGGCCGAGGCGGTCACAGGGACCCCAGGAAGGAGGCCGCAATCACCGGCCGCCCTCCTCCCGGCCCTGGGCCAGGCCGGCCCCCAGGCCCCACAGCAGGAAGCCCCGGCGCACCCCTCCCCGAGGCCCTGTGCAAAGCCGCCCCCCGCCCCTCCCGCTGCTCACCATCTGCCCGCACTCGCTGGCACCGTCCAGCTGGCGAATGAGCAGCTCCAGGACCGCCTCACAGTTGAGCCGCCCGCATCTGCAAGAGTGGGCCGCTGGGCAGGGGCGGGGCCGCAGGACCGCGGGGGCGGGGCCGCTGGGCAGGGGCGGGGCCGCACGACCGCGGGGCGGGGCTCACTCTCGGATGAAGTGCTGGGCCTCCTCTCGGCTCAGGAAGGCCCGGGGCCCCCGGGTCACGGCCTGCACCAGGCTCAGCTCCTGCTGGCAGTCTCTCGGGGTCAAGGCCTCGGCCCTGCGGGACGCGGAGTCAGGGCAGAGGGGTCCCAGCAGGCAGGCCTCTGGTACGCCCAGAAGAGTGCCTCACCGTTCTGTCAAGTCGCTGGGCGCCCCGCTGGCCCCCGGGGGGCTGTCGCTGCCGGACCGGCTGCCCACACCCGAGGCCTCACTCAGGCCACTGCTCCCGTGGGACGAGCTCTGGGGTTGGGGGCTGCTCTCCAGCTCGTCCCAGCCTCCCCCTGCCTGCCCGGGCTGGTGTCTGGCGGCTGAAAGGACGAGGGCTGGTCGGATCCGAGGGCCTCAGACCACCCACACCTGCCTCCCGCCCGCCCCCGCCCGCCCTGGGGAGCCCCTGGAAGGAGGGCGCCAAGCAGCGCCAGCAGCGGCATCTGGGCGGGCCCTCACTCCGGGTGCGCAGCGTACCCCGTGCAGGTCAGGTGCCCGTCCCTGCCTCCCCACCAGTGCAGGCAGAGCCCGGGGCCGCCAGGGCTCACTGCTGCCCACCCCCAGGTCCCGCGGCGCCAGAGCCCCCACAGGCTCCGGGCTGCTCAGTCCCGCTTCTGCTCCTGAGGACGCCCCACCCTTCAGGGCCGCCCGCACCCCAGCTCGGCCCCGAGGCTGCAGCAAGGGGCGCAACACTGGCGCAGGGAGCCACCGGGCAGCACCCCCTGTACCCCCCTGCGGGTGACAATGAGAAGCGCGCTGGGGGGCCCTGCAGGGGAGCCAGACCCCTCACAGCTCGGGCACCTGGGACGGCGCCAGGGGGCAGTTTCCCGGCAGGCGGGTGGCCAAGGCCGGCTGAGGGGGTCACAGCAGGCTGGTAGGTGTCGCCCCGCGGCAGGGGCCTCTGGGCACTGGGGCTCTCGGGCCCTGGGCGCACGGCATGAGCCACCACCTCAGCAGCCTTCTGGATGGTGGAGAGGAAGACTTCACCTGCAGAGCCTACGGCAGAGGGAGAGGGGGCCGGCCCTTCCAGAAGCTTCCCTGGCACCGCACCCCAGCGCACTCCAAGCCCCACGGAGCCTGGACGCGCACAGCAGAGCTGGCTTGCCCTGGGCCCTCGGCCACAAGGTGCTCACGTGCAATGCCGGGGGTGCCCTACCTATAAAGTGCCATCACCCCAAAAAGAGGCAGGCCTCCAGGCAGATCCGCTTCAGTATCGGGGCTGCAGGAGTGCCAGAGAGCCAATGGCCGGGGGCAGGAGGGAGGCCGCAGGGTCACCCAGCCACCCTGGGCCTCGAAGGCCGTCCCAGCCAGGCCCCGCCCGCACTCACCCCCGGGGGCTGGGCCGCAGAGTGGGCTGCCCCACCTGCCTTCTCACCTGACTGCCCCGTCGTGGGCAGTGACACTGGGGAGACGGCAGCCCTTGGGGCTGCCCGGGCCCACCCTGGGGATCCCCACACCCCAGAGCCAAGCAGCACTCACCAGTTTGAGCCCGCTCCCTGCTGCTGTAGCCAAAGCCTTGGAGAGCGCCCTGCGGCCTGGACTGGGAGCCCATGCCTGCGGGGAGCCGTGTCAGTGCAAGCGCAGCCCGCGCCCTCCGCCCCAGCAGCGCTCAGGGGCTGTGCAGGGAACGGGACTGGCGGGCGCTGGGGCTGGGCCGGTGGGTGCGTACCTGCGGGCGGCAGGGCCCTGGGAGGCGGGGCGGGCGGCGGTGACGGGGAGTCAGAGAACAAGGCGCTGCCCAGGTCCTGGACAAGAGGGCAGCGGCTCAGTGGGGCGGGTGGGAGCTGCCCTCCCGTGCCCACAGCAGTCCGCTGCTCCCGGGCTGCCGCTCCGTCCCCCAGGCAGCTCCGGAAGCGGCCAGCCGGGCTCACCTGGGCAGCCGCCCGCACCTTCTGGTACAAGCTGTTTCCGTGGAGAGGATCCGGGGGCCCGGCGAACACTGTGACAGGGGCCGGGGCTCAGGAGTGCGGGGCGACGGCCTCCGAGGGGCGCAACCCCTGGCCCTGGCTCGAGCCCGAAACCCCAGCTCCAGGCCAGCCTCTCACACGGCCCAGCTGCACCTCGGCTCCTGGGAACGCCAAAGAGCCCAGCCCCTCCTCCAGCTCCCCAGGAGCCACCAGCGGCCACAGGCTGGGGCGGCCGAGCCCTGAGCCCGAGCCCTGGGCCCCCACGGGCCCGCGGCTGCCTCTCCCTGCCTGGCTCACCCAGCCTCTGCCCCAAGTCTGGGGTCCTGTCCAATCCAAAGCCCTCGGAGGCTTCCCCGGGACTCGGTGGGGGACCCACGTTCCTCCCCCTCCCCAGAGGTCCCCTGAGCCCACTCACCCCAGCCCAGCCAGGCTCCCCAGCAAGCTTCGGTTCTGGGACACTGGGCTTTCCAAGAGGGCGTGGTCCCGGCCGGGACCCCTCTTGCGCCCACAACTCAGTGAGCGAGACCACCAGGCCCTGGCCGGGGATGAGGGGCTCTACCCCGACCCACCCGGGCCCCCACAGCCCCCACAAGCTTCCCAGAGTGCCCACTGAGGAGAAGGGGGGCGAGCCCACACCGGGGGGCAGCCACAGCCGAGCACCCACGGCACGGGGGCCCAGTGGGTAGCAGAGGCAGCCAGGCCCGCCCCCGCGGGCCGCCCCAGGCCCGCCCCCGCACCTGCGGCCTCCTGGATGAAGGCGGCGTTGCGCTTGAGAAGCAGCAGGAAGGCCGGGGAGCCGCGGGCACGCAGGTGCAGCAGGATCCTCAGCACCTGGGGGTCAGGCGGGGCTGGGCCTGGGTCCTCCCGGCCGCCCCTGCCCGGCCCCCGCCCGGCCCCGCCCCGGCTCTGCCGGGCCCCTGGGAGTCCAGCCTCACCTTGAGCTTCACGTGGCCAGAGCCACCCCGCAGGCGGTTCAGAAGGTACTCCAGCAGGCACTGGCTGCTGCCCAGCGACTCGTGGGAGATTTCGGGGGGCCAGGTTAGGGAAGCAGGGGTGCTGGCCCGCGGACCCGCCAAGTTGCGCACTGCCCCCGCCCCGGCCCTCACCGCCACCCTAGCACCAGGACCCCACAGGAGACCCCAGGCCCCTGTTCGGCGCCCTCAGCCCCCACTCCGGAGGCAGGAAGGATACTGCTGATCTCCTCAAACAGGTAGCCGGGACACGGGACCTCGTCGTCCGACGTGCCCTTCAGGAGGACAGGGAGCTGGAGGGCGAGAGGCCCTGCCAGTGAGTCCAGGGCCGCGCCGCCCCTTGCTGCTGGGGACAGGGCCTTCCCGCTCCGCCAGGGGGCGCATCGGCGAGGGGGTGTGGCAGGAGGAGCAGGCCCAGAGCGAGCAGGAGGACCTGGTGCCCGTGCTGACAGGCACCCAGGGCGGACCCCACCCACACACCCCGAGGCGGGACTGAGCCGCCCGGGCCAGCGTCCCCGCAGCTGTCAGCACACACGGCCTCTAGCTCAGCTGTCCTGCTCGCGGGGGTGCCCAGCCCGGCCAACACGGGCCCGGGGATCGTGAGTCCCGCAGGAGGCCTGAGAGGGCAGCACGGACAGGGGACGCTCCGTGGGGCAGCGGGCGGGCATCACGAGGACGCAGCGGAGCAGTGGCCCGAGCACCGGGCCCCAGGGGCGCCCTGCAGCGAGGAGCGGGTCCGGCCCGTCGCGGGCTGCCGGCAGTGAGAGCGGGTTAGGGGACGCGGGGCGCTGACACCCCCCTTCCGAGAGCAAGGGGGTGGCACGTTGGCAGTGTCTCCCGCCACGCAGCGGTGTCCTCAAGAGCCAGGAGGCCGCGGTTCCCAGTGTCACCGCAGGAGGCAGGGCCTGGCCCTGGGGACCCCCCACTCGCCCGGCCAGAGCTCCGGCCCCGCCAGGGGACACAGGCCACCCGGGGCAGTCTCGCTGGGGCCCCACGCCCCGTGCGCGGGGACGGAGGGCGGCCGAGGCGGGGCGGCCGCCAGCTCCGGGCATGCCCGCCTGTCCGCCCCGCACTCACCCTGTGCAGGAAGCTCAGCCGATCCCGTAGTGGCGGCGCGGCCGCCATGGTGCCGGTCACCTTCCGTCCCCGCCCACTTCCGCCAGGCCCAGCACCCGCTCCAATCACCGCGTGGGGCGGGCCTCGTTGGCCAAGCGCCCTCGCGGGGACCGCCCCCGGGAACAATTTGAGACCGAACCAATCCGAAGCTGCTATGAAAGACTGACAGGTCCATAAACCAATCATGGGACTCTAAAGGACCTGGCACGGTCTCGCAGGCGCAGAGTAGACTGAAACCTGGCCAATGAGAGGTGCGGGAAAGACTATGGGCGGAAGCGCCGACCTATGGACCCGTTAGGTACCGGAAGGGGCCTGGCCTAAGATGGTGGCGCCCATGGGAACGAGGGAGGACCTCTCATGTCCGGGAACGGAGCGGTGTGGGGGCGCGTTCGAGGCCGCCTCCGCGCCTTCCCCGAGCGCCTGGCGGCCTGCGGGGCCGAGGTGAGGGGCCGAAGGTGGGCAGAAGGGCCGAAGGGCGGGCGCTGGCCGGGCGGGGCGTGCGGGTGACCTCCGTCTGCGCCCCCAGGCCGCGGCCTATGGCCGGTGCGTGCAGGCCTCCACGGCCCCGGGCGGCCGCCTGAGGAAGGATCTCTGCGTGCAGGAGTTCGAGGCCCTGCGGAGCTGCTTCGCCGGCGCGGTAAGTGGCCCCCTCTCGTGGCTGGCGGGAGGCCCGGCCCGGGGCGTGCAAGCGCGTGACCCCGCGGCTCCCCGGCACCCCTGTGCGCGCTTGCGGGCGCCGCCGAGCACACCCCAGAGGGGCCAGCACAGTCGAGGCCGTGAGAGGCCGAGAAGCAGCCTGGCCCGACCTGGCGGCGGCAAGCCCCTTCTCTGGGTCGAACTTCCAGGCCCCTGGCGGGCCGGGCGCTGGGCGGTTTGTGAAGATCGCCGTCTGCAAGAGCCACAGCGACGTGTTCAGGCGTTTTCACAAAGGACCCCAAGACGCAGGCCTAGGGGTGACGGTCCTGGGGGCCGAGGGATCCCCCTGGGGAAGCCAGGAGGGGCTGCCTCTGGGAGGTGGTGCCAGTTACCAGCTCTGCTCACCGTGCTACTGACCCAGAAAGGTGTGGAGGGGCCGCAGGCCAGGGGTCCACAGGGTGCTCCTCCCAGACTGTGGGGGTGTTAACCGTGGCCGGACAGCAGGCCCTGGTCTCCACCTCGCATACAGTGGGAACATCCCCCCCAGCTGCATGGGTCCCCTGGCCGCCCCCGCCTCCAGAACCCTTCCTGGACAGCCCGGGCCCCCTTCAGGCTCCTGCTGGCAGTTCTCCCTGCTGCGGGAGTGGTGGTCCCAGAGCCCGTCACAGGTCACCTGGCCCCCAAGCATCCCTGGGCTCCACTGGCACACCTGGCACCGGAAGGTCAGGACTAGGGTGCTGAGCTGAGCCGGGAGTGTCCAGGAGGGGTGTGGGCTCCCTGCCCACTGCCTCCACATGAGCCCTCACCCAGCTGGTGTGCAGCCTCCCACTGCACTTCCCTCCGTGGAAAGGGGTTCTGCTCACTAGCCCTTGAGGGAGCACATGCAGGCCCTGAAGGGGACTGGAGTGGAGCACCCCCCCCCCCCACTGTCCCCCGGCCCGCATCCACGCGGCTCGGAGCCCCTGCTACCTTGGAAGCGGCCCATTCACATAAAGCATTTTCTTTTAGGCCAAGAAGACCCTCGAGGGCCATTAGGAAGGACCGGCTGTGGTGTCCATGTGCTGCCCGAGGCCACATGCTTGGGGTGTCTGACAGCCCGTTCTCGGGCTGAAAGCAAGAGGAACTGTCCAGTGTGGAGGGTCGGGGTGAGAACCACCTCGGGGGCTGAGCAATAAAGCTGGGTCAGCGCTTGGGGCGTCTGCTGATTCACACCCCCGGGCCTGGTCTCCGTAATCCCCACTGTCCGAGGGGTTCCGTCCACAAGCTCCGTCTGTGACGTGGCTGCAGCTCCCAGGTCATGCCAGGCCTGCGCCACGGGGCCGGCAGCGGGCCCTGCCCTCAGGAGAGCAGGTATCACTGCCCTCTAGGCCTGAGTCAGTGGGGCCAGGGCGCCCTTGGAGCCCACGTGTGGGGCACGGCTGAGCTGCCCTGCGCAGCCTCTGGGAGTGAGGTTGGACGTCCCTGCTGGGCACAGGGGGCCTTTGGGTCCCCCAGTCAGAGCTGCTCAGGACCCTGAGCAGGATCTCGGCTCCTGCCCGTCTCAGTTCCAGAAGTCCAGAGCCCCAGGTGAGACCGCGCATCTCTGAAGCGAGCGCCTCCCTCCTGCAGGACTGGGCCCAGGGCGCCTGGGGGCAGCGGCGGCATGTCCAGGTGGGCAGCACGCCACAGTGACCACAGGAGCTCGGGACACCTGAGGCCAGGGGCAGCTCTCCCGTCCCACTTACCTAGAAGGCTGACCTGGCCTGCCGGGTCCTCTCACAGCCGCCCCAGGGGGTGTGAGACGGCCCCTCTGCCCAGCCAACACCGCGCCACCTTCCCCCGCTCGCTCCAGCCTCCCGTCCTTTGTGCTGCTGCAGCCAGTTCACCTGGACCCTGCCCCGTGCTCTGCCCCACTCGCATCTCAGCCAGGGTGGGGCAGGGCCTGATAGGGCTGTGTCTGGCCTCTGCCCCATGGGGCTAGGTAGCTGGACACCCACCCTGCTTCAGCCCAGAGCCCAGGTAGGCAGGGCCACCCAGCCGCACAGGACAGACCTGGCCACACCACAGTCTGCAGAGGGCAGCTGCCGACACAGATGGCCACCCAGGCTGGGACTGCTGGTCACAACTGCCCATCAGGGGACCCAAGGAGCAGGCATCTGTGGCTGGAGAACAGCACAGTCCCGGCCATCAGACCTGCCTTGGGGGGCTGCCGGGGAGGGCGGGCGTGACGGTCAGCTCTACTGCTGGCCCCGCTGCAGCACCCTCTCGGCGTGGGGCCGGAGACCTGCTCTGGAAGGAAAGCCTGCCCACCTGGCGGGAGCCCAAGCCGAGGACAGGGTCACCGCCACCCACCCTGGGCCACCCTCCTGAGGGCCCGCCCGGCCCGGGTTCGGGAAGCACTAGTTGGTCGTGCTGGCACCCCCACCCTCCTGCCACCCCAGGGCTCAGGCCGCAAGAGAGCGTGATGCCTCCTAAACGGGCTAAGAACACAGCCACGCCTGCAGACCCGCTGCACCCGCGTGTCCCCCGCTCTGGGACCTCGCGGGGGCCGGCCGGGTGGCCGCCCTCAAGGGCTGCGAGGGCCAGGCAGGACGGAGCCGCTGAGGGTCCTGGGCCCTGCGCCCCCAAGACAGACCAACTGCGCTCGCCCCATCTGCTTGGGGGTCTGTCCCTGCGGGGCTGCAGCGTGATATGGCGCCTATGGGGGTGCTTCCCAGCACCCCTACGGCTGCCACCCCAGGTCTTGGGCGTGAAGCGGGGCCACTCGGAGCAGGGGAGCAGAGCGTTTATTAGTCTCTAGAAGGCCCACGGCCAGCCCGAGAGAACCAGCCGCAGTCGCTGGGAGGCAGGGCCAGGCCCAGGTGGCCCTGCGGGCCCCTGAGCTGTCGGGCTGGCCCCAGCCACCCACTCCCACGGGCTCCTGGGCTCCGCTGGGCGCGGCGGCCCTGCTGCCAAGGACACCCAGAGGGCTGGCCGCGCCCACTCTGGAGACCAGCAGCTGGGGGGCCGCTCTTGGCCGGCGCCTGGGGCGCCCCCAGGCTCCCCTGCAGACCAGGCCGCGCCCCACGCTCAGGCTTCGTCCAAGGCGGCGGGCAACTGCTTGACCCGGCGGCCGTGCACCACGTGCAGACTGCCCCCCGCAGCCTGGTGCAACTGGGCCTCCAGGGCGCTGCGCAGGCCGCCGACCTGCACACCGGGCAGCGGGTCCAGGCTGAGGAGGACCCGGTCCTGCAGGGCTGGGTCCCCGCCGGCAGCAGGGGCCGCGCGCCGCCTCCTCCGCAGGTCGGTATCGCCCTGGACTTTCAGCTCCCGGTTGGGTCTGGCGTTGTCCGGCTTCGGGGCCTCGGCAGCGGCCGGCCTGGGCCCGGCGTCTAGCCTCTGTTCGGACCCTTGGGCAGCAGTGTCCTCCCTAGGGGCCGGCGCCTGGTCCCTGCCCAGCGTGTCCTTTCTGGCCTCCACCTGCCCAGCCCCCTGCTCGCCCTGCCCCCTGCCGGAGGTGGCCGGGCGCTGGGGCGGGTGCCCAGCCTGGGCCGGAGGCTCCGCGCCCCCAAGCCGGCTGGCCGGGCCGGCAGGCCCCAGGTCTCGGCTCGTGGGCTGGGGTTTCTCCGGAGAGCCCCCAGCCCCCGCCTCTGCTTCTGGCGCGTCCGCCTCCTTCGGAGCGTCGACACCGGCGGTGGCCGCTTCCTTTCTGGATTTCCTGCTGTCGTCGGAACCTCCACCAAAGACAGCCTGACTTCTCCCAGGCGGCTCCCCGGGGCCGCGCTCCTTGGGGTTCTCGGGCACCCGGGCGGGGTCTGGATCCAGCGCCTGATCCCGGTCGGAGCCGGGCCCCTGGCGCGCAGTGTCCCTCGGCTGGGCCGGGGCAGCCGGGGGGTCTGGGTGCAGTGCTCCCCCGGGAGCGCCCACTAGCAGGGGCCTGCCTGGAGCCCCCTGCTGCTCCTCCCAGGGGCGCGGGCCAGGCCCTTGGTGGGGGGCGGGGTGCCGCGCAGGGGCCCTGGGTGCCGGCTCCGGAGGCTGGGCAGGGGTGCGTGGCACGGCACCCCCCGCGTCCCCGTCCTGCGCCTCCTTGCTCCGGGCAGCAGCCGCCCCAGGCTCTGGCGGCCCGTCCGCTGCAAGCGAAGTTGGGCGCCAGGTCACACACGGGTCCGGGCAGAGGCGCCTTGCGGGAGGGAGCAGCCCCCCACCAGCGGGAAGGCGGCCGACCCCCGCCCGCCCGCAGAAGTGGGGGCACCGGGACCCCGCCCCGGCCCGCCCGCCCGCCCGCGCCGGACTTGCCGTCCTCGCCGTCCTGCCGCTGCTGGCGGATCTCCTTGTGCTGCTCCTCGATCACGGCCAGCAGCTTCTCCTGCTGGTCCAGGAGGCGCTTCTGCTGCACCTGCTGCTCCTGGATCACCTGCAGCAGCACCGCGTGGTCCAGCATCTCCGCCCGGCCCGCCCCTGGGGAGACGCAGCGCTCAGCCCGCCGGCCCCACGGTGCGTCCTCGCCGCAGTGGTCCACGCCTCGTGGCCCCGGCACCCCAGCTGTCGCCGCTGGAACCGACGCCCAGAGAAGGGCTGAGAGGCCCCGCCAGCTGGCCGGACCGCGACCGGTGCTGGCCGTCCGAGCCGGGAACGCACGGGGCCTCGAGGCTGCGCCGGGGCGGGAGTCTCAAAGGAGACAGCGACTTCCTTGTCGGCAGAGGCCGGGGCTGGGCGGCAGCGGCCACCGTGGGCCCGGCCACGGACACCCCCCATCCCGACGGCACCACCGCACCCGCCCACACGCAGACGGGCCGCGGCGGCATCGCGGCTGGGTCTCCTGCCTCGGCGCTCGCCCCACACTCGGGGCGGCTCGTGGCGCTGCGACCCACCCGTGCCGGAAAGCCGCACCCAGCGGTGGGCAGGAAGGCACCCCGAGGAGGCCACGAGTCACCAGCCCCACCGCGCCGCCCTGGAGGCTGGCAGGGACGTGCGGACACGCAGAGGCACATGCGGATGCTGGCAGGAGGACGGCCACAGGGCAGGGCCCCTGGCCCCGGCTCAGCTGCCCACACCCACTGCCCTCGCAGTGCCCACCACGGACGCCAGGCTCTGCGCAGCGGCCTCCCTCTCTGGGCTGCAGGCACCGGCCCCAGGGGCTGCAGACAGACCTTGGCCGTGGCCCCAACGTGGTCGCCAGCAGGGACAGCCCCGGGAGCTGCCCACACTTCCCCGGGGCCACGCAGGGGCGCCAGCCGGAAGCCAGCATGGTGGGAGCGAGGGGCGGCCAGCTGTGCCCACAGGGGAGCCCCCACGCAGCCCGCCAACCAGGCTCGCATGAGCCGCACCCGCTGGACCGGCACGGGTGGGGCGCACGGGCACACACGGCCGCCCGCCTGCCCTCAGCGACCTGGACGGGCCTGCCGAGCGCGCCCTCCGGTCGTACCTGCCACCAGCTTTTTGATTTCAGCTGCTCGTCCGCAGGGAGGCGCACAGAAGAAAGGCAGAAGAGGAAGCGTGAAAACTCTTTCAGAAAGAGAAAGGGCCAGAGGGGTCAGGAGCTCGCGACAAGGACTGGAACCAGAAAACAGGAGCAAGGAGACACGCCGGCGCCCACAGCACCCAGAACAGCTCGAGCCCGGAAGACCCCCGCCTCCGGGCTTTGCCCCCCGCCGGGCCGGCCGTCCTGGCCCGCGCCGAGGGCCCGTCTGCGCACACACGGCCGGCATGGGGCGTGCTCGGGCCACGGCGCCAATGCAGGCGACACGGCGGGGACTCAGCCGGGGCTGTGGCACAGAGGGGCGCGGTGAGGGGCAGCCAGAGCAGGGCGGCTCCCGGAGAGGGCGGCCGGCCAGCGGCGTCCAGGACAGTGACCAGTGTCCCTGGCGCAGCCGCCGCAGCCCCAGACCGCAGAGCCACTGGTGCCAGCGCATGGCTCGGGGCGAGGCCAGGCAGGTCGCTGCAAGGGGACAGAGGGCGAGAGGACAGAGGGGAGCGGGGCGGGAGTGGGGCCGTGGCCGGCCCAGCGGTGAGCGGCCTGGGGGCAGGGCAGAGGCGGCCGGCCGGCACAGCGAGACCCCGCAGGCCTTACCCTCCAGGTGGCTGCTGGCGTGGGCCCTGGCCTGGGCCTCCGCCGTCCTCTGCTCTCGCGGCTCGGCCTGCGCCCCGGCTCCAGGCCCCGGCTGCTCCTCCAGGAGGGGGGCCTTCCCAGCTGCACACACGGAAACTCAGCTTTGCGGGGACTCGAGGGAAGAAAGGGGCACCCGGGAGAGGGAGGAGGACAGAGGCGGGCGGCCGCCGCCTAGAAGCACCCTCCACCTACAGGTCCCCAGCACAGCCCAGGGCAGGTCTGACGGCCGCGGCCAGACAGCGAAGACGCCGGCCGCCCCACTCGCGCCTCAGCTGCACTCCATGCCCTCGCCGGCCACCTCGCGGGAGCCGCCCGCCTGGCTCCGAACCCAGCCCGCAGCCTGCCCCGGCGCACCCCAGGCCACGTGCTGCGCCCTCATCCCAGCCCAACCACGGACACGCCACATGCACGTGCTGATGTGGGAAGACCGGCCCCGCCCGCCCGCTGCCCACCGCGAGACCAGCGGCGGACACCCACCGGGCTCTCGCTCCTCCTGGGCCCCCTGGGCCTGTCCCGGCTGCGGGCCGCGGTCTGCTCCGCCTCCCGCGCCGGCCACGACCTCCTGCTCCTCGGACAGTGCTGGCCGGGGCCCTGGCTGCAGACCCCGGTGGCCAGGCCCCAGGCTGTCCTCCTCAGGCTCGACGGCTGGGTGGCCAGGCACGTCTGGCACCTTCTGGGGGTCTTCGGGGTGCTCACGGCCGGGCGCCCCCTGTTCAGAGTCTGGCAGCGGAGGCGCCCTCTGGCCCTCGGCCCCAGGGGCCTGCGCGCCCATGTGTTTGGAGGGCTGCTTGTTCGCGCCCGGCCCCTCCTGGTCCTGCCCTTCGTCCACCACCACCTTGTCGTGAGGAACGGGGGGCTCGTGGCGGTGGGCCTCGCCCAAGGGGACGGCGACGCCTGGAAGGAGAGGGAGGGCGTGCGGGAGGGCCCGGGGCGGCCCTTGCCAGGGCCGGAGCCGGCACGGGGTGGGCAGCTCGGGGACAGACGCCGTCTCGAGAGAACAGCGCAGCTGCTGTGCCGGAAGGTCCACGCGGGGCCCCAAGGAAGCAGCCTGGGGCCAGACCTCGAGATCGGGCGGCCCAGGGCCCCGCCAGCCACCCACCTTGCCCAGGCCGGTCCAGCTGAGCCTCCTCCCGCTTCTCCTCGGGGCCGTCCCGCTGGGGCGCGTCCACCGGGCCCTTGATCTGGGCCGGCTGCATCTCGTCCTCCTCACGCGGCAGCTTGGGCTTGTCTCGGCTGTCCTGGGCAGCCTCGGCGGCAGGGTTCTGGCCTGCGAGCAGACCCGCACTGAGCCTCCTGCGGCCCACGCCAGGACCGCGGCCACGCCGCCCTGGCCGCTGGCGGAGCCGAGCAGCAGGAGCCGAGCAGCCGGAGGCCGGCAGGCAGCGAGGGAGCACGGGAAGCTGCCGACTTCGCGGGCTGGTAACAAAGGCCGTCAAAGCGCAATTTACACCTCGGTGGGCACATGGAGAGCAACCGCGTGCAACCCCGGCCGTGCCCACCAGAGGGCAGCGCGCACCCGCGCCAGCTGAGGGGCTGGGGTCCCACCGCTTCCAGGGCAACAGCACGCAAACGCCTGAGGAAGGCACTGGGAAGGCTGGCGTGCTCTAGCGCCTGCCTCCTGTCCACAGGACAGCACGGGCATCGGGCCGCGGGCGGCTCAGTGTCAGTGGATGCACCTGCTGTTCCCGCCTGTCTGGCGGCTCCTCTCACCCCTGCACCTCTGGCCTGCACCCCAGCTCTTGTGTGCAGAAATAAATCTTTATAAAAACAAAAAGCCCCCAGGCCAGACACGCTGTTCTGGGGTATGAGGGGCCCCTGGGAACTAGGCCCGGCTCCAGGGGTGGGGGCACCGCGAGGCAGGGGCCGACGGGGTGGGCGAGAAGCCTGGTCTCTGTCCCAGGCAGCCCTGGCCGGGCCGGGCCTGCGCGCCCCACGGCAGCCGTAACCAGGAGCGTGTCCAGTGTTACGGAACTAAGGGGCCAAGAGGGGAGGGCTCAGCGGGCCCGGGCCGCTTCACGGCGGCTCTCGGCGTGGGCAAGCCTGCACACAGAGGCTGGGCGCCACCAGGACATGCAGGGCTGCCCGCTGAAGAGGCCCTCCGGGTGCCAGGGTGCGGGGCAGCACGGAAAGGCCCCCAACGCCAGGCCTGGGCCCTCGGCGCTGGACCCACGTGGAGTCCTCTCAACTGGAGCAGCTGTTCATCAGCCGCCAGCCATGCCCCGTGGCTGCAGGGAAACCGACCCGGCTTCTCAGTGGGCTTAGCAGCCCGTGCTGCGGCCGGCTGGCTTCCACAGGCCTGAGCGCAGTCTGGGGAGCGAGCGCACCCAGTGACTGCCAGTGGTCTCGAGCCGCCGGGAGGCTGGGCTGGCCGGCAGAGGGCGCTCAAGCCTGGCTCGGCACAGCGTCCTCCACAGCCCACCCGAGGCCTCCAGTTGCTGCTTCGGGGATGGACGGCCGCCTGCCTCGGTCTGGCCCCGACGCTGGGCAGGTGTGTGGGGAGAGAGGCCCAGGGGACTTCCCTTCCGACTTGGCTTCAGCCCGCACGGGGGCCCCAGCTCCTGGATTCTGGCTGGGAGAGGGGACTACAGGCCCAAAAGGGGGGCTCTGGGGCAGGACAAAAGGCAGTTCTGGGGTGCAGTGCCTAGAAAGCCCCTGCCTGCCACGGCGGGGCCACCTGTGTGTGACGGGCCGGGGCTGGCGCGAGCCGGTGCGCTCCCGTGAGGCCGGCTCTCCCTGTGGCAGCGAGTGGGCAGACGGCACGGCCGGTCAGAGCGACTCACGACCCCGTGCCCCACAAGAGACGGGTTCAGGAGACGCGCGGCCCCAGCCGGGGTCTCCATGGCCCAGGCGGCTCAGGCCCGGCCTAGGCTGCCCAGGCTCCCGCCCCCACCAGCCCGGGCTGCCGCTGCGGCTCTCCCCCTGCGCCAAGGGGCTGGGCCCTGCGTCCTCCCCTGAAGGCAGGCCCCTCGCGAGCTGCCGCTGGCCCCACAGCCGCTGAGGAGGGTGCGGAGCCAGACACCCCTGCGGCAGCACGGAGGCCGGCAGAAGAGGGAGTCCTGCGCCTGCCCGGGCCTAGGGCCCTCCACCCTGCGTGGCCAGATGCGGGGCAGCCACAGGCTGCCCCTATCCACGCTGTGAAGGCTGGGTCGACTGGCGCACCCAAGGCCGTCCTGGCGGGGGAGCTGGGCTGCACAAGGTGGGCCATGCAGCTCCCCACTCGTGGGGCGGGGTCACCGAGGGGAAGGAGGAGCCAACAACTAAGCAAGCCCTGAGCCCCGGAGCCCGCCCGCCGGCCCTCTGGGGCGCTCACAGGCGCAGACAAATGGCCTCATTAGCCTTTCCTTACTGGGTAATTGCTTGGGTGAGCCCGGCTGCCCGCACCCTCTCCCCCTGCTCTCCGCGGCACCCACGGGCGGCCCACAGCCCCAGGCCGGCGCAGGGCTGAGGGCAGCAGCGTGCCTGGCCCCTGAGCCCCAGCCGGGAGCACGTGAAGGGCACGAGCGTGCGGCTGAGCCGGCTCCGCGCCCGCCAGGTAGCCCATCCGTCACGGGGGACCGGGACGACGGAGGCGCTAAGCAGGCCCGTGTCCGCTGTGTTCTGCGCGCCTCGGGGATGGAGACCAGCTGCGGCCGGGCTCCAGGTGAGCCACCCCCCAGGGCGCAGCCGCTGGCCCAGGGCAGGCAGCCGGCCGTGGATGCCAGGGCGCCAGGGCGCCAGGGCACCAGGGCGGGGGCGCCGCTGCAGGGCCACCCCCACTGTCCCCGAGGCCACGGGCACGGCGCATGCGACAGCGCCAATGGCTGGGTGGCGTGGGACCGCCCTCTCCGGGCTCCCCCTCGTCAGGTCGCTGCGCCCACGCAGTGCAGCCCCGGGCCCCACACTGGATGTGGCTCCGGGCTGGAGCAGAGCCCGGGGCGCACGGCACCTCCGCGCCCGGCTGGGCCTGTGTACCTGACAGCCGGGCCGGCTCCGCCTTCACGGCGCCCTCCGCCTCCCCGTGCCGGCCCCCGGGGGCGTCGGGCGCCCTGTCCATGGGCGCGTCCTCGCTCGCCAACAGGGTGGTGTGCGTGCTGACCAGCAGGATGCCCAGGCCGACCCAGAGCACCACCTGGGGAGACAAGGCCCGGGGCAGAAGGGGCACCTGGCCGCCAGCCGCCGCCAGGGACAGGCCGGGACCCCTCGCCTCTGGGACCCTCACGGAGCTGGGTCCCCTGACGGCTCCGGCTGACTTGGAGCGGCCCGGGAGCCCCTCGGCCAGCAGACGGGCGAGGTGCCCGCGCCCCACGGCCCTGTGCAGGGCAGGTGCGCCCGGGCTCTGGCTGCAGGCAAGGGGTGAGCAGAGGGGGCCGGGCAGGGAGGTGCCGCAGGGGCCTCCTGGGACGCGGGGCCAGTGGGGCTGCTCTCCCGGGCTGGCGCCAGGCCGAGTGAGGTTCCCAGTCACCGGACGCGGGGTAAGCCCAGGGAAGAGGACACTGCAGCGCGCCCCTCGTCTGAGCGTGGCCCAGGCGGTGCCGGACGCGGGGAGAGCGGGCCGGGTGCCCGGCGGGACCCGCGGTGGGGCCAGGAGGCCACAGGGACCGGAGCTGGCCGCCAAGCACAGTCCTGTGGGCCCTAAAACACGCGTGAGGCTCAGACGCACGAGGGCGTCGAACCCACAGCAGAGGCCGGAGGAGGGCGACGGGGTCAGACAGTGACGGACTCGGGCCGTCTGGAAAGTGGACAGGCACATTTGGGGTGGCTCCGATAGGGGCCCCAGGAAGCGCAAGTGGGAAGAAGCTCGCTGCGTCCAAAAGCAGGACACAGAAGGGAACAACGGAGCAAACCAAAGCAAGCACGAGACAGGCGCTCCCGCCGCCCCAGCCGGCCATTGCACAGCGGCGAGCGCCCCGGCCCCACCGGCAGCCACGCCTCCCACAGACGCAGAGCGCGAGGAGGGCGAGGAGGGCGAGCCAACCCGAGCCAACCGGCCCCTGAAGCGCAGCCGGCACGGCCTGGCCAGACCGGGCCGACGCCCAGGAGCACAGCGTGTCCAGGCACCTGGAGGGACGTGTCCGGAGGAAAGCAGCTGCCGCTCCCGCCGCTCCCGCCCACGTGCAGCTGGGCCAGGCAGCCTCGCCCGCCGGAGCTGCCTCGCCCGCCGGAGCTGCCTCACCCAGTCTATGGGGCTGGGCAGTTCCTGGAGCCCCATGCCCAGGGGCCCGCGGGCTGGGTGGCGCCACGGCCCCTCTGGGCCGGGATTCGTGACCCCCCACCCCCGCAGGCGCTGCCCCCAGCCAAGCGGGCCCACCTGGGCGGAGAGGGCGTTCTTGTGGGTCTTCTTGTAGATCAGCGCCGGGCAGATGAAGCAGATGAGGCTCCCCATCGTGGCGCCCGTGAGCCCCAGGATGGTCTCCACTGGAGCAGGACAGGGCGGTGGGAGGGGTGAGGACGGCTGCCGGGCACCGGGCCCTCCCTTAGCGCTGGACGCGGCCAGGCACAGAGGCAAGCCCCAGAGCCCATCAGGGCCTTGGGGGTCCGAGCTGGCAATGTGGGGTCGACCCCGCAGTCTCCTCGCCCCGCCGGGAAGGCAGCCGACCCCCAAGTGGGGACCGCGGCGGCCTGGGGGCCAGGATCCAGAGAGCGGACTCAGGGGATGGGGCAGGGGAGAGCCGCGTGACCCCCACTTACCGTTAGGGATCATGATGCCGCCGACCATGGTCCCGAACACCACGCAGAGGGTGAGCGCTTTGAACCGCAGCGGGGGCATATAGCCCCCGGCCGCGAAGGTCCCGTCCTTCTGCTGTGCAGAGAGGCAGACGGCTTGGGACGCGGCCCCTCGGCCACAGCTGCCAGCCGCCCAAGGGCGCGGCCACACCCCACGGGGCCCCAGGAGGCTGGAGGGGCGCCCCACAGAAGATGTGGCCACGCGACCCTAGCGGAGCCGCAGCCAAGCAGATGCCCACCGCCAGCGCCCGGCCCCGTGCTTCCAGCAAGGCCACCAGCCAGGTCTGAGGGGCCCACGCAGTGCAACACGCACCGCTGGGGACGCCCACGGGCTCCAGAACTCCAACACCCTCAGACAGGCCCACGTGGCACACACGGGCCCACACGAGTACACATGGGTGCAGGCGCACACAGGCGCAGGCGCACACAGGCGCAAGGACACTCGGGCACAGGCGCACAGAGGCACACTCGGCACAGGCGCACACGGGCACAGGCGCACGCATAGCGGCCATCTCCGTCTCAGCAGGTAGGTGAAGTGCAGTCCAGAAAGAGGGGAGAGGGACACCAGGAGGTGCGACCAAGACCCTCCACTTCTGTGCCTCAGTTTCTCGCCTGTGAACACAGTGGTGCCAGGAGCATCTCTGCCAGGCCCCAAAGAGGGCACAAAGGCTTCCCGAACACTGGGCACAGCAGGGCCATCACCACCAAGCCCAGGTGAGCGGAGCTGCAGCCGCCACTGGCGGGGGAGAGGGGACTGGGGACAGGGGGCCAGTGGAAGGACACGGCGCCATGGGACAGAGGCAGCATGCCGGCCAGGCCCTGAGGACGGGGCGGGGATGCTCGTGATGTCCTTTGCCTCTTACCACTGACCAAACATGACTAGGACGTGTCCCCTTGCATGGGACACAGACACTCCGGCAGGAGCGCTGCGGCAAACAGGGAAGGCAGGGCTGACAGCCAGGGGCCCATGGCCGCCGCCTTCACCCACAGGGCCGGAGCCGGAACCTGGCAAGGTGCCCAGGCCTGCCCAGCTGTCACAGGGGAAGGGGCAGGTGGGTCGGGTCAGCCCTTCGGGGCCGGGCCTCAGCCCAGAGGGGTGGTCATGGGCAGGCGTTGTAGCCACGGACAGCAAGCTGAGCCGCTGCTCCCTGGGACGCCCCGGAGCAGCTGAGTGGAGGCACCCCAGGGCCCAGCGACGCCACAGCCGCACACCTGCCGGGACGGGAGATGCGGCCAGAGAACCCCGGGCCCGGTGCGCCTTTCGCCGCCAGTGAGGGGACGGACCGGCGGCTGCGTGTGCACTAGTCTCCAGCCCCACTCGCGCCTCAGGGCGCCTCCTGCCTCCACACCCACCGGCGGCCAGCCCGACCCGAGGCACCCCCCGGCTGCGGGTTCGGGGTCACAGGCCGCAGACCCCTGGGCCCTCCAGCCTCGGTGGCCCGCTGCTTTCTCCAAAGGCAGGTGAAACCCCGCCGAGAGGCTTCGCCGTAACCAAAGCCGCTGCCTCCCCAGCGACGAGGCCCCGGCTAGGAGGGCGCCGCAGGCCCGCGGGCGCCGGGAGCAGCCTCACCTGCTGCTCGAACAGCAGCGTGTTCAGGGCCTGCCGGCAGGGCAGGATCATCATGGGGAAGCCCACGGCCACCGACATCACGAAGCCGGCCCGCATCATCTCCGTCACCAGGTTGGATGCGAAGTGGATGAGCACGTTGCCCGCCGTGGCCTCCGCGAAGCTCACGTATCCGAAGAAGCCCACCTGGGGTGGGAGCAGGCGCTGGGTGGGTGTGAAGGGGGCCTGGGGGTGCCTTCCTGGTGGGGGAGGGGTTGGGCCAGTCCCCGGCCACCTCAGGCCCGAGCCGGGGGGCCCCAGTGCACAGGTGCCCGCCCCCTGCGCCTCCTTATGAACCCCGGGGGTGTGGGGCAGGCCGGCTCATGCGCGGAGGAGGCTGCGCCGGGCTGGGGGACCCCGTGTCACGGCGCTCACGGACACACCGCCTGCGACGGCAGGTCAGGGGGTCTCAAGAGCCCAGAGGACAGACCCAGGGACGCCGGCACGCCAGGGTGGGGCGTCGCGGTGAGGTCCCGCCCCTGTGCCAGGCCGCCCGGCCTGAGGGGGAAGCCGAGGCCCGCCGGGCAGACAGGAGGGTCCTACCATGACGTAGAAGGCGGTGACCACGTTGAGGGAGGAGGCGAATATGGAGCTCATGGTCTTCACCGACGGCTCGTCCAGGCTGTCGTAGGTGGGCAGCACCTGGCTGTGGAGACGGGCGGCTGCACACCCCACAGGACGCCCGCAGGCCACCGCGGGCCCGCCAGCCGCCCTCCTGCCGCCAGCGCATGGGCCCGGCCGAGCCCCTGAGACGCCCACGGCACCGGAGCTGCCCGCGGCACGAGACGGGGGCCGTGGCCGGAGCACAGGCCACGCGGGCTATGGGGAGCAGGCCCGGGCTGCACGCTCGGGCCCGGGAGGCGAAGCGGAGCACCCCAGCACTTGCGAGGCCGTGGGAGCCACGGCGGGCTCAGGCGGGCCACTCACGGGGCCCGTGGCCACGCTCTGGAGGGCAGCCGGGGGCCGCTCCATTCTCTGCGGCGCACAGTGGCCAAGGGAGCTGTGGACAGTGGTCATATCGTGCGCAGGCCGAAGCCCAGACGAGAGGCCAGGGGGTGCCCACTCTGCTGCGGGCACCCCCACCGCTGCACGCCTGCTGGCCGCCGGGCGGGCGGCACCCTGACCACGGCCCGGCGCCCCGCTCTGTCTGGCAAAGCCTCTCCCCCGCACCTCTGCCCGTACCCCAGCTCCCGTACGCATAAATAAACGCATCTTTAAAAAAAATAGCAAATCTGCAGACAAACGGTCGCAGACGAGCAGGGACACGGGGAGAGGCGGCGAGTCCCGCTGCCTCCCGGGGACACCGGCAGCAGGGCTGGCGGGCAGCCACGGACCGGGGCCGCCGTTGCACGGCTGCGGGTGTGAACACAGTGGCGCGAACAAACCCTGCCTCCCGGCGCCTGACGGCTGGCACAGCCGAGCCTGCCAGAGCCCAGGGCCGCACTGCCAGCCCCGCCTGCTGCCGCCCGCGCTGCTCTCTTCCTGTCCGCGCCGGATTCACGCCTCCAGGAGCCGCGGGCTTGCGGTGCGGGCGAGAACGAGCTGCGGCGGGGCCTGGGCTGCACAGCGCAGTGCCCCGGAGGCACACGTGCGTGCACGCACAGGCAAGGGCGTGCACCACACCACACCGGCACACACACAGGTCACGGTGTGCGCCACACCAGCACACACACAGCAGCACACACACAGGCACGCGCGCACAGACATGTGCACACATGTACAGTGCATGCACACAGCGTGCACGCATGCATGCGGGTGGGCCACAGGCACACAGGCATGCGTGCACACACAGGCGCACACGCACACACAGGGCACACAGGCATGCACGCGGCAAACACTGGCATGCACACGCCCGTAACACACATAGGTGTGCATACGCACACACGGCACACAAGCAGGGGCACACACGGGCACATGCACACGCCACACACACTTGCACACATGGCGCACACAGGTGCGGCTCGTGGAAGCGTCCCAGCAGCAGCCTGCAGCCAGTGTTTGCAATTCCCTTCTCAGTATTCTCAAACCGCCACCGCTCTGGCAAGGCCGGGACGCGGGGAGTCGAATGGCGGGCCGCGCCGCGTCTCCACAGCCAGCTCCCACGGGGCTGGCAAGCGGGGGGCTTGCCGTGGCGCTGGCGGCACGTCAGGAAGGAAGCCGACTTCTTTCTGGCTGAGAAAACAGCTCTCCCCTCGGTGTCTGGGTAGCGGTGGGTGGGACCGAGGGAGGCTCTCCCGGGCCGGTTCCATCCGCCTGGGGCGGGGGCCAAGCGAGCGCGCGCGCGCGGCACTTACGACTGGCAGGCGAACGACATGCCGAAGATGGGGATGCAGCGGAAGACGCCCTCCCAGCGGAAGTAGCGGACCTGCCGCAGCCACTGCCCCCCGAAGAGGCCGTGCTTGAGCGAGGACAGCATGATCTGTGGGAGCAGAGGGCGCTGGGTGGCCAGAGCACAGCTCGTGCCCCGCGCGAGGCAGGCCCCAGGCAGCCGCCCGGCGGGCCGCCCACCCACTCACTTGGGACATCGGGACGCGCCTGGCAGCTTCTTCCCGCCCCTGTGAGCACAGGCTGGTCGGGGCCGCAGCACAGACCCCAGGCTGGCCCTCACTAGCGCGGCTGGGACTGCCCCGGCCACCTCCTGAGGTCGGAGCCCAACGGCCATCTCTGACCTGGGGCGGGTCCGGGCTCAGGCCCAGCAGGCGACCCACTGAGAAGGCCGCCTGTCTCCGCAGCCCCACGGACTCCGACTCCGCAGACAGGGACACAGCAGGGAGACCACCCGGGAGCCAGGCGCCCCGCCCCACGCCGCGCCCTGACGCGCCGGGCAGCGGGGCCTGCGCTCACCACGAACATGAACACGGTGTAGAAGAGGAGGGCCATGGCGCTGAAGGACTGGATGGAGGCCATCATGTTCCGCTGCAGGCTGAGCGGGAGCACGACGCACAGGGACACGGCCGAGAGCAGGAGCACGCGGAAGGCGCCGGTCACCTGCGGGGCGCGCAGGCTTGGGCGGCTCGGCCTCTCCAGTGCGCTCGGGCGGCGCAGGCTGGCAGTCTCCTGCTTCCCCTTCCAGCCCCCTGTGGGGAGCAGCCCGCCCAGAGCCAAGGACCCCGGTGACCCGCCAGGTGGAGGCCGGAGGCCGGACGCTCCCGAAGTGTGGCCAGCGTGCCGCCGAAGGCCCGGAAGAGGGCAGCGTCTGGGAATTCTGGCCCAGAGCGTGACTCCAGAAGCTCGCCTGACGTTTCTGACAGCAGAACGCACGAGCGCCGGGTGGCCACGGCCACAGCACGCTGGGGACCGTCTGGACCGCCCGGTGGGCAGGCCCCGAGCCCCTCCGGTACCCCCACGCTCGCGTGGGCACACCGTCCCAGTATTGGGAGCCTGGCCAGCAGCGGCGTGGGTCCTGAGGACACAGGCCGTGGGGGCACTGACCCGCTGGGGTGTGGGAGCCACCGCGGGGCTGGCGTCTGCCGAGGGCCCTGGAGCCAGCGGGCGGGCACAGTCACGGGGCGGGGGGCACAGCCTGGCGTCGTCCCGCTGCCCCGAGCTTGCGTTCGCAGGCCGCCCCCCAGGCCTACACAGGGCCTGCTCGGAGGCGCTGGAGCTGGCACACGGCTCACGCAGAGCACCGCCCTCCCCATTCGTGCCCAGGCCTGAGGGACGCTTCAGAGCAGAGCCGCAAGGAGCCTGCACCTGCCGGCCAGCCAGCCAGGCCCCTCACGTTGAATCCCAGCCGAGCCCAAGACGGGCATGCAGCATGGAGGCCGCCACACAGCGTCCCTGCGAGCTGAGAGCTGTGCTTGGGCCCCAGACCCCTCAGCCAGCCCGGGGGCAGCTCTGGCCAAGGGCACTGGACGCAGGGCCTTGCCTGCGCAGGCGTGAGTCCTGGCCTGTGGCGGCAGCCTCTGTCCACCATGCCCCCCACCCCGGCTGCGTCACACTCCCCTCTGGACCCCCCGCGTGTCACACCAGAGGCCCAGGGCTGGCGCCGGGGCCCACGAGGCTTCCTCCTCGGCTTGGTTTCACGGCCCGCCCCACGTCTGCAGTGACCCAGGAGGTTGCCCCACGCGGCCACGGCATGCGGCGGCCACGAGCACCCAAAGCACCGACACCCTCCGAGCGCCCTTACCTGGACCCCGAACAGCCGCGCGAAGAAGTTGGAGCCCAGGTCGCCGATCACCACGTAGAAGGCCACGCACGTTCCCAGCATCAGCCCGATCATGCTGCGGAGACCCGGGGCTCAGGGCCTGCGAGGCGGCTGGGGCCTAGCAGGCCGGCTGGGGCCTAGCAGGCCGGATGGCGGGAGGGGGGGAAGGGGAGGGCCTGCAGGCTGGGGGGTGGGGGAGGGAGCCTGAGGCTGGACTGAGGGGCATGGAATTCTGGCCCTGCCAGGCGCAGGCCCTGGGATGTGCTGTGGGGCGGTGCCGCCCGCTGGTGGCTATTCAGCGAGGCCAACCTCCCCTAACCGGCCCGCGCGGCTCTCAGGTGCGTGACGGCGCTGTGCCCTCCACACGCCAGCCGCTCTGAGAGGGCTGTCCGCTGGGGTTTACAACTCCACAACTTGGACGCTAGAAGTGCAATTTCCCAGCAATTTTTCCATCTCATAAAATTTTACTCTAAAGGGAGAAAAATATGACACTTTCCCTTTAACGCCACCTTTACGCAGCAGCGGGGGCTGCGAGACTGACCGCAGCAAAGGCTGAGGCGCAGTCCCCGAGCTCTCCGTCTTCACAAGCCAGACGCGCAGCCTCACGACCGACCCCCGAGGGCGCAAAGGCTGGGCCTCAGCCACAGGGCAGCCCCAAAGTCGCGTGGTCTGGGCACGCGGGGGCCTCCCACGGGGGTGGGACGGGAGGAGCCGGGAGGGGACAGGAGGGGACGGGAGGGACCGGGAGGGACCGGGAGGGACCGGGAGGGGCTGGAAGCGCCCACCTACCTGGTCTCCACCAGCATCTTCCCCGCTTTGCCGTAGGTGTGCAGCGCTGGCAGGGGGAGAGAACTGGCTGGTTGGCTCGGCAGGCGCGAGTCCGCGGCCACCACCCCGGCGGAAACCGTGCAAAGGAGAGGCAAGGGAAGGACGCGGCACTTTTACAAGGAGAGGAGGAAGCCAAGAAAACCACCGGTCCGAGCAGCCGGGCCCCTCACACCGGCGTTCAGAGGCTGCGGGGAGAGCCAGGCTGTGTGCGTGTGTGCACACGCGTGTGCGGCAGTTTCACAGCCCACCCCAGGGGCTCGGGCAAGAGCCTCACGTGCACACTTGGGACTTCAAAAGCACAGACGGCAGGGGCCTCCCCAGTGGCGCAAGGGGTTAAGCGCCGCACTGTGAAGCATCCGCAGCCACTGCAGCGCGAGTTCAATCCCCGGCCAGGGAGGGGACCCACAGGGCGCAGCAGACCTCTCCTGCCTCCCCGCTGCTCCCCTCAGCAGTGTGCTTCAGTCCATCTGCCTGTTCTGTCCCCTGCTCTGTCTGGTGGATCCTCTCACCTCCCCGCACCTCTGGCCTGTCCCCCAGTGCTTGTGTGCGTAAATAAGTAAACCTTTAATTAAAAAAAAATTGCTTAAAAGAAAGAAAGTGCACGCGGCTGGCGCGCCCTCGGGTGGGCATCCGGGCCGCGCACCCCACAGTGCTCTGCTCCTAGCGCTCACGCTCCCGGGGGGCAGCGTACTGCACCCTGCCTCCACCTCAAGCCCGGTCCAGCCAGGCCTGGGCAGGGGTCCCGGCTCCCAGGAGCAACCGGCGAGTGCTGCATGCACTGGGCAACTCGGCACCCCGCGCCGCTCCCTGACCAGGCGGGGACCCGGGGGCCGGGGCGGTGGGCGTGGAGAGCCCAGAGGCTGCCTCGCTGCGGGCCAGACCGGGGACGGGTCAGCAGGAGAGCGGACCGCCCAGCCAGAGGGCGGTGGCCCTAAGGGCAGACCCTGCCCAGCCCTGCCCTCCCACCAGGCTCAACTGACCCAGCCGTCCATTCCGCACTGGCCCCAGCCCAGCAGCCAGCCAGGACACCCCGAGTCCCGAAGCAGGACAGCAGCCTGAGGCCGCGCCATCCTACAGGGGACCCCAGTGTCCAAGGCCGCGGTCAGCAGGGGCCGGGATACCACGGGAAGGCCCAGCACCTCTGCCCCAAGCCGGGTGCGCAGGGGAGAGCTCGCCTCACACCCAAGCCCCTGCTGGACCCAGGAGGCAGGGCTGCGCGCTCTGCAGCTCCCTCTGTCACAGCGTGGCTGGCGGGGTGTCCGGCGCCCGGAGAGAAGCACGGGAGGGAGGCCGCGCCCACAGTTCTGTGAGGGTGAGGGCCGGGCAGCTGCGACACTCCTCCTGTCCAGAGTGGGGTCCCCAGAGTTGAGGGGCCAGGGAGGACAAAGAACCGCTGCTCCTGCAGGCAGGCCAGGGCTCTGGAGCGCCCCCCCAGCACCCGAAGCAGTACCTCAGACCTTGCGCCCCGATCTGACCTCCCCAGCTTCTAGCAGCAGAAACAGGCTGCAGTCACCCACAAAGCGAGGTGCCTGGCCGGCAGCACTGCTCCCACCCAGCCGGACCGGTCTGGCGGCTCTGGGACTTTCTAAGAACCACCAAACAGAGCGGGGGGCCTTCCCGCCTAGGGTCACCACAGCCAGTGCACTGTGGGGTTTCCCTAGAGAAACCTGGCCCTACTAACCCACCCTGGTGTGAAGGTCGCCCGGGCCAGAGAGGAGGGAGGAACCGCCGGAAGCAGCGCATCCCAAACTGAACACATTGGCCGGCTGTGGGCCTTTCCCCTCCTCAGGCAACTCCAACAACAAGAGTCCACGGCAGCAGGCTCCCCCGAGAGAGAAGGAAGCGCCCCCACTCCTGGGGCCAGAACAAAGGCCAGCACCTTGGCCGGCCAAGGCCGCAGCTGGGGGGACAGGGCCACGGGCCGCTGCCCGAGCGTGTGGGTGGTGCAGATGTTCCTATTTGCTTTGGCTCCGGGACTCCCCGCAGGCCTCCTGGCCCGCCCACCCCTGGGCCCACCCTGGGAGCTGGGGCCAGCCCAGGACACTGGAGTTCACCCAGAGTCCAGCCACATTGCTGGGGGACGCACCTCACCCCCAAAGCTCAGGTGCAGTCTCCCCAGAGCAGAGCCTGGTGGAGAGCATGTGGCCGGGGGCGGCGGGGAAGGAAGAAGGGCCTGCCCTCAGGGACAGGAAGCAAAGAGCACCCCTTCTCCCCAGGGCAGGAATCAAAGGAAGAGAGAGCTAGAGGAAGCGGGAAATGAGCTCGCAGCCCACAGAGTCCGGAAGGAGCGGGGAGAGGGCCTGGGTCTGGGGGGCAAGCGCCCCTGGCGGTTCCCAGAGCCTCGGAAGAGAAGCCCCGGAGCCCCAGGGACGGTGGAGGAGGGCGCCTGGGGGCTCGGGGCTCTGGGCAGAGGGCTCCAAGAGCTGGGGCAACTCCAGGTACTGAGGGCAGGCTCTGGGTGCAGAGAAGGAAATCCAAGGAGGTTCCAACTATGGGAGGCAGACAACAGGCAATCAAGGGTAAGAGGTGTGAGGGTGACTGTCCATGTGCCTTTACCTAGGGGGATACGGGAAGAGGCAGGAGGGAAACCTCACCTCGGCCCCTTTGTGTTAATGCAATTTTGTTCTAAAGATTTATTTATCTGTGCTTATATTAATTTATGCATACGAGAACCGGGGTGCAGGTTAGAGGTGCAGGAGGTGAGAGAACTCACCAGAGACAGAGTGGGGAGCAGCGGGGAGACAGGAGAGGTCTGCTACGCCCTGTGGGTCCCCTCCCCGGCCGGGGATCGAACTCAGATCATGGTGACAGCCTAAGACTAAAATCCAGGCCACAGGGAGCCCTCAATGCAATTTTGAAGTGTGTGATTGCAGTGACTATCTTTCAGATGGTATTAAGTTAAAATAAGGGGCCTCCCTGGTGGCTCAGGGGTTAAGTCTCAGCACGATGAAGCATCCGCAGCCACTGCAGCACGAGTTCGAGCCCCGGCCAGGGAGGGACCCACAGGGTGCAGCAGACCTCTCCTGTCTCCCCGCTGCTCCCCTCGGCAGTGTGTTTCAGTCCATCTGCCTGTTCTGCTCCCCGCTCTGTCTCTGGTGCATCCTCTCACCCCCGCACCTCTAGCCTATGCCCTACTTCTTGTGTGCATAAATAAATAAACCTTTAAACAAATAAAGAAATGGCATTAAGTGTTAAATGTGGAAAGAAAAGGCAAAGAAGAAGAGGCCCAGCCCGGCCCTGGGCTGCCCCAGGCCGGGCGCGTCCTCACCCAGGCCCGCGTAGGTCCTCCGCTTGCTCAGGCTGGCCGACTTGACCAGGAACATGCAGGACTGGTGTGTCATCCACGAGCAGAAAACCAGGAGCAAGGCCCCCAGGACGATGCCACACTGGGGGGAGAAGGAGCCCGTGTCACTCGCGGTCTGCGCAGAGGTGGCTGGCAGACCCCGCCTGGCCACCCGTCCCCCCCAAGGGACCGCAGCCTGCGTGGCGGCCACGTGTTCTGCCTGGGTCTCAGAATCTGTGTGAGAAAAGACCAGCAGGGACACCCGTCCCTCCCAGACTTCTGAGTCCCGCCAGCCCGCCATCCTCCGCAGGCACCCCACTTGTCAAAGCTGCGGTGCAAGCGCATTCTGGAAGGAACAGGACAGGAAGAGAGGTACGTCTCTCTCCTCTCTCCCACATCAAACAGACCTGACGCGGCGGCTGCACCCAGGCTCACCCAGGGACGTGAAACCATGCACGCACCAGACAAGCCCGCCACTGCTCACAGCCACTACCCACAGCCCCGTGCCCACGGCCCAGCCCCGCGCCTGCAGCTGGTGAGCAGAGAGAACCCAGACGAGGAGGGGCATCCGGCAGAGACAGCCAGACCCCCTGCCCAGAGGGCAACCGAGGAGCCGTGGGGCGCACAGGGCTGCAGAGCGGCTGCTCCCAGGACACAGAGGACACTTTAGGGCCTTTCAGGGCGAGAGACCCGTCCTCCGTCTTGACGGCGGTGGTCCCTAGGACCCACGCACACCCAGAGCCCAGGACCGTGCCGCGAGGAGGGGATGGCTGCACCCCAGCTGCACCTCAGGGTGTGACACATGAACACGGAGGCCAAGCACCGCCAGGGCAGAGGTTGGCAGGGGGAACCAGGCCGGGGGGCTCATGGGCTCCCTGTCGCCCACCCCAGGGCTCTGCGCTGAGAGGTTCAGAAAGCACTTCCCCAGGCACTCCCTCCCCAAGGCACTAAGCCCGGCAGATGCTACACTTGTGCTCCACCAACTACACCTCCCAGGGTGCAGTTCTGGGCCAAGGAGGTCGCAGTGCACACTGGGACATGTAGTCCTTCCAAATACACCCCAAGGGGGCCACACAGCACAGCTGGACTCATGATGTGGGACACAGATGCTGTTCCAGGGGCTCAAGAACTGGTCAGGAAGGCCCTGGACTGCTGACGGCAGAGTCCCTGTCCTCCCACTACCACGATCACCAGCCTCCGCTGACCAGCACCTCACCCGGGCACCCTAAACACATCCTCACCCCATGCCCCGGAGGGGTCTAGAAGCAGGATCCAGAACCCCCAGATTGAAAAAAAACAGGGGTAGGGGTGGGAGAGGAGCTGGCTTGCTGGTCTTTCTGCTTGGTCTCATCACTTGGCAGCCACCTGCCCTCAGCACCCCCCAGCCCCTCCCCTGCTCTCCAGCAAACCTGTTCTCAGCTGGCAGCTCCTGCCCCAGGGGGCAGGAATCATCTCCACCCACCAGGCACCCTAGAAGCTGAGATTTCACTTTAGGAAAGTCGCCCAGCTGGATAGCTCCACCAACCTGTTTCTAAAGTCCCAAATGCCTGCTGGGGATACTGAGACAGAAGCCGGAGGAACCCACACCTCAGAGACGACTCCCGCGGGTATTTAGTGTTGGCGCGACACCAGTTTTTTAATATTTCGGATTTTGTCAGTTGCGGTAACATTTGCAAACTTGGAGACGGTTCTGTAAGCCACATCCCCGTCTGGTTTCAAGGGCCGTCTGGACCTGGGTGCTTCGGGTACGAGTGAGTGCTGCGGGGTCGGGGAGCCGCACAGGGAGCGACAGCAGCCACGTTCCATGCCAGAGGACCGCTCGGCGCGGCCACCCTCCGCGCTTGGTCTGAATTAACCAACGAGCGTCCCACGCAGGAGCTCCCGAGCGCGCTGACCCCAGGCGGGGTCCGCCTCCCTGTCTGTCGCCCAGGCCGGGGCCGGGTGGCACCGCTGCCCGCTGGACTCACCTGTTTGAAGCAGAAGGGCATGGTGAGCACACTGACCCCCACTATGCTGTTCACTATGTTCGTGATCAGCCCCCAGTTGGAGGCGGCGGCTGCGGTCATTGCGCGGGTCTAAGGGCCCTGGAGCCCCAGCCCCCGGCGGCGGGCCCCGACACCCTGAGAAGGACTGGCGGCTGCCTGGAGGAGGCGGCCTCGCGGGCAGGCGGCACGCGGGCGGCCTCCAGCCTCGCCAGGACCAGCGGCCGTCTCACGGCATCCTCCCGCGCTGGCTCTCGCCCGCCGGCTCCGTGACCCCGCGCCCGAACCCGGAAGAGCCGGCAGGGGCTAGCCAGGGACAGCTCAACCTGCCTCGAAGCGACCGCGGCAGACACACACTTCCGCCTTCCGTGCGCTCCTCGCCCGGAAGTGACGTCATGGGAGCGGGCCCGGTAGCAGCCCGCCAAGGAGAGGCGGGTCCGTAATGACACGCGGAGCCCAGGAGGGGCGGGGCCGGAGGGAAGGGGCGGGCTGGGCCGCGCACCTACGAGAGATGGGCAGGAGGAGCAGCGTGGAGTCCCAGCCGGGAGGGGAGAGCGGGGCCTGGAGAGGCGGGACCGGCGGGCCTCGAGCCAATGAACAGTGGGCGGGGGCCGCGGAGGCGGAGCCTGAGGGGGTTGGCCCGGCAGGCCGCGAGCCAATGAGCGGCGGGCGCGGGCCTCGGGGGCGGGGCCGGGCGCCGGTCAGCCGCGCACCTGCCGAGCTCACCTACCCGAGCGCCCCGCGTGCTGGGTCCGCAGAGCTGGGCGCTCGAGCCCACTTGAAGGGACTAGAGAGGCCGAGAGACTCGGCCCGCGGCGCCCGTAGGGAGCGCAGTGGAGAGCCGCAGAGAAAGGGCTCCGCTGCGCTTTGGAAAGGAGCAGGGTCTCCGGCTTCGTCTCAGCAGCTCTTACACCCCCTTAGGGTCCATTTCTAGGCTTGAACTCGGTGCCCGAGCCCAGGCCCGGGCCATACCTGTGGGCGCTGGCCACAACCCGTTCGAGGAGTCAGCACCTACTTCTCACAAGTGCAACATCCAGGCACAGGGTTGCGAGACGCGGCTTTGGGCACACAGCTGAGGAGGGGGCGCTGGCACGTGCCCCCAGGCACCCCAGCACGGGACTGCAGCAGTGGGGGAGAGAGTGTAACATCCTATTAGAGGATCAAAGGAAACGCTGCCCCCAACAGCGATAAACATGGACAGGAACAGAGAAATCTAGGAGGGCTTCAAGAAGGAAGTGACTTATGGGCAGCCCTTGAGGGACATTTGGGAGTAGAGGGTGGAGAGGACTTGGGGAGGAGAGAACCGAGTGGGGCCCACACACCTCGAGTTCCTGAGCCTGGGGTCAGCAGAATGGACGGAATGGACACTTGGAGGCTGGGCTGCAGAGGGCGGGCAGTCAGTCCCTACTCACGGGGTATTTCTGAGCCAGCCAGGACGTTTTCCAATTTCCAGAAGGCGTGTGGTTAGACTGAGCCCATCCCGACGATCTTGGATAATCTCCCATTCAAGGTCGGTACCCTGATCCCGCCTGCAGATCCCCTCTTGCCAGGTGGGGCGACAACCACAGGTTCTGGGTACAGGCATGCATGTCTTCGGGAGCACTGATTCTCTGCCACCCGTCTTGCACTCAGCCAGCCTGCGGCAGAAGTGGGGGGCGCATGGCGCTGTGGGGTTCTCCAAGCCCCCCGGCCGGCCCCACAGGGCTCTGTGCCCCGCCTGACTCCCGCCAGCTGAGGACTTGGCTAAGCCAGCCTCAGCTCTGAGTGGGGTTGGGGCGCAGGGTGCAAGGTGGGGTGTGCTCACAGAGGGGATGCCCTTTGTTCCCGGCCTCCCATTGGGTCCGCGCGGCCTGTCCACTGCGGCCTTGCCCTGCTCCGTTTGGCCGGCGGCTGGGGGCGTATGGCTTGACTCGCTGTCCTGGATCTGACCAAGCTATAGACGGATGTGCCTGGCTCTGCTGGAGGCGTGCGTGCCTGTCAGGGGCCCAACCCATTACTCTAACTGGTCGTCTTCGCGCTGGACTGTCCCAGAGCTGGCCCTACAGCAGCCCCCATCCTTCCACGTGCCCCCACTCTGAGCACGTTGTGCTTTCTCCAGCAACAGCTATTCCCAGCTTCTGTCTTTCTCTTCCCTTTCCCCAGAGCTGATCGTTTCTCCAAAGAGCCTGGTTCCCCCCGGCAGAGAACAAATGTGGACCCTGGGGTGGGGCACAGCCTTGGGTGCTCCCCGGCTTCCCTGCAGCCAGAGCTGGAAGTGTGTGTGAGGCCCGAGGCTCATTCCACCACATCGAAGCCAGGCTCTGCCCTTCGCTGCCACCCGGGAGTCGCTGTTGTCCCGGCTCCTGACCCGGGCAGCCAGGGCAGTCCCTAACTGCCATCCTCTCCATCTTCCAAAGGGAAACCGAGGCTCCAAGAGGCAGAGGGGCCGCTCGACGCCAGGACTTCTAGCATGAGGCCGAGGCGCACTGATCCCTGCACCCCGACCCCACTCGGAGCTGAGGCTTGCTTAGCCGAGTCCTCAGCTGACGGGAGTCAGGCGGGGCACGGAGCCCTGTGGGGCCGGCCGGGGGACTGGGAGAGCCCCACAGCGCCATGCGCCCCCCACTTCTGCCGCAGGCTGCCTGAGTTTTTGCAAGGCTTGGGCTGTGGGCCAGCCTGGCCGCAGTGGGAAGCCTTGGCCACGTCCCCTTCAGCAGCTGGCGCTGGGGGTGCATCACAGGCCGCAGGCCTCTGCCCTGCCTGGAGCTCAGGCACCAGCTGTGAGGTGCTCCCGTAACCTCGGGGCCGTCTTGCACTTCAAGGGGCTGTGCTGTAGGCAGGTGGACGAGATGGGGCTATTTCACTGCTAGTCTTTCCCCTCCCTAAGCGTGCCAAAGAGGGAGAGCTGGACACGCAGGACAGAGCCACACGCCCGGCCCTCCCCATGGCCCCCCGAGTGGGCTCCCTGCCTGGCAGCCGCCCCACATGGGGCTGGACATCCGAGCTCGCCTTCATCTGGTCTCACTTCCCAGCACCAAGCAGCCACGAGCTGGCACTGCCCCAGGTGCCCAACCCTGACCACATGCAGCTGCCCACCGGTCTGCTCTGTCCCCTCGCCCAGCGCGGCCGGCGCCTCCCACCTGCCTCAGCCTGGCAGACTGGACCAAACACAGCCCCCACTCTGCGCAAGCTCCCTCTTCCTAGCAGCAAGCCCTCATGCAGCTCCCCAGGCTGCATCTGGGGGTGCTGGCGGTAGAGGGATGAGGGGACCTCTGGGGGCAGCTATGGGTCCCCACTCAAGAGGCAGGAGACGCCAGAGGCTCTGGTGACCAGGGAGGGGGACGGGGCCACACTTGCCCAGCACCCACGGGTGGCCTGCAGGGGAGGCGGGGCTGGGGTCCCCGCTGCCCCCCTCCTGGTCCCTTCAGCTAGAGCTGCCCATTTTGCAGCTCAGAAGCAGGGAGGCCCCTCAGGCTGTGCACCCCATGGGAAAGTCCCCCCTAAAAGATGACGCTTGTGTAGGTATCCGACCGGGTGCTGCCCAGGCTCCAGAGAGATGCCCACCGGGGAGGTCAGTTGCCCGACCGGACAGGAGCGTACCCAGCTGTGGAGCCCTGCCCTTGCCGCGGCCATCAGCACTCGAGCTCCTCCAGGCCTGGGGCACCCCAAGCCATAAATTACCCACTTGGGGGGTACACAGCTGGGAGGCCTGAGGCACTGCTGGGCCGGGTCCAGGCTCCCCATCCAGCAGCTGCAGGCCCCCAGGCTCCCCGCAGCCGGCTCCTGCGTCGGCAGGACAGCGGCCTGGGAGGTACGCAGGAATGTGACATGCCCGGGCCCGGCTTCTGGGAGCCCAGCTGCAGCCCGCGGATGAGGCGGGGTAATTAGAGCCCGTGACAGGGGCCGTGGGGACCGCGCAGGTGGGAGCTAGAGCGGCCGAACCTCCGAGCCGGCCCCGCCTGCAGCCAGAAAGGCCGCTGGAAGCTGACCCGGGAGACGCCCCTCCTGCACGGCCTCCCTGTACCCTGCGGGGACCACAGTGGCTGCTGGCACCTGCTCGCTGGCCCCGGCTATGAGGGCCTCTTCCCCGGGAGCGGGGCAGTGTGGCCACAGCAGCGTCACAGAGGCCGTGTGGCCGGTGCCGGAGTGGCTGGGGTGTGTGGGCCGGGCCGGGCCCACTGCCGGCTGGTCCAGGTCTCAGATAACACGGGAAGGCGGCGGGTTGCATGCTGGGTGCCAGCGCACTGCTGCCCGGCCAGCCCCTCAGGGACTGGGACTGGCGACAGGGCCCCCCAAGACTTGCACTCCCTGCTCAGGCTCCTCCAACTGGCCCACGCCCCTGGCGAGGCGGGAAAGGGGGGCTGCCCAGTGCCTGGCCTGGCCGGGAGCATGTTCCAGGGAGGCGACGGGGAGGGGAAGCTGGCGAGGGGCAGAGGAGAGCAGCGGGTGGGTGCGTGGCAGGCGCAGGCTCAGCTCCAGAACAGAAGCCGGCTCCGCGTGCAAACCAGAAATCCCCGCCTTTGGCTCCAAGCCGGGGGAGGTCCAGGACACCCCCACAGCCCCTTCCTCCTTCCCCGAGGCCTGAGAACTGTCCCGGGCATGTGACGGAGAAAAGGAGGCCGGTCTCCTCAGGCCCTGTCCTCCAGCCCTGGTTGCGCCCCCCGGGGCCGGGCCCTGCTGGGGCTCCGTGCACCTTCATGCCTTGCTGGAGCCCAACAGCCCCTTCCCTGCGCCCCGAACCTGCTGCAGGAGGCCCAGCCCTGGGCGGGGAGGGAGGGGGAGTCGAGCCGGCTTGTGAACAAAGACCAGGTGAGCACATAAATCAGCCGCCGGGTCACGTTTCCCGCTCCGAAAGGTCCTGTAAAACACGAGAGAAAATTGACCTGTCAGGGGGATAGATGGGCAGCGATAGTGGCCGCTGGGGGGGCAGGCCTGCCCCCTCGGGATCCCGCCTGCACTGGGCACCCCCGCCGGGCCAGGCGGATGGAGCAGAGGCCGGGCTTGGGCCGGAGGTGGGGCGGGCGCCTACCGGCCGCCTGGGGGCTGCCTGGCCTGCGGAGAAGGCCGACCAGAGATGGTGCCGCAGGCCGTGGGCGCTGCTCCTGTCCCTCCCGCGCTCCCCGCTCCTCGAGGACACCCTCCCCTTCCACGGCTCCAGGCTGGCGTGACCTTGGAGCCCGGGCCTTGGCGTGGGGGGCTGGGCCCTCAAGGACAGGCTCAGCACCGTGAGCCCTGCACCAAAGGGTGGGCAGGTGGGCGCTGGGGGGCAGGCCAGCCTCGGGCACCCCACGCCTGCGCCCCAGCCCAGGTCCTCGCCGCCCGCTCCTGGAGCGGGGTGTCTTCGGGATTCAGAGCAGGGGCCTGGGGGCTGGCAGCCTCGCCCCCAGTTCCGGGCTGCCCTCTGCGCCCACCCTCAGAGCCGCTTGACCTGTGGGCCACCGAGGGGCCAGGCGCTATGCTGGAGGGGGAGGGCAGGGCAGGGGCCTGGTCCTGCAGCCCCCGTGGGGCGCCCACCGGGGAGTCTCACTCAGCACTCACCCCACACTCGGGCCCTGCTCAGGCCCGGGGCGTGCTGGACTCTCACCCTCGCAGCGGCTGCAGGGCCGGCCGGGCGGGGTCGAGCAGCCGGGGCTCCAGGTCAGGAGGGCGGTGCCTGTCCGGGTGAAGCGACCTGGCCTCTGGACCCGGCTGGCGGCCGTGGTTGGCCGCATGACCCAAGACCCCCTGCCCCTGCCCATCTGTCCACACTCGCAGGTGCTCTGGCCAGCGATGTCCTGTCTGACCCCCTGCCGGGCCGACCCTTCCTCCTGGTCCGCGTCCATCCCAAAGCCTGGCTGTCCGCTGCCCGGGGCAGGCACAGACCCGTCCGTTGGGCAGGCCTCACTGCTGGGCGCTGGGCGGCAGAGCGGGTCGCAGCCCCAGTTCTGATGGGGACGCCAAGTGGGCTGGGCCGCAGGGCGCCGGAGGGCCGGGGGCTGCCGACGTCCCGTAGCCTGAGGCGGCGCATCTGGCCGGGCGTGCCCCCCGCAGCCACCTCAGAGGGCCACGCCACGCGGGCGTGAATCCGTGACACCGGCACGTGAGTTTCCGAAGTACAACCTGATGTTCCCACTCTCAAATATGGAGTTTTCTAGCTAACGAGACAAAGGACAGACTCCCCGAGTCAGCGGGGCCAGGACCCGCTCCCGGGGGCCTCACAGAGGAGGCAGACAGCGTGCCCCTGGGGTTACAGTTTCAGGGGGCAGGCCCGGGGGGCCCGGGTGCTCCCAACCCTAGGGGTGGCTCCTGTTCAACCACATCTGGGGAGCCCTTTTCCTCAGCTGGGACCCCCTGGGGGCCCCCCTGCCTACCCACAACTGGCCTGACTAGGGTCCCCCGGCAGATCCAGATGGGCCCCCTCTTCCCAAACACACCTCACTCCCACAAATAATTTAATGCAACTTAATGGCTTGAAGTTGATGTAAAAATTACAGGCATGTGGGGGTGGGGCGGGGTGGGGGCCAGTAAGAAATCCTTTTGAAAATATAATTGAGTTAATGGAGCCGTAACTGTGTCTCATTTTGGGGGTAATTGGCCTGCTTTTTGTCACTCCGTCCATTTACATAGTCCTGTTTTCTTTTCGCTATTGATTTTTTCTTTATAAAGTGGGCCACTTTACTGCAATTTTTAAAGCCCCAGTGATGAATAAAAACCTCATCTCCCCACTCATTAAGAATAGGAATTAGCGGGCTCAGGGCCCCACAGGTCAATTTGCCTAACAATCCTGGCTGTGGGGGTGGCTGGCGGGCTGCTGCTAATGGAGAGGGGCTGGGAGAAGGGGTCCCAGCTGAGGGTGGCCCTGAGGTTCACAGCCTGCACCCCAATGGGGGCCGGGCAGAGCCCTTCCTGCCCGCTCCAGCCTGCCCCCTGCTCTCTGGACCTGGGGCTGCTACCTCCTCCGGCCGCACGCACCTGCCTCTGAACGCAGACAGGGCACCTGTCCCAGAGGCTCCAGGAGCCCGTCTCAGAGGCCAGTCTGGGGGCTCGGCTGCTGCACGTGGTCGCCGTTTATTCTCATCGCCTCGCAGGCGTCCGCCACGTGCCACTGGGCCCTCACGTCCTTTGCCTCTTTTCCTGAGTATATAGTACTCCCTGGCGCATCTGTACTGTATGGGGCCAGCACCTAGTTTGAGGTGGTCTGAGTCTGGTTTGAGGGGCCAGGTGTTTCCAAGACATGGGGTGTCTGCTGCTAATTCTGGGATGGCTGTCAGCGTCCAGGACTTTGCCCGGTGTCCACTGGCCGGGCAGGTAGGCTGTGTCTCATTCTCAACATGACAAACGTTGCTGCAAAAGCCATCTGGGCGCCTGCGTCCCTGTGCCCTTACACAAGTGTCTGGAAGATGAAGTTCCTAGCAAGAAGCTGCCAGGTGAAAGGCATGCGTATTTCAAATTTTGATTGCTGTTGCCAAATCGCCCAGAGAAAAGCGCCAACCCCGCCCCCAGGGCGAGCTTCCTCCACATCCTTGGCCGAGTGGCAGGATCCATCATTTTGGTCTTTGTCCTCCGTAAGTGACGAATAGAGTCCTGTCGGAGTTTTCTTTTTATCAGCTTCAGCGAGACACAACTTAGCCTCCATCCGGCACTGCTGGGTCATGGGTCCCGAGCACCTGAACGTGTGGGTGCTGGATGCCCACAGGCAGGTGCAACCCCGCCCGCCGGCCCTGCAGCCCGCAGCCGCCCCCTTCCTGCGGCCCGGTGTCACCTGCTCCAGAGCCTCGCAGGAAAGCAGCCCAGTGTGCTGGCAGCCTGGGGACGCCGCGGTGGACACCCTGTGGGCCCCGGGCTGTCCACTCGGTCTTCCCAAACAAGGCTGCTGGGACGGTCAGGACAAGGCCTCCCATGGGCTCTTGGGACAGCGGCCGGCGGGGTTCCCGCACGGAAGGCTGGGGTGCTCCTGGCCGCCCACAGAGACGTGGGGCCCCCACCGCCTCCCCGGCTCAGTTCCTTCTTCTGCCCCAATGCTGATGACTTCAGACCCCAGAAACTGACCCCGCAGGCTGACCCCCACTTATCTTTAAAGGTTTGGAAAGGACACGCCCAAGCTCACGGCCTGCCCCTCATGACCTGCTCCGCGGCCTCTGGTCTGGCGGGGCTTGCTGGAAAGGTGGGCGCAGCACGGCCCCCCGCTGCGTGGCTTCCTCCTCGGGGCCCACCCGCACCCCGCGTGGGGCCAGCATGGAGAGCCCACAGCCCAGGAGCCCGCGGGGAGGAAGGTGGGCAGTGGGTGCAAGGCCGCTCGGGAACAACCCAAGGGCATGACGCCCCCGTGCGCCTGGTGCAGACTGAGGTGTGGGTGAGCCGGACCCCGGACCTGGTGGACCCCACCCAGCAGCCGGGGCCTCTCTTGGCGGTGAGGATGGCCTGTCCCTTGAGGGGCTCCCTCAGGAGACCCTGAGTCCTGTTCCACCCCTCCCACACCCCACCCCCGACCCCGGGGGGCCGAGTCCTCCCTTGGAGCCTCTCCCAGGCTCTCCCAGGGCGTCCCAGGGTGCAGACCTCGCCCTAAGGGCTCCGGCACACTTGCTGTTCACCCCCTGCAGGTGCCGGGCGGGCGCTGTTATTAAACCTGTTTGCAGGCACAGAGAGGTTAAGTAAGAACACAGAGCACCCAGGGCACGGGATGGCAGTGCTCAGCCACTCTGAGGACCCCAGCACCCCGGAGCGCGCCAAGCCCATCCTGCTGGTGAGCTCTCCCCCAGCCGGCCGGCGGACGCCCTGGCTCCCCCACCCCCTTTCCGGGCAGGGTCGTGGGTCTGAGACGTCACCCGTTGGCACAGACAAGCCCCCCGGAGCTCTGGGCACAGGCCAGGGCGCCCAGACCTGCACCCTCCCAAGCCCCTGCAGCAGGCTGCCCCCGCACCTGTGCTGCCTTCTCCCCACCCTGCAGGGAGGGGTCACCTCTGGGCACCCAGGAAATCCCAGGAAACCGCAGCACAGAAAGAGAGGCCAAGCTCGGGCAGAGGGAGGCTGAGGCTACAGGACAGGGCTTGGGCAGACACCCCCTTGCACCTTCTCCAGTGCCCAGGCCCCGGCACCTGCTGGAGATGGGCCTGCGCTGATTGGGCAGCAGGGAGCGTGGCCCGCCCCCGGCTCCGTGATTGACAGCGACCGGGAGCCAGCACCCTCAGCCCCTGAGCTCTGCCAGCTGCGCCCTGGGCAAGGGGCCTCCTGCCACGCGGCGGTCCCTGCGGCCCGTGTCCCTAGTCCTGAAAGGCCCTAGGCCTCACCCGGTCACCTTGGCCGAGGGTGGGGCGGCCAGGGCCGAGCAGTCCGTCAGCAGTCCAAGGTCCCAGGGGACTTGGTCTGGGGTGTCCCAAGGTGGGAAGCGGCCGGCCGGACCCCGTCTGACCCGGGCAGGACAGAAGCCTCCTGGGGCCTCCCCTCCTTCCCCATGGGAGCGCAGGGCCCCCGGGAGGACAGCGCCCCACAGCTCACCAACACGCTGCCCCCTTGGGCCCCAGAGCCCGCAGGACATCTCAGGACAACCCAGCGGGGCCGAGGGAGGGGGGAGCCGACTTCCTACCCCACACCCCCGGGCGCCAGCTGGCCCACAGGGGCCACCCACAGCCCAGGAGGAGGTGGCTGATGTGGCGGGCAGAGCGGTCTGCAGCCCAGGCTGGGCCCCGGGCAGACGCTGCTCTCGGGGCATGCCCCCCGAAGGCCAAGGGATCTGGGGGGCCGAGAAAGGAGCCACCGAGACTGCCCAGTCGCTGGGGGCCCCCAGCCGGGCCCCGCCCCCGGAGCCGTCCTGGCCACCCTGGCCCAAGAGGTTGCTGACAGGGCCTGACGGTCACCAGGGCGTCCGAGCCCCTGCTGCGGCCCTCTCTGCACCACGCCTGTGGCCCACGGACTGAGGCCCCGCCTGGCCGGGCTGCCCTGGGCTCGGTGCACTGTGCAGGCACACTCCTGCCCCGCCAGCAGGCCTGCCGGAGCCAGGGCCCTCAGCACACCCCAAAAGTGGGCAGGGAGGGTGCCCCCCCTGCGTCAGCCCACCCAGGGGCCACCGGCCTTGAGCCCCTCTCCTGAGGCCTTGGGCTGGGGACGCCATCTGCCAGGGGTGCTCCTGGGGGCCAGGATGGGGAAATGTGGGGGCGCGGGGGCCCTCCCACCTGGCGGTCCAGCCCAGGCCCCCCGCCGCCCTCCCATCTGCCAGGGGAAATCTCCCAGCAGCTGTTTTCAGGAACAACTGGAGGCTGAGGTCAGCGGGTGGCCAGAGCTAGGAGCGACAGGACGGAGGTGCGGCCCTCTGCAGCAGGAGGCCCTGCCCCCCTTTCCTTTGGGGGGGCCCGGCCAGCCAGCTCGGGAGCCGCAAAGGGCACGCAGAGTGCAGTGGGCCGCGAACAATGTGGTTTCAATCTAATTGTCCCAAAATATTGTTACAACACAGACCACGTGCCACCCACTCACCTGCAACTAATCAGCCGCCAAGCTACCGAGTAAATCGGTTCCACACCCAGGCCGGGCAGCCCCGCGCAGACCTGGCGCCCGGGCCCAGGCCAGCACCGCCAGGGGTTTCCTCTGGGGCCAGCGCTGCGGGACAGTGGGGGCGCCCCCGCCAGCGCCTTGCCCCTGCCCTCCCAGGTCCCTGCAGCCCCAGGGGGGCCGGGCCACACGTGGCTGCCCAGGGTGCAGGCCCGGAAGCCCCTGCAACTTCTCTCCACCCATCCCGTCCTGAGGCCGGGCCTTGGGGAAACACCTGTCTGCCCAGCGCGGGGGCACAGACAGCCCTGCAGGCCACTGGGCCCTCTGGGGTGACCCAAGGGACACCCCAATGTGCAAGGCAGCTAAGCACGTCCCCCCACTTAGCCCAAGGGGATTTGGAGGCTCACACAAGACCCCGCAACCAGGCCACTGCCTCTTCCTGAGGTCCCCGACCTGCTTCTTCCCTGCTGCAGGCCCCCGGACAGGAGCCCCCGGCCAGGCACCGGGTCTGGGGGGTCGGAGCTGCGGTGGGTGCTGAGCAGCGGGCAGCTCAAGCAGGAGAGACAGTGCGACCGCGGCTCGCTCTCCCCAAAGTGACTGCTTCTCGCAGCAGCCGGGCCCCCGGGGGGAAAGGAGCCGCCTTCCGAGGCTGCGGGGTGTGCGGTGCTGGCCCCCTCAGCACAGTGGGAGAGGGGTGCCGGCCACTCCTCTGGGGGACATGTGGGTGTGCCCGCGCCCCAGCCCACCGGGGCCCCCGGCACCCCCCCAGCACCTGACCCCGCTCCCATGCCGGTGGTGGCCTCCAGGCCAGCCGGCTCAGCTCTGGGAACATGGAGCGAGCGCGACACGGTCCAGGGCGGCCAGCCGGGCCTGGCGTCCGGCAATCAGCTGACCCCAGCCCACCGGCGGGGAACAGGCCTGGCTCACGGCCTCAGCGGGACGGGCAGCGGCCCCTGGAGAGTGGGGTGCCTGGAACCCTCCATGGGTTCACTCAAGGAGATTCTCAGGGGACCTTGGCCCGAGAGGTGGCGGGAGGCAAAGAGGAGAGGCGCAGATACCCCCGGAACCAGCAGCGGAAAGCAGCCCCCACACGGCTGCCCAGGACCGGGGGGCCTCACCTCGCCCTGCTGGCTGCGCCCCGTCTTCGGACAGCAGCAGAGGGTGAAAGTGCTTTTGCCCTCTGGTCAGCGCTGGCCGCCTGGCGGGGGTGGGCCGGGTCTGAGCCCCAGCAGCGGTCCCACGGGCCCCGCATGCCCGCCTCGGCCTTCCTCCCGTCTGGTAGCACAGGCGCAGGGTGAACTGGGCCCCTCTGCCCCGTCCAGCCCCAGGCAGGCCCGGAGGCCACACTGCCCGTCCAGCCCCAGGGGAGCCCTTCACCCCAGCATAACTCTGCCCCTTAGGCAATCCTGCCCCCCGCCCGGCCCTGTCACCTCTCGTCCACTTTCTGTCCTGGGTGTTTCGCAAGTGTGTCCCCTCTGCGGGGCCTGCCGGCCACTCCCGCCCTGTCTGCGCTTCTGGGTTGCAGCCGGGGGCGCTGCGGGGTGCATGGGCCAGAGCCTCCTATGGGCTTTGCAAAGGGAGAGGCTGTTCGGGCCGTCCCACCTGCGGGGGCAGAGGGGGCTGGAAGGGGAGCCGCCCAGCTGAGCCTGACCGGGGAGCACCCCGGAGCCTCCGGGGGCAGCTGGCACGTTGCCCAAGGCCAGGGGCAGGGGAGCAGCGCTGGCCAGGGAGCGAGTTCCAGAGGGACCTGAGAGGCAGGTCCTCTAGGGGCCAGGCGCCAGTTACCAGCCAGGGAGGGGAGGGGGGCCTGTGTGCACCACGCAGGTCCCTCCAGTAGGGGGTGCCCTTTGCACTCCGGCCTCGGGCTGCAGCAGACACCAGGTCCAGGGGAAGGCGCAGTCAGGGGGTGGCTGGGGGCAAGGGGTGCCGTCCGCCAGCAGGCTAGTTCCCCCCAGCTGCGTGGCTCTGCAGGGCAGAATCCTGGGGTACCTTCACGGGTGGCTCTCCAAGAGGAGGCGCCTGGGGTGGGAGCCACGAGACGGGGACCCCAGGAGCTGGCGTGTGCCTGGCCAGCTCACCGGCCTCAGGCTGCAGGCGCCCTGGAGAGGCTGCCTCCAGGCCAGGCCAGTGGAAGGCAGGCCAGGGGAGCTGCGGATGCTGCTGTGCGCCTCCACCCAGCTGGTTCCGGGGCGGCCCGCGGCCTCGCCATCTGCAGAAGGCCCCATTGACTTTTCGCTGCAGGCGCTGCCTTCAGCCTGTCAGGAAAGAAACTGGGGCGGGGCAGGGGGCAGGGAGAGGGCTGCCCTGCACGAGGTGTGGGGAGGCCAGTGGCGGCGCATGAAGGCCGGCCCGTGCCCACCGGAGCGGGCAGCAGGGCCCAGGCGGGAGGATGCTCCCAGCCCGTCCTTCCCGCTGGGTGTCCCGGGCCACCAAGAGCCAGGCAGGCAGGCTGGTGACTCACATGGCCGGCCCGTCTGCCCTGCACTCCTGCCCCGGGGGAGAGAGAAGCCTGACCAGACTCCAGCAGACCGAAACCCCACCCCAGGGCCCGGGACAGGTGTGGCAGCCGCTGGCTCCCTCCCACGCCCACAGGGCCCGGGCCAGGCAGCTGGGCCCGCCCCTGCTGAGAGGGTGTGCTGCTGGCCCCGGAGCCTCCGACCGCTGCAACTCAGTGTCCTCCTCTGCTGGGGCCACCAATTCTGCGAGCATCGTGGGGTGACTTGGGGGTCCCCAGACCTGGCGGCTGCCACACCCACCACGGCGCTCTCCTGGAGCAGAGCAGCTGCGCTCTCCCACCTCCCGGGACCCCGCGGCCTCCCTCCAGGGCCCAGTGGGGCGCCTCAGGCACAGCAAGACCTGGTCACTCCCCCGTGCTGGGGACGCCCAGGAGGCAGGCCTGGGCCCCCGCCGGCCGCCCCACGTCCCGGGCCCACGGGGCCTCACGGCGCCTGCAGCGGGCGGTGGCGGGCAGGCGTGTGTGAAGAAGCAGGACTCGTGAGGGCACCGGGGGCGGGTGAGGGCCGGCATGCCGCGCTGGGGTTCAGGTGGCCCCGTCCTGTGCCTCCGCCGTGGAGGGCCCACTCCTGGTTCCTGGGGACACGGCATGCACGTCCCAACCAGGCAGGACCCAGGGGGTGGGGGCTCCTCGTCGCCTGCGCCCCCAGCTGGTGCAGCTTCTGGCCCTGGGCTGCAGGCCAGCGGAAGGTGAGCACCGACCGCTGCCCAGGGACACTTGGAAGCAGGGCTGCTGGGCCAGAGGGGCCGAGTGGGCGCCGGGACCGTGGGTGACAAGTGGACAGGGGGGCGGTGCTGACCGGGGCAACGCTGAGGAGAGGCCAGTGCGCGGCCACGGCCGGGGCCAGGGCACAGGCGAGTGGACCTGGAGGCGCCCAGGGCGGTGCTACGCGGCCAGCACCTAGACCTGGCCTAGAGCCGAGAGCAGGGGACCTGGACTGGGGCGCGGAGGTGGGGGTCTGGGGCCGGGGCTGTCCAGACAAGGACCTGCTTGGCTCAGGAGAAGCGGGCACTCGGGGTGCTGTGGAGGGCCGGGCCATCCCCTCACCGCAGGGTGCTGGGCACCAAACAGCCTTGCACCTGCACCCCGCAGTGAAGTGGGCCTCCTGAGCCCCAGTGTTCTTGGGGGGCTGTGCAGGCACCGCGAGGGCAGACCTCCGAGCCCCACTCGGCCTCCCCAGGGCTGACGCCCTCCCCAGTTCCCTCATCTAAAGGGGTCCAGGTGTGGGGTCTGAGTCAGTCCCCGCTGCCCCTGGGAGGCACCGGCCCCTGCACAGCCCCTCACAGGCGCCAGCCAGCGGCCCCCAAGCCCTCCCTGCCCGTGAGCGCGGCAAACAGCACGGCAGGCAGGGCGCGGGGCCTCGGGCTGGGTGTGCGCTGGACGCAGCCCGCGGGGACACCCTCTCGGCCCTGGACTCCACCTGCCCCTGCACCGCGGCTGGAGCCAGAGTGGGGGCTCCCTGATCAGGGCCGGGGCGGCCCCGCACCCAGGGGACGGCTGGCACCAGCCTCCGGGGGTGCATTGCCCAGCACCGACCTACACCTCGTTCTGCCTCGGGGAGGCCGGCCGCCCAGTGGGGCAGGCGCCCGCCGTGCAGCATGGCCGACTCTCCACGCCTGTCCCGCCTCCAGCGTGTGCGCCTGGCAGCGGGAGGACCCGGCACCAGCGCGGTCCTGGCCCCTGTGGCAAGCCCGGCCTGCTGCCTGCTGGCCCCACCCTTGGGACGCAGCAGTCGGCGTGGGGCCAGGCAGGGGCCAGTCCCGGCCAGCGCGAGCCACCAGGCTGGAGGGCCAGCCAGCGCTGCTCCGGCGACGGCTGAGGGTGCACCTGGCCGCACCCCTCCCCGCTCCGGCCAGGCCTTGCCCACGTCGCTGCAGACATCTTTCGCGGCTGCAGTGCTGCGGCGGGCACCCCAGGCTGCCCCTCCCCGTCTCCCAGGCTGCTCTGGGCGCTGCTCCTCCCAGGAACGTTCCGGGGACGGCAGGGCCACCCCACTGCCTGGGCACTGGGACCCGAGAGGCCTGGGGACCCTGCTCCCACTGCATCCTGCAGCTGGTCCTAGGCCACAGTGCTGGGTCGGACCCACGCCGGCCACACCCACACTGCTCCTGGGCCCTCTGCTGGGCCTGGTTTGTGTCAGGCCAAGGGCCCAGGCCTTCTGGGTGCCAAGGGTTGGGGAGCAGCTGCGGTGAGCCGCCCGGGAGGGGCTGAGCCTGGCGCTCCCCCAGCCCCGCCAGAGGAGGCCAGATGAGGCTGGCTCCGGGCTGCTGTACCGCCCACCAGGCCGCAGGAGTGGGTAGAGAGCCAGGGCCACTGGGCGGGGACAGGCAGCCCGACCCCCACGCTGTCCTCGCAGGCTCTTCTTTGGGGTCCCTCCCTCACAGTCCGGAAAGCCAGGCGCTCAGGGTCCGCCCTTCCCTAGCCTCTCTCGGGGGCTCTCCGGGTCTGTAAGAGACCCCCTGGGAGCGGCCCTGAGGACCCCAGGGCCCAGGCCACAGAGCAGGAGCCGGGAGGGGCGGGTGGGGCCACGAATGCTCCCAAAGCAACTTCCCCTGCCCCCCGCCGCCCCCATGCTTGGACCAGGCTGCAGCCCTGAATGAGGGCCCCTGGCCCCCTACAGGTCTTGCTCCTGCTAATGGCTTTTAAGGGGTCCTCCATGCACCCAGCCCCCTCCCCAGCTGGCATGATTAGCAGGGAGCACAATGCTGGGAAAATTATTAATTTCCATCCGTCAAGTTTACTTCTGGGAAAGTTTGCCAATTAATTCAGCAAGCCAGAGCGCCCAGAAAGAGGGGGGGAGGCCCCGGGGCCCTGGGGGAGGAGGCAGGCGGGCGCGGAACGGCCCCGGACAGAGCAAGCACGGGGGCGCCCCGTTCTCTGGGCTGCCTGTGGGGGCGAGTATGTGTGGGCTGGCCACGGGAGGCAGCGTGTCCACGTGTGGCCAGTGGACAGCGAGGCGGACACTTGCGTGGCTCCCAGAGGCAGGCAGGCAGGCGCCAGGGCCGTGCAGCCTGGGGTGCTGGGGCTTTAGGTGTTTGGCCACAGCCCACTGCTCCCTCGCCTCCCCTGCCACCACAGCCCCCGCACACGGGGAGCACGTGGGGGTGTACCCCCAAGAAGCCTGTGAGCTGGGCTGGAAGGCTGCTTCTGGGTGTTCATTCCAGGGCACCCCGCAGTAGGTCACGGAGAGTCCAAGGGGAGCAGAGGAAAACCAAGGAGACGCCTGCCTGGGCCCTTGGGGTTCAGCTCGGTGCAGGGCACCCCAGGGAAGTGGGTGCTGGGGGAGCCAGCCCCTCCAGAGACTGCCTGACCCACATGCAGACACAGGGAAGAGGGACGAGGCTGGGGGCTCCTAAGGGCCTGGCTGCTGCTCAGTCACCCGCCAGCCACGCTGGGGTGGAGGGCGCCCCAGCGGCCACAGTCCCAGGGGACAGGCGGGCCAGGTGGCTTCACGGTGCCTCCCGGGCCCCTTCTCCAGGCGCAGTCACCCTCTCCTGCAGCGGGGCGGCCTGCAGCATCTCCATGGCTCCTGCACCCCGGCCCCGGCTCCTCTGGCCCACCCCTGCCCGCCACATGGAGGGTTGCAGCCCAGCCCCCCGACTGAAGCCCTAGAGCCCTCCCCAGCCGCCCAGCAGCACTTGGGAACATAAATTAAAATAAATTGCATTTTGAAGTCGCAGATAGGGGCCACCTGATGGTCTTGATTGCGTAACCACTGCCAGTGCCGTGCCGGTCGGTTCCTGCAGCCCTACTCCTTGGGAGACTCAGTCGGTCCCCGTCGACCGGGCCGTGCTGTCCACGCACCTGGCGTAGCAGGAGCGCAAGTCAACTTACAGCAGGAGGCCGGCCTTGGGGGAGACCCAGGTGGGGCTGGGGCAAGGCTGCAGCAGCCGGTGGGGGCTGGGCCCCCACCTCCCCCACCTGACCAAGGGCAGTGTGAACTGGAGACACGCTGGGGGGGACAGTGCAAGCTGGGGAGCCCCCTCCCCCTTCCTGTGATGGAGAAGCGGGTGGCCCAGGCCTGACCACCCAGTCAGGCAGTGCCAGAGGCCCCCTCTCCCCCAGGGGCTTTTGGGGCTTCTCCCAGCACTGGGAGGGGGTTCTGAGTCCGCCCCTGGGTCTGGACAGCACAGGGGAAACTGCGGGGCAGAGGTTGACTCTGGGGCCTCGTTTACAGCCAGCGGTGCAGCCCCTGCCTCGCGCAGGAAGGGCCCGCTTGCTCCTGTGTCACCCTTAGCTGGGGGGGCAGCACTGACCCCCGCTCTGGACCCTGCTCCCAGGGAGAGACCCAAAGCCTGCCAGGCCTCCCTCCGGAGGCCACTCCTCTCTGTCTGCACGCCCTCGCCTCCCCCAAGCCCAGGCCCATTCATCTTTAACTGCCTCCGGCATGCACTGTCCCCAAAAGCAAACTGGGGTGGGGTTGGGGGTCAAGAGGTCCCTGGCAAAGGGGGGCCTGGACCAGGCTGAGGGTGGGGGTCCTGGACCACGTCCTCAGGATGCTCCCCGGTGCAGAGGGCAGTGACCCCCCCACCCCAGGCCTTGAGGGCAGGCGCAGGTAGCTTGGAAGACAGAGCTGGAGGCAAAGCCTGCTGGGCTGGGAGGGGCCCCCCAAAACCCCAGGGCACCCTTGAGAGCGCTCGCTCAGGAGGGGCTCTTCCTCCAGAATCCACCGGGCTATTGTTACCCTTTCCCAGGCCAGGGAAATTTTCCAGGAGGTTGTGACAACCAAAAAATAATAATAATAGCGCCCCTCCCCCAGCAGCAGGAATTCTGGAACAAACAGCTGCAGCCGCTATCGGGCCTCGGAGAAAAAAAAAACAAGGTCAGGCGCTGCGAAGATTTAATTTGAGGCGCGCCGGGGGCGCCCCCGCACCCACCCACCCGAGGCTCCCCCGCGGCCCTGCCTGCGGGGTTAGCGGCCCGGGCTGGAGGTCGCACGGCCCAGCGCCCGGAGCCCCCATCGCGGTCGGCCGGGTGGCGGGCCCAGGCCCTGTCCGCGTCCCAACCGGCCGGCCGCGGCCATCGCCAGGACCTGGGTCCCCAGGACGGACCCTGGAGGGGATGAGAGCTCGTGGCTGCCCCCACCTTCGATGGGCTTCCGACAGACCGTGGGGGAGGGGAGCGGCGCGAGGCCCAGGGCAGCCCGATCTTAGCCAGAAGAGACCCCTAGGGGAACTGCCATCCCCACCCACCGCAGAGGGAGGGCTCCAGGCCAGGGGCGAGGTGGCCTGGCGGCTTCCCAGGGGCCTGCTGGGGAGGGCACCGGGCCCTGGGGGCAGCTCCGCCGTCGCGTGTCGCACGGCTGGGCCGCCGCGGTGGCCGCAGGTCCCCGGTCCCCGGCGCGTGGGGCTGTCGCCACAAATCGGTGCGGGAGGGCCTGCCCGGCGCCGGGGTCCCGCGGGGGCTTCGAAGGGGGCCGTGCTTCCCCCCACTACATCCGACTACGCGGGCCGCTAAGGGCCCGGGGATGCGGGGCCGCGCGGGGCATTTCCACGTTTCGAAGGAGGCCCAGCGCCGGAGCTTCGCGGGGTGTCACCTCGTGCACGCTTTCTGCGAGGCCTGCGCAGGTAGGGAGCCCAGCGATGCGGGGCGCCCCCTCCCTCCCCGCGGCCCTCAGCCCCCGCCCCCTCCCCAGGGCCAGTTCCTGCCTCTCCTAAGAAATCAACAAACAATTCTTGGTATTTCCCAAACTGGGGAACAGGGCACCGGAGGAAGGATGGCGGGAGGAGGGGACAGGGTCGAACCCGCCGGTTTTTTACTTTAAAAATTATATATTTTATGTCACAATCGCTTTTCGTTAAGACCACAAACATCCAATTTGGCTTGGCGTAATAAAATCAGCCGGAGCTCCCTTAAACGGAGCCATTCCGGTGAATTAAGTTGTGAAATCTAATCTATTATATCCATAAAGGAGAAAGCTTTCATTGTAAATTCAGGTTATAAAGAAACTACACCTGGGCCGCCAGGCTCCCTTTCGGATTTGCTACTTGAGGGCTTATCGAATTACTTCGAAATGTGGGGCTCCCCTCTCCAAATCTCACGCAACAAAAATTAAAGGTGGCAACGCTTCTTAAGAAAAGGTCACGAGGGGCATGATTTTGAAAAGCCCCCCCTTCTGCGGGCGGGCAGCACATTGCTATTTCCCCCATTAATTCGGGTTACAAAGGTCCAGGGTCCAGCCCTGGCCCCTGCAGAGGCGCGGCCCGGGTGGACCGCACGTGGCCAACGCGGGCCTCCCGCAGCTCCTATCACCGCGTCCACCTGGTGCCCAGACCAGCTCAGTTGCCGGCTCCCGCAGCACACCTGGCAGGATTTGGGGGGCCGCGGGCATCTGGGCTGGTCCCGAGGGTCGAGGGCGCTGGTGCGTCTCAGGAGTGGCCGGCCAGACAAAGGAGCTGCCACGAGGGGTGAATCCACCATCACCCCCTGCGTGCCCCCCAGCACACCCTCCTACCTAGGGCAGCTTGGAGCAGGGCAAACAGCCCCCCTCTTATCTATCCGTCTGGTGAACGGCTGGGGGCTTGGGGGTACCGGCCGCCTTCCTTGGCCAGGGTCTTGGGCCCTGGGTCATTCGAGGGACAGGCCACCCCCTCCCCCGGCGACACCTTCACCGGTGAAAATGAACTAGCTCCAGGCCAGGGCTGCGTCGGGCGCGGCCGGGGCGCTGGGGAGGCCATCTCTAAGTCCCGGAATTCCCAGGGAAGCGGAGGACGCGCTAAAGCGCGGGGTTTACGAGGCGCGGGCGGGTGCCGGCCAGGCCGCGCCTGGGCCGCCGGCGCGCACCGCCTAATCTTTGATTCCCATCTAATTATTTTTTTCCTGCCACTTTCAACTCAGTGTCCGGGGAGGCGAACAAAGGAGGGTGGGGGATGGGGCCGCCAGGCTGCGGCGCGGGTCGGGCAGGGGTTTCCCCGGTGGCGGCAGAGCGGGCCCCAGCCAAGACCCAGACTGGGCCCAGCGCGGGCTGAGGGCGAGGGGTGAAGGCCGGTCAGACTGGGGCTATGGGCCCTGGCCGCCCGGCGCGGCTCATCTAGGCCGCTGGCCCCGGGGAGCCAGGACCCCCCCCAGAGGGCCTCGGAGCCCCCTTCCCCCCAAATCCACACTGCCTGCAGCAGGCGCAGCACCTTAGGGTTCTCAGGCAGAAAACCCTGGAACGCCCTTGGGTGGAGCAGGAAGGCCCAGAAAAGCTGCTCCCCAAATTTAAACTACAAGTGAGGGCGCCGCAGAAGGGGCAGGACGGCCCGGCTGGCCCAGGCGGGGCCGCAGAGGGCGGGACCGCTCCTGCCCGCGATGAGAAGGGCTGCCCAAGGGGCAGGGAAGGAGCGCAGGTTGTATTTTTCATGTTAAAAAAAATTCCAAACTGGAAAAATGACTTCAGTGGTCGCCACCATAAGTCAACTAAAAACAGAGATGACGGCAGTGTGGGGAACTCGGGGCCCATAAATCTCGCCGCCTTTTCCTCCCGAGCCGGGACCTCCGCGGCGCTGGCGCTTTACTGCACAGGGAAGGCCGGGCTTTGCTGCACGCGGGTCTGCGTCCCGGAGCCCCCCAGCGCGCCCTGCACGGGGAGGGCCGCTCCGCCGCGGGGCTCGGTGGACGTGCGGGGGCTCCGGGGCTGCGTCCTCGCGACACAGCCCCACCCGGGGGGGCACCCGCTGTCTTTGCCGCCCACCTCCAGGGAGAATATTCGGGAGCGCGCCGGCACCGGGAGCGAGGTTTGTCCGTACCGCGCGCTGCATTCCTGCCCCCTCCGCATCCCGCCCCTCTGGCCTAGCCCTTTGTTACGACTTTTGAAGGGGGTTCAGAAATATTACCCCCCTCCCTCATTAATTTTCAGATCCCTGCATAACAGCAAGTCACTTCACCCCACAGGGGATCCACCCCCCACCTACCGGCGGAGGCTAAATTTAACTAGGGCTCTTTTCTGAAACCTGCAAACAAAAGCACCCCAAATGCAAACTTCAGCTAAAGCCCATGAAATAGGTGAGAAAAGTGGGGTGAAAGAAAAGGTGCAGTCTCAAGGTGGCCCCGGGTAAAACCGCGCCCTTCCTCCAACTCTCCCGCCCTCCCCCCACCTTTGTTATCAAGACCCAGTCCCATCCTAAGAACAGGAAGGGGGGACCCTACAGGTTCACACTCTGAAAAAGCCTCCCCGCAAAATGATCCCCCGTGACTTCTTTTGTTCGAAGTGGGCCTGGGAAAGGGGAAGGAGGCACCCCAAGCTAGCTACCAAGCCTCCCATAGTCCCCCCCAAAACAAAGCCCGGCATTACCGTGCGGGTCCGGATTCATACAGGACGGGGGCTGCCCGCTCAGCAAGGCGCCGAGGTCCGGGCTCCCGTCCGGCGCTTCTTCCGGCCCCTCCCCAAAATGAATGCTCGGGCTACAAACAGAACCCGGGTTTTCGTGGAGTCGGGGTGGGCGAGACCGCAGGAGACAAAGCGCAGCCGCCCAGCTCTGGCGCCGAGGCCGGGCGCGCGGTGTCTCCTGCCAGGTACGCAAGACGGGGAAGGGGGTCCAGCTACCCCGAGGGGCACCCTCCCCGAGCCGCCGGCGAGAGTGCGGGGCGGCGGGCCAGACCCGCCTCGCGTCCGCCGCCCTCCCGAGCCCCGCAGGAAGACACGTTTGCAGCGAAAGGCTCTTACACACCAGCCGGGTTTTATTCGTTCCCGCCCGGGTGCGAGCTGGGCGCGGGAAGCAAGAAAAACGCACGTACCTGGCGGCGCTCCCAGGGCGGCCTCGCGGGCCCTCCGCGGCCGGGGCCGCCCCGCACCCCCTACTCGGACCGTAGCCCGCCCCCTCCCCGGGGACGCGCCCGCCAAGCCAAGTCTCGGGGCGCCAGGAGTTCGCAGCCGGCCCGCGCCTCCTCTCCGTGCTCCATCCGGCGGGGGCTCCGCGGCCCGGCAGACCGAGAGCGGCCCTCCGAGGCCCGCGGGCGGCGCGCCCCGACGCAGGGTGGCGGCCTCCGGCGGCGAGTCCGCGCCGGCGCGTCCTTCTCGGCCCGGCTCCCCGTCCCCGCGTCGGGGCGCGCAGCGGAGACAGACGCGGAGCCCTCGGGGAAGACGAGGAGGCGGCGGCCGCCGCGGTCCGGGCAGGAGCCCCGGGGCGGGAGAGGTGCAGGGTGGAGGGGGCGGGCGAAGGGCCGGGCGAGCTCCCCGCGCCCCGCGCCCCGCGGCCACCGCCCTCCGGGGGTGCCGGCCCCGCCCACCTGGAGGCGCCCGCCCCCGCCCGCGCCGGAGCCCTCCCCCCGCGCTCCCGGCACACCCCACGCCCGCTCTGCTCCCCACCCCCACGCCCCCGGGCTCTTCCCCGCCCCCGCCTCGCAGCGCCCCGCGCCGCCCCCCGCCCCGCCGCGCCCCGCCCGCCCCCGCCCGCCCCAATCAGCGCGCGCCGCCGCCGCTCCCTTTGTCTGGGCCGCGGGCGCCGGCCAATGCGCTCGCGCGGACACGCGGGCTGCGCGCCGCTCGGCCAATGGCGGGCCGGGGGCTGCGCGGGGAGGGGCGCGGCCCGGGCGTCTCGGCTCAGCGGGGCGAAGTCGGGCCGGCCCGCGCCCGGGGCTGAGGCCGAGCTCCGGTGCCGGCTGACTCACCGGCCCCAGTCCCCGCATGTTCCCCGGCGTCGAGCGCGCCAGGCGCGCACGGGGGCCGCGTTTCTGCATACGGCCCCCCGCGTCCGGAAAAGCACCCCAGTGCCGGAGGGGGGCGGGGTGGCATCGTTGTGGCTGCAGAGCCGAGGGCGTCTGGGTCTGGTCAGCTCCAGGGCCCCGAAGGATCAGGTTCAGGACAGCCCCTCGCGTCCGGCCCTGACCTGCTGGGCCGCGCTCTTCGAGAGGGTTTGCAGAAAGGGAAGCAGGGCGCCCCGAACCACACACCGCGTCCCTTGGGGCACCCCCGAGGGAGGTGCTGCTGGAGGCCCCTTGGGCGGCCATGGGATTTAGGGCGCAGGAGTCAGTTTGGGGGTGAGGGGCGGTCTCAGGGTCACGTTCAGCTCCCCTGAGGGGGTCTCAGTGAGGGGACTGTGAGTAGCTGGGTCCAGGTGCCGGGGCCTAGGGGCGCCCATATTTGGGGGCGGCACAGCCAGGGCTGAGCCCTCTGCTCCTGTGTCCCCCGGGGAGGCAGCGCTCCTCCCAGCTCCGGGAGGAGGGCCAGGGGAGGGTGGGCCAGTGCCTTGGGGTGGGGGCGGACTGGCTCTGACCCTGGCTGGCTTCCTGTTGCTTACTGCAGCCTCCCACAGGGCCAGGCTGGAGACCTCTGGGGTGAGGGGCCTGGGGGCACAGGCATCCAGACTTCCCTTCTTTTCCAAGCCTGGCTCAGAACTAGATCACAAATAGACCAGAACGGAAGCCCCAGGGAGGTGGGGGCTGAAAAAGGGCAGAGCTGGGCCTCCCTGTGCAAAGGGTCCTGCACCCAGAGGTGGCTGGAGCCCAGAGGGGGGTCCGGGCCTCCCGCACAGACAGCAGCCAGCCCCTCTGGACGCCACTGGGCAGTCCCCCCACTCGCGGCTCCAAACTGGCCCTGCTCCGGCCTGGGGCAGCCCCTGCGTCTCCACGGGGCCTTGGACCTTGAGCTTCTAGGAGTTGAGCATCCAACACTGAGAACAGAGCAAGCGGAGATGGGAAGGGGCTGAACCAAGGTGTGCTCCAGATACCTCCTGTTAGCCTGCAAGCCACCCATGGGAGGTCTAGACCCATCTTCACCTGCAGAAGCGGGCCCTGCGCACCAGAGAGCCCCAGGAGAGAGAGATGGGGGGTGGGGAAGATGGTGGGGGGGCAGAAACTGGGGGGTCCCCAGGCCACAGGGGGTGGCAGGCGCAGCTGGGTAACGGAGGGGGTCCTGGGGCCGGCCTGCCCTTGCATGCTGGCAGCCGGCAGTGGACAACCGGAAGGAACAGGGTCCTGTGTCCCCAGCACAGCCTGCTGGACTCCAGCCGTGTCTCGGCAGGAATGGTGGGGACCTCACCTAGGCAGGCACGGAGGGGGGTGGCCGAGGAGGAGGTGCACGCTCACTAACAGAGACCTCGGGCCTGGAACAGGCGGCCGCCCACCGCCACCACTCCCGCTTCCTTTGGGGCCCTGTCGGCTGCAGGAGCAAGGCCGCGGTGTGGGGGGTGGGGGGACGCTGGCCCCCAGAAGCAGCGCTCACCCTCCCTGAGTGGGACTGGCCCCTGGACCTCCGTGGGCCGTGCGAGGTGGCAGGCTCAGCCTGTGCTGGCCAGGAGGAGCCTGGCTGGGGCCACTGCGCCCCCCCAGACGGCCAGGCCACCAGGGCCCCACGCTGCCTTCCCACCCTGGAGCGCCTGTGACCCGCATCGCTATGGCGACTGCTGCCTAATCCACCCACCTGGGAGCCGGGGTGACAAAACCCTAAAATATGTGACACTGGCTTAGCGGGTGGCGCGGACATGGCTGCGGTGAGCCGAGCCCAGGCGGCCGCCCTCGCCAGGTGGCAGGCCACCCCGGCTGGCCGTGCGGAGCCCGGGGCCGGCCTCTCGGGGAGACAGGACCGTGGCCCGGCCTCCCGAGGACAGCTGGCTGCTGGCAGCAAGGCACAGTGAGGCGCGGCGGTGGCAGGCGGCCGGGGAAGGGCGGTCCTGGCACCAGCAGCACCTGCACCGAGGGGCAGCCCGTGGGGGGCTGCTGGTGGGCTCGGCTGGGTCTCTCCCCCCAGAAGGGTGAGTGCTCCCGCCGGGGCCGGAGGTGTGCTCCAGGTGTCTGGTGGGGGCAAAGGTCTCGCTGCCACCTGGCCCTCCCTTCCCCGGAGCTGCCTTGCCCTACAGCGCCTCCCCCTCTGCTGCAGTAGACCCCTCTGGAGCCTTTCTCAGGGACCCCTTTCCTGTGCCGGACCAGGGCAGTTGGGGCGACCCTGGAGACAGGCGTTGCAGGTGCACACCCCAGCAGGAACACGAGCCCCGGACAGGAGGGCTGGGCACCGTGCATGCAGGCCCCTGCGTCCGGGCCAGGGAGCTGGTCCCAGCCCTGCACCGGCTGGAGGTACCATCTCCCCAGACAGCTGGGGGAGCCCCGGGTCCGGGGCTGTCTTCCCGGTAACGCCAGTGGCCTGGGTTTCCCGAGAGCATCTTTCTTACGCGTCCAGAGAAAACAAGCCAGAAACCATGTTCCTTGGGGAAAGAAAGGAGCCCAAAATCAGGCTAGAAGTCTCGGGACTGGAGGGCCTCGCCAGGCGCTGGCCTGGGAGAGCCGCCTGGTGCCAGCGGAGCCCCCGCCACAGCTGGGGGGCAGTGGGGTGCCTGCAGCCGGCCAGGGCCAGCGCTCCTGGGTCCCGTGTGCCCGCGAGTCTACAGCCAGCCCTCCCACAGGCACGCTGCAGGGACACGCCAGGGAGGCAAGACGAGGGGGTTTCTCGGGGCAGGGAGCTGGGATCCATTCTCTCAGCAGCCCGCCGGGAAAATGGGCTGACGCAGGGCGGCCCCTCGGGACAGTGATGCTGACCGGTCCTCGCCGTGGGCAGGAAAAGGTGAGGCTGAATGTGAGGGCCAGACGGGAAGTAGCCGGCAGTGAGCAGATACACGATGTCAGACTTCCAGACAGAGGGATGGCTGGCGCGGAGCCACCGGCTCATCTCACAAAGGCAGGAAGCCGGCGGGGCCAGGACGGAGGCCAGCCAGGGAGCCTGCGGACCAGCCCTGCGCCTGGGAGGGCCAGGCCCGCGGGGGTCCAGGCGCTGGCCTGAGTGCGGGCTGGGCCGGCAACCCCCCAGAGGTGGCCGCCCAGAGGCTGTGGGCAGTGAGGCTGAGCCCGCAGGTGCTGGGCCCCGGAAGGCCGGTGGGAAGGCCCAGGCAGGGGCTTGGGGGCCAGGCCGGGCCTGTGCTAGGACCGGACATCCCCCACCCCACCTCTCTCCTCGCTGCTCTCAGGGAAACCTGGCGTTTCCTTCGGCCACGAGCTGGTGACTTAGCCAAAGCGACGGTTGTTTTCAAATCAGGTTTCTTGAAACGCGGTTCCTGTCCCAGACACTCGAGGCTCGTGAAGGCTGTTTAACGTGTCAACCAGGAAGCACCGATCCCACATCTCACAAGTTTGTGGCGGAAACCACAGGCGTCCCAGGAGACCGGCCGGCATCCGCTGGCCTTCCTGCCCTGTGCAGCCGGCAGGGCCAGGCCTGGCCGGCTGGGGGTCCAGGCTGAGGCCTGGTGGGCCGGTGGGTGTGGCCAGGCCCGCTGCCCTTCGGCCGAGCTCTGACCCGGCGAGGATCCAGGGGCGGCTGTCCAGGCCGCACCTGACCCCAGGGCCTGCCTCTGCCGGGCCAGGCTCCTTCTGGCTATGCCAGGTGGGGACAGTGCTGGGCCGCCCCGAAGCACCGGCGGGAGCACAGAAGTGAAGGCAGGAGGCGCCATGCCTTGCGCCCGGACTGAGGAGCCCGGTCCAGGGGCCACGTGTGGAACCCCAGGTCCTGGGCCGTGCGGGGCCATTTTGTCTTGCCTGTGTTGCCGCCACCTTCACGAAGCTGAACCAGCCACCCAGACCTCGCTCCGCGACAGGCACTACGGAGAGGAGGCGGGAGGAGCCACGGGGTGAGACGCAGAGCCGTCCGGGCTGTGGCCACCGCCCCAGTGACTCCAGCGTGACTCTGGCCCCCCATCTGCAGAAGGAGGGGCGTGCCTTCTCCCCACAGCACACCCCGGGTCTAGGAGGCGTCCTCGGGTGTCTGCTGCACCTCCCTGGCCAGAGCTCCAGAGCCCCGCCCTGAGGCCATGGGGTTCTGGGCAGCTCCTTTCCATAGCGCAGGGGAGGGAGGGGGTTGGGGGAAGCAGCTCTTTCTGCACAACTGGCCACCCCAGCCGATCTGCAGACCCCACTTGCCCGGACAGGTAACGTGTCCGCACAGCTGCGGCGGTGGGATGGCGAGTGTGAGTCCGCGCGGGGTCAAGAGCCACCGAGAGCAGGCCAGCTGCCGGGTGACATCGGCAAGCTCACCGCAGCGGAGCCGGGCGCCCATCCCAGAGGGGCCTCGAGGCCGGCCGGGAAGAGGTGCAGCTCCTTGCTAAATCCTGTCTGAGTGGGCCTCCCAGGTGGCCAGGGCTTAAGTCTCAGCACTAAGAAGCATCCATAGCCGCAGCAGCACGTGTTCGATCCCCGGCCAGGGAGCGGACCCACAGGGCGCAGCAGACCTCTCCTGCCTCCCCACTGCTCCCCTCACTGTTCCAGTCCATCTGCCTGTTCTGCTCCCCGCTCTGTCTCTGGTGATTCCTCTCACCCCCTCCCCCCCCCACACACACACCTTTGGCCTGCACCCCAGTTCTTGTATGCAAAAATAAATAAATCTTAAAAAAAAAAATCTCAGGGAAAGACCAAGGGAGCATGTACTAACCAAGGAGCCCTGCCCCATAGAGACAACTCCAGAACCACGAGCCCCCTCAGCAAACTGGCTTCCACTCTCCACAAAGACAAAGACAGCTATCTGGCCCCTTCCTCACCCTGTGAAAAAGAAAATTCTCGTTCAGAATTCACGCTCTTAAGTAATTTATCCAGTGGCTTTAAGCGTGGAGGGCATAGTGCTAACATCGCGGAGAAATGAAACACAGCCCAGTGAACCCCTGCATCACATGTCCCCACTGAGAAAAGCTGACATTTGGCACGAAACCACCAAGAACTCAAACGCCAGCCGTTTTTCTACACCTTTGTGTTCTGGGGTGCCCTAAAGGTTAACAACAACAACAATCCTCCTCTTTAAAAATAACTTTCGGGCCTCCCTGGTGGCGCAGTGGGTTAGGCAACGCACTATGAAGCAAACCACGGCCACTGCAGCATGAGTTCGATCCCTGCCGCCGGCCAGGGAGGGGACCCACAGGGCACAGCAGACCTCTCCTGCCTCCCCGCTGCTCCCCTCAGCAGTGTGTTTCAGTCCATCTGCCTGTGCTGCTCCTCACTCTGTCACTGGTGGATCCTCTCACCCTCCACACCTCTGGCCTGTACCCCAGCTCTTGTATGTATAAATAAAAATAAATCTTAAAAAAAAAAAAAGAAAGAAAGAAAATGACCTCGTCTAGACTGTCTTTTCTCCTTGGTCGCACCAAGTGCTGTCACCGCTCAAAACGCCGGTTTATGTGTCTGCCCTGAAGTGCCTGTGCCCCAGGCTGGGGCTCATGGGCCTCGCTTGGCCTCTGGCTGCTCAGAGAAGCCCCGGCTCCTGGGCCCAGCGCAGCACCTGCTGCGGGGCTGTGCTTGTGCATGGTGGACGGGAACGCATGTGACATGGAATAAGATAGATCGCTAGGCCCGTGAAACAAAACCCCAGAGACGTGCAAAATGCAGGCCTGCGTTTCGATGACTAGAGCCGACAGACATAAATCTGTGTGTCAGGGCCCTGAGCGCCTCTGCTTCCCTCCCTGCGCTTGGGCTGGGCCCGGGGCACCTGGCTCCCAGCTCCTTCCCTTCACCCCCCTGGCCTCCCTTCTCCTGCTGGGGCCCTCCCCTGCGGGCCCTGGACCAGCCCCTTCTCTCCAGTCTGGACAGCCAGGCTCAGCTCCTTGGCTTGAAGTCCGGGGGCAGCCGGCCAGGCCTCTCTGCACAGAGGGCTGGGACCGCGTCTGGAGGAGTCTGGGGGAGTCTGTCGGTGCTCCCATAGGCTGTGTGGTGGCCGGCCGAGGCGTTTCCTGGAGAAGCCGTGGCCCCCTCGCCCCAGCCAGGTAGGCCTCTGGTCCTCTCCAGCACTCCTTGGCGGGTGCTGAGCCTGGGAGCGGCCGTGACCTGCGCATGCCCCTTGGTGAAGTGTCCCAGTCGCGGTCTTGCTGCCCCTTGGCCCTCAGCCCTCTGGCCACGGTGGGGCTGTGGGTGTGTTCTGGGGACTGTGCTGCTCAATCGTTTCCAGGCCACGGAACAGTTGTCCGTGCTGAGTAAAGGGCCTCTGGATGGTGATCCCAGGGGTTGACCACGCACCCCTTTCCTTATGACTGGAGGAGAAGCGGGGTGTGAGCATATGCCCCCAAAGCCCGTCGGCTACGAGCAAGAGGGAGACCTGCCACTTGTGCCAGACGGAAGGACTTGAGGGGGCTGTAGGAGGCAAAGCCGCCGGGAGCCCAGCACTGGACGGTGAGAGGCCCAAGGCGGATGGGCCGACATGGCAGACCAGGAACCAGCCGGAGGACACTGCTGGACAGCCACCCGTGGGGAGGTGGGTGGGTGCAGAAGGGGCGTGGGTGGTGGCTCTGCCCGTCTGATGCTGGGTTTGGGCCCGGAGCCCCCAATACAGCACAGCCTCTGCTGGGAGGTTGAGGACCACATGGCATAAGATGTACAAGGTGGGGCCTCTCCAGGGGCACAAAGGGTTGAGCGCCGCACTATGAAGCATCCGCAGCCACTGCAGCACAAGTTCGATCCCCGGCCAGGGAGGGGACCCACATGGCGCAGCAGACCTCTCCTGCCTCCCCGTTGCTCCCTCAGCAGTGTGTTTCAGTCCATCTGCCTGTTCTGCTCCCCGCTCTGTCTGGTGCATCCTCTCACCCCCGCACCTCTGGCCTGTACCCCAGTTCTTGCATGCATAAATAAACAAATATGTAAAAAGAAGGAAAAATAAATAAATACAGGATTCCCTTCCCGTCACGTGTCTCGTGGCCCCAACACTCCTTGGCGTTCGAGGCGGCTGCCCCCTCAGTCTCCTGCATCCACACGTCTCTTTCTGGCAGACGGAGCCCCGGTCCCTGTTCCTGAGGCTCAGGCTGTCCGGGGCCGCTGGGGAGAGGCCCTGCCCAGCGCTGCAGCTGCAGCCCCGACTCGCCGTCCTCCCCGCACAGGCCCCAGTCGCCATCCTGGCAGAGCCCTGAGAACTTGGAGCCATATGTGGGCCAGTGTGCATGGCGCCAGCGGCACAGCAGGCCTTCTGCAGGGCCCTCGCACACTCTCAGACACACATACGCTCACACTACTCACACGCTCAGACCACACTCCCACTCAGCACATGCACATACACACACTCTCAGGCACACACACCACACCCACACATACACACACTCTCAGACATTCACAGACTCACTCGGACACACACACACCTGCAGCGTCCTCACCCCTGCAGCCGGCAGGGTCCACGCAGCCTCCCCTGTGCCGAGCCGGAGCCTGGCCGCTGCCCCGACTCTCCGTGGATGGCACCGCCCTCTGGTTCCTGGGCAGCCCACGCACGAGGGGAGCCCCTGCCCCAGAGCCCAGAGGGAGGCTCTGGCCGAGGTGCTGCAGTGCTGAGGCCCAGGTCCATCCGGATGGGATTGTGTGACCAGGCGGCCGCAAGGCTTTGCCCTGTGCAGGATCTTCCCGGCCGCCTGGGTCTGGACACCAAGACAGCCGTGCGCCCAAGCACAGAGTTGGGGTGTGTCCAGAGGCCAAGGGGGTGCTCCTCAGAGGGGCAGGAGGAAATGGGGTTCTGGAACCTGCCCGCAGGCGGGTGGCCAGGCGTCCTTTCGGGCGCTAGCGGCACCGGGCCAGGTCTGGCATCTGGACTCAAGAAGGAAGCTGGACGCATTGAGCCGGCCTGGGAGGGGCACTCGCTGGAGAAATGGGGACACTGAGGCCCAGGGTGGCGACCGGCCTCCGGGGCAGCCCCCACCCCCAGCTCCTTCTGGCCCCAGGATACGGTCTGAGCCCCCATGGCCCTGGCCCCTACTGGGTGGCTGGATGGATCTCTGACCAGAGAGGCCCCCACTAGCCCGCCCTGCTGCAGCTCAGCCCTGCACAGCCAAGGGTGGGCTCTCTGCAGCCACGCCCCTCCCGGGCCACGCCCCTCCCGGAGCCACGCCCCCGCCCAGATGCCCACGTGGAGATTAGCGGCACCCCCCAAAGAACCCCCGTGGCAAGCACGCTGTGAAGAGCCCTGGGCGGGGCACCTCGGCATCCCCAGGCGTGAGTAGCGGTGGCCTCTCGAGGGCACGAGGCGACGGTGGCCAGGGCCGCGGCAGGCCGAGCAGGCCCCGCCGTGTGCCCAGGACCGCGTGAAGTCCTGCCGGGCTGTGGCCTCGTGTGGGGACGGGGCCAGTGATCAGGAGGCCCGCGGGCCCCAGGACAGGCCAGGGTCCCTCCTCGAGCGCCCCGAGACATAGGCCCGCGCCAGGAGCACACAGCGCAGGAAGAACCGTGAGAAGGGAATAAAAGGGGGACGCAGAGGGGGCGGTCACGTGACCGGACCCAGCGTGGCGAGGCGGGCCCAGGGCAGGGGCCACCTGGGGCCAGGACACCCGCGACCAGCGCCCTGTCAGAGGCCAGCCGGGCTGTAGCCAAGGAGACGCCTGGTCACCCCGGGGACCTTGGTTCACAGGGCGGAGAGGACACTCCCAGGTCTGGGCCCCGCAGGGCTGGGAGGCAGGTCAGGGCCCTGAGCCGAGGGGGAGGGGCAGGCCTGTGCTCTAGGCTTAGCGGGGGGAGGGGGAACAGGCCTGTCCAGCGGCCTTGGTCAGCGCCTGGCCCTGCTCCTGTTAAATGGGGGATCAGCTGTCCCTGAGCTTCCAGGTCACACTAGCCTGGCTGCCCTCGGCCTCTGTCCAACCCCCCCACTGCACCCCCCTGGTGATCTGGCCACCCTTTGCTTCCTCCCAAGCCAGGCCAGGAGTCCCAAGTCCCAGCCTGCAGCCAGGGTGGCCCTCACACTCTCCAAACTGGCCTGGCCGCCTGGTTCCCCATGCCTAGGGTCAGCCTCCCTGAGGCCTGCCAGCCGCAGCACCCACCACAGCCGGACACTCCCTGAGCCGGGCCCTGCCAGCCCCTGCCCCTCATGCCCAAGCAACCCCCCATGAAAATCCCAGTCCAGGGCCTCCCTGGTGGTGCAGGGGTTAAGTCTCAGCACTATGAAGCATGTGTAGCCACCACAGCACTGGTTCCATCCCCAGCCAGGGAGGTGACCCGCAGGGCGCAGCAGACCTCTGTCTCCCCGCTGCTCCCCTCAGCAGTGTTTCAGTGCATCTGCCTGTTCTGCTCCCCGCTCTGTCTCTGCTGCATCCTCTCACCCCCGCACCCCTGGCCTGCACCCCAGCTCTTGTGTGCATAAATAAATATTTAAAAATGAATAAATAAGGAGGGGGCCTCCCTGGTGGCGCAGTGGGTTAAGCAATGCACTATGAAGACCACAACCACTGCAGCATGGGTTCGATCCCTGCCGCCGGCCTGGGAGGGGACCCACATGGCGCAGCAGACCTCTAATGCCTCACCCACTGCTCCCCTCAGCAGTGTGTTTCAGTCAATCTGCCTGTTCTGCTCCCACCTCTGTCTCTGGTGAATCCTCTCACCTCCCTGGACTCTGGCCTATATCCCAGCTCTTGTGTGCGTAAATAAATAAATCTTAAATAAATAAATAAATAAATAAGGAAAGCGGGGCCTCCCTGGTGGCGCAAGGAGTTAAGCACCACACTATGAATCATCCGTGGCACAGCCAGTTCAATCCCCAGCCAGGGAGGGGACCCACAGGGCGCAGCAGACCTCTCCTGCCTCCCCACTGCTCCCCTCAGCAGCGGATTTCAGTCGATCTGCCTGTTCTGCTCCCCGCTCTGTCTCTGGTGGATCCTCTCACCCCCAACACCTCTGGTCTGTACCCCAGCTCTTGTGTGCGTAAATAAATCTTAAAAACAAAAGCAGATGGAAGGGGCCCCCAGGGCCCCATGGGAGCAGACAGTGCTGAGCCAGGACGGACACTGGACCCAGCACAGCCGGGATGTGCCCAGCATGTACCCCGGGCAGCCCCCTGCTCCAGCGAGTCCATCTCTCTGTGCCTCCGCCCCTCTCGCCCAGGGCTGCCACTGCAGGAGGCCCAGGCTACGGGCTACGAGTTAGGTGCTGCCTGCGCCATGCAGATGCGGAGACTGTGGGAGAAAGGGAGGGACCCTGGCCTGGCCCAGAAGCCCCACAGGCCAGCCGGCCTGGCCTCCCTCAGCCCTGCCCTCGAGGCGGAACAAACTGGCACCCAACCCGGGATCCCCGACCTGGACTCCAAACTCGGCTGGCGTCACCCCGCATTGGGCCCCCCCCATGCCGAGAAGCTAGGCGGCAGGCCGGCCACACCCAGTGGCCTCCCCTCTCTCCACTGGGGGACCAGCGCCCTCATGGGCCACTCTCGGGCCTTCTGCCCCGGCCAGGGCCACACACCGGTGCCAACACAGCGCCCATGATCGAGGCCCCGGGCTCGCTGGCCCAGCCTCCACGGCTCTGCGCGGCCTGTCCGGCCATCGCCCCGTGCAGATGCCCCCCCACTGGCGCCCCAACTCCCCTTCGCTCTCTATGGACACCGGCCCTGGGGCTTGGGGTGCCCTAGCCCAGGAGGGCCTCACGTTGACATCCCGACCTCAGGATCTCAAGGTACACCCGCAGACTCTTCCTATAAGGGGGGCCCAGGGCCCGACTCGACTCACAGGGCCAGGGGGATCTCTTTTGGGGGCCACACCTGGGCAGAGCTGCTGCTGGTCCTGGATCATAGCACGTGTGGGGCCCGGCAGGGTGGGGGTGAGCGAGGCGGCCCCGGGACTTGGGCCCCCCACATCTGGGGCTCTCAGGACCTGGAGGCACTGGCCAGGCGCTGGCAGCCAGGAGCAGTCAGATGCACGGGCCGGGCCTGAGTCTTCATGGGAAGTCGGGGCTGGGGGGCGGAGGCCCTCGGCCGCTGCTGCCCCTCGGGGCGGACAGAGGCCACAGGCCTGCGGGCCTGTAGGGTGTGGCTGCTGTGGGCTCAGGGCGTGGCCAGCAGGGCTGTGGCACGGGTGGGCTCGGGGGCTGGTTCAGGCCTGAGCAAGCCCCCCGAGCAGCAGGCTGCACACCAGGCCTCTCTGCGGAGGACGCCTGCTTGGACCTTGGCCCTCCGCACGTCTTATTAAATGATGTAAATCACCGCAGGAGGAAACAGCAGGAACAGGCAGTCTGCTCCCCGAGGGCCCCTACTGTGCCTCCCCACTTGGCCCCCCAGCCTCCCCCGCACCTGCCCTCACTCTGGGGCCAGGCCCTACAGGGGCAGAGGCTTCCCCAGGTGAGCGGCGAGGGCACAGGTCACCCGCAGCTAGGCAGAGAGGCCTGGAGAGCCTCCCGCCACCCATGCCCAGAGGCCTGGAGGCCCCAGGGGCCACGGGAAGGGGGGGTGAGGCTCAGCACCCTGGAAACAGTCCACAGAGCCCCGTGTGGCCTGTGACCCGCAGGCAGAGCGGCCCAGAGCTGAGCTGGGGCCTCACCGGGGTCAGGGGCTCAGGCTTCTCTGAAGGGTCAGCATGTGGCCACTGCCTGCAGGAGGGCTGCGAGGTCCACCCCAGGCTGAGCCTAGGGCCCCACTTCCTCTGACTCTTGGGGGCGCTGTCTCCTGGCACTCCCCGGGTGCACAAGAGCTGGGGCTGCTGGGGCACGCCCAGGACTCCCTGCCTGCACCCTATCACCCACAGGGCCCCCAATCCTCAGACCCTGGATGGGGGTGGGGCAGTGACCAGCAGAGCAGCCCCAGGAGGGCTCCGGGGCGGGGCAGGCCAGGAGTAGGAACAGCCTGGTACACTCACCCTGCCTGTGGACCTCTCCCAAAGCCCTTGCCCTGGGGGAGCCTCAACCCAAGGGCTGAGCCCCACATGCCCCCACCCTGGGCACCCCTCAGGGCCATGCAGCTTGGGCGCAGGCCTCTCAGGATGGGGTCTGGCCACAGCTCACCTCCGGGAGGGCATCTGGGAGGCCACAGGAGCCCACCACCCAGCCTTGGGGGAGCTCGGGGGTGTGTAGTGAGCTGGTGGCCTCAAAGCCTGGGGAGGCGGGGGCCTGGCGCCCCAAGTCCTACGAGCCCTCTGTGGCTGAGGTGGTTGGGTTCCAAGACCACAGGGCTCCGGGCTGCTCACTGCATGGCCCTGGGCTTCCCACAGCATGGCTGGACGGGACCTCCAGGCCTGGAGACTTCTGGGGGGTTTCGTTGGCTTTGTTTTCTCTGATTACATAACGAGTCAGTCCATGTCAGAAGGGAAAACTGAGGACTACAGAAAACGATAAAGAGAAGGTCACCAGTGCCTGGGGGGGGGCCTTCCTCAGCCTCCAAGGCCACTTGCCTGATGGCCACGGGCTGGACCAGAGACCTGGCGGCCCCAGCCGGATCCAGTTGGGGCCCTGAAGTCCCCTGCTGGCCCTTTGTCACCCCACTGCTTGCCGAGAGAGACGCCTACTCAAAGGGAGGCCCCCGCTCGCTAGCTCAGACCCACCGAGGCAGGTCCCATGGCCAAGCCTACAAACCTCCTCTGCACCACCCCCTTCAGGAAGCACTCCAGGACTGACCCGACCTGCTCTGAGGCCACTGCGCGTCCCCACTTGCAGCAGCCCTCAAGGCTCCCCTCCTCTCTGTGCTGGGGTCCCCTGGGTCTCCCCATGGGGGCCAATCCATGCCTGACTCACCAGGAGGACAGAGAATCCCTGACCTTAGGCCCAGAGCTGGCTGCTGTCTCCAGCTGGCTGAGCATGGGAAGGCCCAGCACATGCATGTCAGAGTCCCCTACCGGGACCACCGGGGGGTCCCTCGGGCACCACCCCAATACTGCAGCTGTTGGACAGGAAAAAGCCGGGCCTAATGAAGCTGTTTTAGGCCTTGGGACCTAACGCTGATTTTAAGCTTCCCCTCTGTGCCCCTGGGCCCCAGAAACAGAAGCTGGGGAGGGACTGGGCCTCAAGGCCCACTGAAGGGTTAACAGAGGCCGAGAGGCGGCCAAGGTTCCGTTCCAAGGGCCCCAGCCTGCTGCCCTGGCCGCGCACCTCGAGTGTGGGCGCACACAAAGATGCGTTCATCAGCCCCGGCCTGATGAGAGCTGCACAAGGACCCCATTCTCTGCGGTCCCCAGCTGTGTCCCCCTCCCCCAGAGCGTCCGGGAGGGCCCCCGGGGCATGGGCTCAGCTGCTGGGGCGCCTGCAAATGCACAAGGGGCCTTTGCCCCAGCGCCCCGCCTGGGGGTGCAGACAGCTGCGCTGCTGCCGCCCCAGCCAGGCGGGCAGAGAGAGCCTGCGCCACCCCAGCTGACTTCTGAGACCGAGAGTGGACGCTCACAGCCAGCGGCTCCGGCGGTCTCGCTGGTCTCAGTCCAACGTGCCCTTTCGGCGTTGGGCTCCAGGTTCCGCCATCTTAGTCCTTCCGGCCTGCAGACATGGCCGGCCTGCCTCGCCGCCCCCTCCAGAGGCCCACCGCTCTGGGTCTGCCAGGGCGAGTGCTGGTGGAAACTGGGGCTCCTCGCGTGTCCATGCAGCCTCGGCGCTGCGGGGCCGCACGGCGTGTCTGCTTGTGCAGAAGAGCCGGAGCCACTGGGCAGTCCCCCTCGCTCACCTGGGACGGGCCCGCCCTCCGGGACATCTGTGTCCCGAGCTGCTGGGGGTTAGAGGGTGTCTGGGCCCGCATCTGGCAGGCAGACGCCCACACTGTGATCTCAGCCTGGAGGTGCCCCAGCCACAGCTGTCTGCAGCTGCAGCTGCCCCTGAACCGTCTGAGCTGGGGCAACCCAGGGGGTTGGTCGGGAGGGGTCTTGGGCAGGTCTGGGCTTCCTCACTCCAGCGTATCCCCACAGGGTGCTCTAGGTCAAGCTCTGGGGAAGGTACCCTCGGGCTGCACTTGTTGCCGCCTAGGCTGGCGGGGTACCCAGCAGGACAAAGCTCAGAGGTGCCACGGCACTTGCCCTTGGCCTAGGGTCTGCTGGGCCCAGGCCTCCTCCAGGCCGGCAGACAGGGAGAGGCCCGGTGGAATTTTGCAGGGGTGGGGGTGGGGGGAGGGCGTGAAGGGGCGCCCTCTGCCCCCGGCAGTGCCATGGCCCCCGCGCCCCCTGGCGTGACCTTCTCTGCGCGTGGACAAAGGCCAGCGGGGCCGGCGGCGCCTTTAAGGAAGAGTGCGGCGGTTCGCTGCCAGGAGGCGCCGGGCGCGCCCCAGGGGTTCCTGCAAGGCCCGAGAAAGCAGGGCTGGGAGCCCGAGAGCGCCTGCGCCAGCCACCCCCGGCGGCGCCCGGCGCTCACTCGCACTCCGGCCCGTTGCTGGAGGTGGGGGTGGGGGCGGCGACTGGGGGGCTGGCCTGATCCCGCGCGGCAGCCGGCTGCTCCGAGTTAGAAAGTGGGCTCCACTGAGTTTGGGGCGCGGAGCGGGGTCGACCCTCGGCGGGGTAGCTGGGTCCTCAGCTTGGAGGTGGACGGCCGACCTGGGCGCAGGAGCGGGCGCCCCCTCCCGCGACCCCCGCGCCAGCCCCAGCCCCTCCCGGAACGGCGACGCGGCGCGGGGGAGCGGGGTTCCCGCGGCTCATCGGTTCTCTCTTTAATGTCCCCCGGCCCCTTTGTGGGGCGGGCACAGCGCCCCGGCCGCAAGTCTGCCATGGGGGCGTCTGGGGTTGCCTCCCGGTTCCGGGGACCGGCCGGCGGCGCGAGCTGGGTCCTGAGCCAGCGCCCCGCGCCACGGCCGGCGGCGCGGGAGCCGCCTGCGGTAGGTGCTGCGCCCCCTTCTCCCGACGCGGGGCCGGCGCTCCCAGCGGGCTTTTGTCTGGCCGGACCAGGGGCTTTGATTTCCGCACCGCCTCTGGAGGCTTCCTGCACGGAGATGCCGCTCTAGAAATACAAATGCGAGCCAAACAAAGCCACTCCTGGCTGCAAGAACCCACCTCCTCGAGCGCTGGCACCGGGGCGCAGGCAGGAGATGAAAGGCGCCCTGCCAGGCGAGCCTCCGCGGCGTCGCCTCTGAGGGGCCTAGCGCTGCGGCGGGGGAGCCAGCGGCCCAGGCCCACCCTGCAGGCGACTCTGGCCACCCTGCCCAGTCGTTGGAAGGGGGAGTTCTCTGAAGAGGCTCCCTTGAGGCGCGTTCCCAGAGCTGCCCCCCTTGCAGCCTGCAGGGGCTGTGGGTACCTCCTGAATTGGGGTGGAAAGTGTACTGGTGGGGGGGAGGGTCTATAGAGTGATTGTTAATTAAATGGACTGTCCCGTTAGTTAACAAAAGAGGCAATGGCCAGCCCCGGCTGGTGGCGTGGTCAGCTCGAAGCCCTGGCCCCCTCTGGGGGCTGGGGGCCCAGCCTCTGCCCAGGCCGTTGCGCTCTCTGGATTTTGATGCCACCAAGGTTTTCGGTCCACTAACATGCAGGCAGCGGCGAGGACTGCCCAGCCTCCCCAGGCACGGGAGCCCCAGGCCTGTCTGTGCCCTTACTGCCATGCCTTCCCAGAGGCAGCCTGGAGGCGGCCTCCAGCGCTGGCAGAGCGAGATGTGGGGGCTGCGGGGCAGGAGGAGGTAATGGGGGCCACCACCCCAGGGAGCCAGGCTTGGGAAGCTCTCAGGCCACAACTCTCCTGCACGGGAGAGCAGGACATGGTGCTGAGGGTGTGGGGGTGCATGGGAGCAAGCCCAAAGGGCAGCGCCCTGGAGCCGGGGTGGGGAGGGCAGACTAGGGGCCATCAGGCCTGGAGAGGGGAAGAAATTCAGCAGGGAAGCTGGCTTTGAGGTCCAGCCCCCCTGGATGGAGGGCAGGGGCAGATGCCAAAACCCCCCAGCTCTGGAATTGGCACTCAGAAGGTCCCCATGGACATGTCATGGGGGTGCTACCCCAAAGGTCTGGGCCCCACCCCTCAGGGCCCTGCTGCTTTGGGGACACGTGTAAACAGCCAGAGGCAGAGGGGCAGGCAGGCCCTGCTCAGCCCCACTTCCCAGCTCTGGAGGAGGCAGGCAGTGCTGGGGGGCTGCCCGGCGCCATTCACGCCCCCCCCCCACTATTTCTACCAGGGCCTGTTCCCTGGCTGAGCAGCTCTGGCCTGGAGGCCGTGGCCCACGGCCATGTATTGGGCTCAGGCACTAGAAGGGTCCCCTTCACGAGGCTGGAATCTGAGGACTCAGTTTGGGGGTCAGTCTCCTGCAAGGTGAACCCCAAAACCACATCCCTCTCATCTGAGCCTAGATCCCCTGGGTACCTGCTTATTCTCCCTCTACCTTCCCCCACACACCCCAGACAAGCAGAAGCTGCTTCCTGTGGGGGAAGAAGCTCGATGGTCTTGGGGATCCTGGCACGGTCTCTCCGAGGCGCCCCTGCCTTTCTCCAGCTTCTCCAAGAGTGACCTGGAGGCTGCATGTGGGGAGGCTCCTCCCCAGGGGGGTTCCCGGGCCCCCCTCCCTTACTTCAATACTTTGACTGTAATAACAACCATCTTCTTGTTCATAAGAAGGGGTAGCCTGGTGAGGGGCTCACCCTGCCCAGCCATGAGCACCCCACCGCCCCCCGAGCACCGCACTCCGCTGGCACCCTGAATTAAACCTTCCGCGTGAACACACGGGTTATATTTAGCCACAAATGACACTGAGTTCAACAAGCACCTTCCTGGGCGGGGAGGGGGCGCAGCCGGCACAGCGCCACGCAGCGTGGGGGGCAGGAGCTGCTGTCTGCCATCAAGCCAGCCCCCACAGGCCCTCGCCACACCCCAAGTCTGTCTCGGAGCTTGTGGCCAGCAGGTGCAGGCAGTGCCTGCAAGGAGCTGAGCTGCAACCTCCAGGGCGAGGGACCCAGCGTGGGGTGCAGGGCCCAGGTGAGCGAAAGGGGGCCTGGGGGGCACATGACCCCAGCCTCTGGGCCCAGCTGCTCAGTTGTGGCTGGAGGCTTCGCTGTCCTGGGGCAGTGCCCTCACTCGTCCTGGCGGTCCCCTCTCACCGCACACCAGACCAGGCCTGCCCCAGGGGCTGAGCTGGCAGACAGAAGCTCGGCAAAGCGTGGCCACCCAGTCGAGGCGCCCACCTCCCTCCGGCATCTGGAGAGCACCTGCAGGCCAGCCTCTGATCTGATGCCCACGGCAGGGGCCCCGGGAAGCTAAGGGCCCAGGCAGGTGGTGACTGGGAGCCTGGGTGGGGCCTCCCTACACCCAGGCTGGCTGGTGCCTGCTGACCCCCAGCCCTGGGGGAGAGAGTGCTCCCACCCGCGGCTGGCACAGACGGCCTGCAGGGAAAGGCTGAGCCCCCAGCCAGGCCCTTCCCGAAACTGTGCCCCGACCCCCCACTCCAGAGGAAGGCTGCGAAGCCCCAGAGCCCTGTCCCGTGTCCTCTGGAAGTGCTGGGCTGGGCGGCCAGATGGGATCCGGAAGCTGCCCTCCTGCCGGGGGTCGTGGGGCACTGAGAGCTTCAGCTCCCCCTGAGCGGGCCCTGTTCCCGGCTCCAGCCTGCACATGGCACGGGGCCTTCCAAGTGCAGTGGCCACGCTCTGCGAACCTTGTCCCCGTGCCCCTGGTCAGAAGAATCAAGTCAGTTTTTGTCAAGAAATTGCTTAATTTGCCTTTGACTAATGGGTCGGGGAACAATGGAGGCACCCCCCACCCTCCCCACACCGGCACATGGCCACAGCAGGCACTTACTGAAGCCGCGATAGGGTCTCCGTTAAAAGGCAGTTTTTCATGATTCCGACAGGGGATCATGGTCCTGGGGGGTGGGGGGGTGGGAGCCCCAGACCCAGGCAGTGGTGGGCAGAGACCCGGGGTGGGGCAGGGGCTCCCAGTGCTGCTGGTGTGTGGATGTGGAGGTGGCGTATGCCACGCGTGTGAGCTGCTCAAGTAGGCCCGGGGCGTGAGCACGCACGTGAGAGCGTGTCTGAGTGGGGGATGTGTGCATTTGTGTGCGGTGCACCTGTGCACGCCCAGGTGTTGGGGTACAGCTGGCTGTGAGGGGCACCCTTTCTTTCTTAGGTCAGGGCAAGCACCAGCAGCACCGGGGGCGTGTGGGCGCACGCGGGGGCTCCGGGTGGCCCTGGCTCAGCTCCAGGTTGGTGTGTGGGCCTGGCCTGGCTGGGAGTCCACGCGTTTGGAAACTAGGCATTGCCAAGAGAGGACCCTCCAGTCAACCCTGACCTCCCTACTGCCCCCTCGCTGGCAATCCCGGCTCTCCCCGCCCCAGGTGGGAGTCTGCAGGACCGACACCAAGCCCCTCTAAAATTAAAAGCATTTGTTAGCTCTGGACAGCAGGGAAAGTAAAAAAGGAAACGGGAGGTTCCTTTGCAGCCCAGAACTCCAGCCTGCAGAAGCCTCTGCCTGCAGAAGCCTCTGCCTGCAGGAGCCTCTGTCGCAGGCCTTGCGAGGGGCTGGGGAGCTTATTTTGGGACTTCAGGAGTTGGAGAGGCCCGAGCTGGGCAGCTGCCAGCCCCTGCCGCATCCAGCAGCCCGAGCCCGTCTGCAGCTATTTGCTGTAACAACTGTTTTGAAACAGTATTGGAAAAAAAAGCCCACTAGATTTAAGTGATGCTCCGGGACGGATGCAGTGGGGGAGGGGCAGAGGCTGCAGCGCCCAGGCTCCCTCCCTGGGGGTGGGGTCGGGCAGGGACAGTGCTGGGGGTTATGAAAGCCACTTCTCACCCCTAACTTGGGAATCTGGCCATGGGCGGCCCCAGCCTGAGGACTGAGGCGGCTGATGGGACTTTGGCTGGGGCAAGGGCCAGGATCCTCCACATTTATCTTCTGCATAGGTGTGTGTATGGGGGGCGCTGGGGGCAGTCTGGGGGCCGGAGGGAGCTCCCCAGTTGGCCCCTCTCCATGCACACAGTAAGGGTGGGGGGCTGGGGGGACTAGAGGGACGCTGCTTTGCAAGGGAGGCCTGGCCCCTATGGCCCCAGGGCCAGCAGGGCCGCCGGCTGCCTGGCACCAACGGTCGCTCGGCTGGAGGAAGACTTTATCTCACATGCCTATTTTTCATAGATCTCTTTATTGCAAGTGGAGTTTAAAAAGTTAATCGTAAAAAAACAGGTTCCCAAACTGGAAAACGAGCTCACCCGAGAAAGTAAGGGGAGCCTACTTCCAGACCTGAGCCGAGGGGCGCCCGCGGAGGAGGGGCCCCCAGAAGCCGAGAGACCGCGCCGCGTGGCTAGGGAGGTGCAGGCCCGCGGGCGCCCGTGGGGCGCAGGCGGAGTCCGCCGTGCCGCGGGGTCGGGCGCCTGCAGCCCGGGCCCCGACGTTGTCGCCGGGCGCAGCCCGAGCACGGGCCCCGCGCAGACCCCGCGCCCGGCCGGCCCGGCCTGGGAGGAGCCGCGCCGAGCGGGTCTCCGGGCGCTGGGGGTTCACGCCGCCGCGCGCGCGGCCCCCCGGCCTCCCCGCCCCGCTCCCAGGGCCCGGGCGGGCGGCGAGGGCTCGGGCGGCGGGTCCGGCCCGGGCCGGCCCGCGGAGCCGCCTTACCTGCGCGCCGGCCCGGGCCTCCGGAGCCCCCGCCCGCCCGCGCCCCGGCCGGAGCAACCCGCGGGGAGGCCGGCGGGGCGGCGCGCCCGCTTCCCCTTTCTCCTCGATCCCTTTGATCCGCGTGTTCGCCGCCGCACCTCGGCTCCCGGGCTGCCCGGGTCGGCCCGCGGGGATCCTGGAAACGGTCCCCGGCCCGTCTCCTTTCATCCCGCGGCCTCGGGCCGCCTTGAAACCGCCGAGCCAGTAATTGCTTTTTTTCAGGAGGCCGGGTGCGGACTGGACCGTAGCCAATCAGCGCCTTGTTTACACTCGGTGACTGACAGCCCGCTGGCGCGGCGCCCACCAATCAGGGCGGCCCCGCGGGGGCGGGGCGGGCGGAGGCCGCGGAACGCGGGGTTAACTCCCTCCTGGCCGCGTCGCCGTGGAGTGGCCGGGTTGGCGCGCACCCGCGCGCGGCCGGGGGCCCCGGCTACCGCTCGCCTCGCCCCGCGGCAGGAGCAGTACCGACGCAGTAGGAGAGGTGGCAATTACGCGGCCGCGGCCATCGACCCCTCGGCTGGACTGCCCGGGAAGAAACAGCACTGCGTCGGGAAGCCAGAAGCGACCAGAAACATTTATTTGGAGAGTATCTGAAAAAGCGGCTTCTACCTGCTCGCGACGGCGATCGCTGGCGCTTTTGAAACGGGGCGCGGGTGTGGCAGGTCCCCGAGGAGCGGCTCCGAGGCGCGCATTTCCATCCAGCTGCACATGGAGAGAGGCCGGTCTCCGCCCGGCCGGACGCTCCCGGGTTTCATCTGGATCGGAGCTACGCTGCAGAGTGCGGCGCAGAGAGACGGCGGGGACCGGGGCCCTCCTCGGGGCGGGAGGGAGGTGAGGCCCGGCGACGGCTCCCGGCGGGCGCGGCGTCCCCGAGCCCGGGCTGGCCGGCGGGGCGCGCGCAGGGGCTGGCCACCCCGGGGGCCCCAGCTCGGTGCTCCCGCGCGCCGGCCCCCAGGTGCGGTCACCTGCCAGGTAGGTAGGTTCCCGGTGGTTTTCAAAAGCCTGCCCTGGCGGGGGATGCTGTCTCCTCTCCGGGCCTCCGTGCGGGGCATCAGATCTGCCGGGTGCAAGTAAACCGCCTGCCCCGCCGGCGCCTTCCACCCGCGCGGCCCCTCGCCCGCCCCGCGCCGGCTCCTTCCCATTCAGCCGCGGCGACCTGCGCAGAGGAGCTGCGCAGTCGCCGGGCTTGAATTAGGCGCCATCGGGCTCGGTAGTAGCCCTGCTGCTCCCTGATTGGCAGCTCCCTGGCGCGGCGCCAGCCTATTGGGAGGCCTGTTTACGCCGAATGAGTGGCACGAGCTCCCGGCCGTGGAGGGCCGCGCGGCCAATCAGCGCGCGGGCTGCTCGGGGCTGAGTGGCACGAGCTTATTAGTATGCAGGGCCCGTGGCTCGCCGCGCCGGGCTGCAGGTTTGAGAGCCGCTCTGGATGGGCTCGCTAGAGTCGTTGTTGTGGAAGCGGTGCATTTACAGTGCAACAGTCAGCACAGTGAAAATACCAATAGGAATACAAAACAAGGTCACATTTACTGATTTAATTGTATTGCATTCAATTGTATCCAGGAAACAGCCTCCAGTAAGTAACTGAAATTGCTTTCCTTTTTTTTTTTTGGTATTTTTATTATTATTTTATTTTTGTATTTTGGCTTTGGGGATTTACATTTTTTTTTTTAGCAAGAGAAATGCAGGGTTGTGATGTTAAGAATTATATATCTTCCCTTTTCAAAAATCCGTTATGATGTCGAGCAGGCTTTTTTTTTTTAAGATGGACTATATAGAAGAGCGATTTTTTTTCCTTTGAAAAATAGTATCGATCGGTTTAAAACCCCCCCCCCCCCCCCCCCCCCCCCCCCCNCGTAACGCGTCCTTCTTTGCTCTGAGCGCTTGTTGTGTCGATCGACACCCAACATTAAAAATAAATAATCGCGACAGGGCAGGGACGCGGGCTGTGGCCGGAGAGCAGCGCGGGGGGTTCCGGGCGGACTGTCGCGGGGACCTGGCCGCCGCCAGCGCGCCGGGTTCTGGAGAATCCGCAGCACCCCCTGATTGTTCGCGCCCCCCCCTCCCCCGAGCATTCCGGGGTCGGCCTTGCCGGGTCGCGCCGCAGCTCAGGGACCCGGCCCTGCGGAGGTGGCCGGGAAGGCCGCGCGACTAGAGAGAGACTCCGGGCCGCCGGCTGGGCGCGGGGCGAGGGACCCGAGTGGAGAAGGGTAATGGCTTATTTTTCGGGTTTCGCTTTCCAAAGCCTAATTCATTTCATAACATTTCTGAAATTTTTCCGGGGGTGGGGGGTGGAGGAGGGGGCCGACCAAGGCCAGAGAATCGGGAACGCCGGGCCTTGGCGCTCTCTGGGCGACGTGCGGGCCCCTGGCCATTGCTCCCGAGGCGGGGTCCGCGGGCTGGTGCGCCCCAGGGCGCGAGAGTCCGGCGAGGTGCGGGCCCTGGGTCCTCGGTGGTGGGGGGGTGGCGGGCGCGGCCGTTTCGCAGGGAGCGGGTTCTGCGGTGGCACCGAGCAGCCGGCGCCTGGTGTGCGTCTGGCCCAGCGCAGTCTGCAGGCCCCGTGGAGCCCGCGCGCCCTAAGACCGGGCGGAGGCGGCGGGTGGGAGGGCCCTCGTCCTCGGCAGACGGCCGATCGCGTAGGTTTTTAGGTACCCAAGTGAAACAAAAGCAAACCTGCAGGAGCCCCCCTCCGCAGAGCTCGCGCCACGCGCTCAGTGCCGGGCGGCCCTGGGGCCGCGCCCGCCGCCGGGGGTCCGCCGTCCGAGGGGGCGCTTTCCAAAATGCCTTTGTCAGCGATTCTCCAGCCCTGGCGAGGCCCTGCTCGCCTCCGCCTCGGTGGCATTTCCTCCCTCGGCTCGGCCTGACTCGGCTGCGGCGCCGTCCTTGGCGGCGGCCTCTCCAGGGGCGGGGGGAGGGGGCTCAGCGCCCCGGGACTCGCGGGCGGCGGAGCCCAGGCTGGGGTCCCGGGGGTTCGGGGTCCTAGCCGCGGCGGCCGTGCGCACCCCGCGCCCAGCTCCACTTCTGCAGGCCCCGGCGGGCGCGGGAGGACGGGCCGGCGCGGCCTCTCCCCGGGAGCAGAGAACACAAAGGGCCCTCCAGCGGGAGTCGCGGCGCCGCAGCCCAGCGATGGCGGTGCAAACCGATCGCGCGGAAAGGGCGACGGGCCGAAGGGGGAGGCCCCGGGCCGAGGCGGTCGGGACAGGCGCGGAAGCCGCCGCTGCCGGCCGAGGCCCGCGTCCCGAGAACCGCGAGCAGCTCGGGCGCGCTGGAGACGTCTGGTCGTAACCGAGCCGCCAACGAGACAAAAGCGAAGCCCCACGACTTCCCGGACGCCGGGGAGCTCCTCACCCCTCGCGCAGCCCGGGCCCGCCGCACCTTTGGAGCCGCGGGGTCCGACCTCCCGCCTATGTTTCCCTTTGTCCCACCCCGCGCCCCCAGCTCCCGGCCCCGCCGGCCTCCCCGCTGCCCCGCGCCCCGCCGGGCCCCGGCTCCGGCAGCCCCGCGCTCGGACGCCCCGGACGCCCGGGTCGCAACGCGAACCCCGCAGGCCCGAGCGGGCGCGTTTGTAGGAGCCGGGAGAGTGCGGCGCTCGGCGGATGCGAGCAGCGCCCAGGCCCCTCTGGCGTGAAGTCGGAGACAAAGGAAACGCGGTGCGGATCCCGTTTATTTACAGTGCGGAAGGACTCCGAATAAATATCAAAAGCGCTTATCGGTTGAGCAAATATGTATTCACCTAATGCACGATGTTTTCGGCTGTGGGGTAAATCAAACACCAAACAGCCTGCGGACGGGACGCTGCGGCACCCGCGGCCGACACAGCCCTGGAGAGTGGCCTCGCGGAAAGGGGAACAGCTTTATCTCTTTGTTGTCGCGCGGGGCGGCCAGAGGCCTGGGCTCCCTGCAAACTGGACGACCAGGAGCACGGCAGGGCCAGTCCCTCGGGTCGGGGGTGGTGCGAGCGGGCGGCCTGGGAGCGCCAGCTCGGGGTTCCCCGCGCGGGTGCTTCCCCGCGGCCGGCACGCGCGTCCGCGGCGGGGGTTTGGAGGGAGGGGAGCAGGGGCAGGGTTATGTGGCCCAGGGGGCGCAGAGCGGGCCGGCGGGCCGGGGTCTGCAGGGGTCCCCGCGGGAGGGAAGGCTGCGGCGGCCCTCGGCCTGGCCGGGGTGGCGGACCCGCGGTCCCCGGAGGCGCGGACTGTTCGGGGCAGTCGCTGGGGGGGGGGGCGTCTTGTGGCCGATTTGGCGCGTTGGTGGAGCACAGTTTCTGCTCAGAATGCACCCCCATCCCCAATCCGCAGAGGA
>JAGFMF010012102.1:2217941-2280629 GCA_019455555.1 Galemys pyrenaicus
CTTAGCGTGAGCGGCGGGTTCAAAAGAATGGACTGAGAGAGACGCAGGGGGGGATGGGAGAGGGGGGAAAAAGGAAGGTTATTTTAAAAACTCTGGAGTTACAATCAATAAAATTACTCGCTTAATTAGCACGGTTATTCGGTTAAGCGGAATGCAGTAAAAGTTGGACCTCAGAAGGGGTGAAGAGGAAAAAGCAGCGTGGACCCCAGATCTCCTCGAGACACCTTTGGGCAGCGGGGGAGGGGAGAGGGTGTGCGTGCGAGTGTGTGAGTGTGTGCGTGATGGCTTTGCAGATTTGGGTTTTTATCACCCAGCCGAGCCAGTAGCCTTTCGCCGCGGCGCCCTCGCTGCAGGGACCCGCGGGGACGCGAAGGGCAGGCGGCGGGCGGCACGGCCGGGCTTTACCCGACTCCCGGGCACAGCGCGGTCCGGCGGCGCGTGTGCGCGCGGGGCACGGGACGGCTCGGTGGTCCCGGGTGCGCACCGGCCGTGGGGACACGCTCCGAGCCTAGCGGCCCGGCCAGCCCCGGCTCCGGCCGCGGGGCGGGGGGTGGGGTGGGTGGGGTGGGGTGGGGCGGGGCGGGGACCCCCGGGCGAGCCGAGCCCCCGAGTCACCGAGTGTCCTCTGCTTGCCTCCGCAGACCATGGACCCGCACGGCGGCCGCCGGCTCGGCGCACGGCCGCCCGCCGAGAAGCCCAGCCCGCCGGCGTGCTGACCGGCCCCGCCGCCGCCGCCGCCGCCGCCGCCGCCGCCGCCGACCTCGGCCGCCTCCTCCGCGCCGCTCGCGCGTCGAGTCGCCCCCGGGCCCCGGCCGCGCTGCTCCCCGGAGGCGGCGGCGGGCCGGGGCCGGGGCCCGGCATGGATGGCCGCGACTTCGCGCCGCCGCCGCATCTGCTGTCGGAGCGCGGGAGCCTGGGCCACCGCGGCGCCGCCGCCGCCGCCGCCGCCGCGCGCCTCGCCCCGGCCGGGCCCGCCGCGCAGCCCCCGGCGCACTTCCAGCCCGGAAAGTACTTCCCGTCGCCGCTGCCCATGGCTTCGCACGCAGGTCAGTGGCGGCCGGCCGGCGCGGGAGAGGCGCCCCGCCGCGGGGGGGCACGGTCGGGTGGCGTGGGGCGCCCGCCCTCCCGGGGAGGGTCCGAGGCGCCTTCGCTTTCAGTTCCGCGCCCGGGCTTCGGCGGCGGCGGCGGCAGCGCGGAGCGGCTCCCCCCGCAGGCCCGACGGGCCCGGCGGGGCGCCGTGGTTCCCAGCGTCTGGCCCGGGTCCCGGTCTCGGAGGGGCGGCCCCGAGGGGGCTTCAAGTAAAGCCTTCCTGCCACCGCCCACCCCTCTGCAGAAGCGGCGGCCTCCCTGCGGCCTCGGCACTCCCGCCCTCGGGACGATCGGGGGGCCGCGGGGCCCTTTCTGCGGGAGCCGAGGCCGCGGCGCCGGGGAGGCCTTGGGAGAGGGCGCCGGGCGCCGGGGAGCGCGCACGGCGCTGCCGGTGTCAGCCGAGCAAATCCTGTTGCTATATAAAGCCTGCAAGTGTCAGGGCGAGAACGGGTTTGCAGGGATGCTTCGGTTTAGCAGGCGCCTCCGGTATCCCGCTAGCGCCGGACAAAGCGCGGCCCAGCCTGGGGCCCGGCCAGGGGGAGGGCAGCGCCGCCCGGCGGGCGGGGGCGCCGGGGGCGCCGCGGCTTTCGGTGCAGGCGAGTGCGCCGCGAACGTGCCGGGCGGGGAGATGGCCAGGGCGGCGCGTCGGGGCCCGGCGGAGCGGCTCGGGAGCGGCGAGCCGGGCCCAGTCCGCCCTCCCGGCCTCGGCGGGGCGCGGAGCGAGGTGGGAGGCCGAGGGCAGCCCGGCACCGAGGTCACGCCGCGCAGACCAGCGCGCCGCGCGGCCGGTGGCTCCGGTGGCCCTGGAAGGTTGGCCTGCTTTTGTTTACAGTTTGCGCCAAACATCAGAAATGTTGCTTGCCGCTTTTTTTTTTGTTTGTTAATTTGGCAGTAACAGTTATTATTGCTAGCTTGATGAACTGTGAATACTAATAAAATTATATCTGCTTTAATGGGATCACAATTAGTGTGAGGATTAAAACGGATGGCAGAGCAGGGCTGGGGGGGGGGGGGCAGCCAGAAAGAAAAACGTAAATTTCCTCAAAAGAAAAAAAAAGAAAACGAGAAATTGCGTAATTACCGAGGGGCTTTTGGCGTGCACAACCGAGGGGATTCGGCGGTCCCAGCAGCACCCGGCCTCCCGCCCGCCGCCGCCCCCGGCAGCCTTCCCGGCTGCCTTTTTTCTCTTCCCTGCTCTTCCCTCTTCCTTTCTTCTTCCTCATCTAGATTTATAACTCACGGGAGAAAAAGCACTCGCCTGGGCAATTGGCGATTAAAGCCCTGTCCTGGCTGTTCCTGCTGTGTCTTCCTGTCCCGCCCACCCGGCTCGGCCCACGCGGGGCTGCAGGTGGGGGCCTGGCTGCCCTCGCCCTTCTGGCTGCAGGCTGGTGGACCTGCCAGGAGGGGAGGCTGAGGCCAGGCAGAGGGAGGGAGCGCCCTGGAGCCCCAGCGCACACAGCCCAGGCCCTAGCCCAGCAGTTAACAGCCCCTCAGAAAGGCCCCCCAAGGGCCCTACACTGAGGCTTTCCCAGCTGTGCCAGGCCAGCTCCCGTTCCCCCACCCTGCCGGGCGCTGCAGCCGCCCTGTCCCCGTTTACAGCCTGCAGACCCGGGGGCTCCTGGTGGGCGCCACCCCTTCCTGCTGCTCTTTCCAGATCCAGGTGGGAACGTGGTGGGGTGGCCGGACCATTGTCTGGCTGGGTCCACGTTTGACCACGTGGCTCCGGGAGTGGAGGCCCTGGCGGGCTTGGAGAAATGGGGCTGGGCCCCCTGCGACTGTGCCCTTGACCCAGACCCTGCCCCACTGGCAGGGTGCTCTAGAGGGCGCTGGAGGTGCCCCAGCCCCCTCCAGAGGTTATGGAGGGCCATGTGGCCCCTGCTCCCAACCGCTCCTACCCCCTGGGGACCGCAGCTGGGGTATTCAGACTTGGTGACCGGCAGCCCGGCCCAGCGTGGCCAAGGCAACATCTGCCTGGAGCTTTTGCAAATGACTGAAAGCCAGAGGTTGTGCTGGTCCCTAAAATGTGACCGCATCAAGTTTTTAGAAAGGAATTACCCCTGCCCGCTGCACACTGCTGGGTGCGTGGACGTCCAGCTTAGAGAGAAATGCGTGGTCAACTTTCCGCTCCTCCTTCGTCGCCTGGTCCCAGCGGCCAGCTCGGGCCTTCTGCTGCCCACGTGCCGCCCCGCCCAGGGAACCCAGTCGGCGCTGCCTCCCTCCCAGCCTCCCAGCCCCGGCCCAGGGCCCCCGGGGTCTCCCTCCCGCCGGTCGCCGCTCTTCCCGGTCCCCACCCAGTGCTTTCAAAAGCCAGCCGGACCCCGATGGGACTGGGACGTCGGGCTCCAGACCTGCCTCCTTTGTTTTTCTAAAAATGAAAGTGCCGGCGGCTTCGGGATCCACGGCTGGGGGTTATTGACGTGCTGTTCCAGTAACCTTGTCACCAAAAGGTGCAATTAAAATGTTTGGAATCATTATTTTTAGTGCCGCGTTAGATTTTGCCTCCACTGCAGATGGTCCGGAGGCAAAGCTGTGAAATCTGGGAGGGGGCAGGAAAAATCAGCACAGCCACCCCAGATTTCCCCCAATCCCACCGCCTGGAGCGTTTGGGGAGCATGCCTGGCCGCCAGTGCCCGGCTGGGGAGCCCCCCTGGGGAGAAGCCTGCCCCGCCCCCTACCGGCCTGCAGCCAGCCCCCGTGCAGTCTGTGCGCCCCGGGCCAGGCCGGGCTTGGACAGTCCGTGCAGTGGGCAGGAGCCCTTCGTGAGGTGTGAAGGGCCCTGCGAGGGGGCGGCAGGTGAGCCTAGGGCGCTGCAGGCTTCCTGCTGAAGGCGCCCCGTGCCGGCCCAAAGAAAGAAAGAAAGAAAGAAAGAAAAAGAAAAAACCACAGCAGAGAAGAGAGGATTTCCTAGTGTGAAAAGACCCCATCAAAGGTTCCCCTCCCTCATCATGTAATATTTTTTGTCAAGAAAAAAATACATTTTCGTAAATACCTCATTAACTCAATGACACCACAGCGTGTTTCTGCAACAGTTACCAACATTAAGTAGGTGTGAAAAGAGTTACTTTCCCAGGCGCTCCGCGTCCCGCGCGCGGCACAGCCACATCAAAGCCGGGCGCACCGAGCGGCCCGCGCCCCCCGAGCCGTTTTTGGAATGTGGGTTTTCCCCGGTGGGGCTGGCGCTGCCCCGCGTCTGATCACCCCTCGCGGGTCTCCCCATAGGAATGTCCAGGTCACGTGAGCGACGCAGGCGAATTAGCTGGCGAGGGAGGACGCCGCCCCGCGCGCTGCACAGCTCCCCAGAACACCGCACGCCCCCGGCGCCCGGTTATTCTTAGAAATCTCCCTCCCCTCGCTGCGAGACGGGGTTCAACAGCCCGCACAGACAGGACAAAACGCATAGGAGGCTGTTAGAATAACATGGATGAGGCTAAAAATACCCCTCCGAAACACACATAAAAAAGCCAAATCCAACAACAGAACGAGCTAAAAATATTCCAGGCTTTGGCAAAGAGCACGGAGTTAAATAAATTATACAAGAGCCATTCATGGGAGCAAGTTGACTTTCGCTCTTACGGGAACTTGGTTCAAGCTAATAAAAATAATAATTTACTAGCCACTGAGCTTTGCATGAGTTTAAATTTAATTGGCGGGGCTTCTGGCGTTTGTCACTTCTTGGTCATTAGCAGGCTGGCCCTCGTGGGGCGGCCGGGGAGGGGTGGCCGGCTGTCGGGGCGCGGGCCGTGTCCCCAAAGGAGCAGGCCCTGGTGCAAGGGCTGGAGGCCAGGAGCTGCAGGGAGGTCACGGAGAAGGGAGGGAAGGCAGGCACGTTGCGCCTATTTTAATTTGATAGATGATCGTGCACCTTTAAGAGTGTGTTTTAACAATCAAGATACACTCCAGCAAGTTGATAGGATGTTCGCTGTCAACTTACATATGTCATCGGAGCGGGCTGTGAGCATAAATGATGTGCAAGAGCACTCGGGATGCACGGCAGCCTCCCCCGAGCTGGGCAGGTAGAGCCCGTCCCCAGAGAGTGAGGCTCAGTTGTCTTGGGGGTGGCGAGTAGAAAGGAGCACAGGAGTGGGGGGCACGAGAGACTTCTTCCAACCTGGGCACTTGAGTGGGGGAGTCCTTCCTTTCTAGGGAATAGCCAGGTCTCCCCACCAAAGTAAGAGTACCAGGTGGCCTATTCAGAGAAACGACCACAGTTTCCCACCAAAATAAGAGCCCTGAACACCCACTTGGGAAAACCAGCAAGGCTGTGGCCTAGGCTGCATGGTGTCTTTTCAGGCAGCGGATGTCTGAAGTTTAACCATTTCCCAGAAAATGTAACCTTCCACTCTGGAATTAGGGTCAGGGTAACCCCCTCTGCTCTCTCCTCTTTGGGGGCTGTTCCTTACAAAATGCCCCTGGAAATCCCAGCAGGCCCTCCTGACTCCCAGAGGACTACACTTCCTATGATGCCCCTGGTCCCGCTCCAGGGTCTGAGCCCAAAGCTGGGAATTCCCAGCAGACAGTGTGGCCCAGAGTGAGTGCTTTCCTGTGGCGGAGCCCTGCACCCAGGGTCCCCTGCCCACCCTCTTGGCGGGGCCTCGGGGTTCCCCCCTGCCATAAATATAGAGCACAGGCCCCACAGAGCTGGCGCGTTGCCCAGAGCCCACCAGCCCCGGGCTGGCCTCTGCCTCGGGAGCCCCGAGGAAACCCTCCAGTCCTTGGGGTGCTCCCAGCTCCCACCTGGAGGTCCCAGAGGGGCCGCCCAAGACAAGTGCCCAGCCCCCTGACGGAAGGCCCCTGGGCTCACCTGGCCCCCCAGGGTCCCCCAGCCTTGTGTCCTGCCAGGAGCCAGCTGGACACAAGGCCTTTCTCCCCGGGTGAGGCCCCGCTGGCGTTTTTTGATGGGATGACACACCCTTTAGCTAACCACACAGGCCCATCTGTCAGAGGCTGCCCCGCCCGCGGTGATGAGGACCTGGCTGGGCGCTGGCCAGGGAGTGCCCAGGGCCCACGATGGCCCCGCTGGGTCCGGGGCTCGCGTGGGGTGGAGGCGACAGGGAGGCCTGGGTTTCCTGTCAGCCCACCAGGCTCCAGGCCTGTAGGTGCCGGGACGGCTGCGCCCAGCCCCGGCCCGAGGCCCCCCAGCTGCAGGGCCCGCCATCCGCACGGGAGGGGGGCCACCCGGCAGCAGGCACACGTGTGGCAGGGCCTGTGCCCCATGTCCCCGCTCAGCGCGTCCCGCCTCCAGCCTGGCCCACCAGACCCCGCAGCGGCCCTACGTCCTCCTGCTGGGACAGCCTGCGTCGCCGTCGCCCCCACCCACGGTCCCCAGGCAGGCCTGGCTCAGCCCCTCCCTCTGCCTGCAGCTCTGGGGCTCGCACCTGCTCCCAGCACCAGCCGCTTGCAGAGCTGCGGCCACCTTGCAGGCTACCCGCCCGCCTGTGCTCTGTGCTCTGCGCTCGGCTCCCGGCCCCGCTTTCCCGCCACCCCGGCCACTGCCCGCACCCCGGACACCCTTGGTGTCCCCGGAGGGTCCTGGCCTCTTCTTCTTTAGGTGCCACCAGGCAGAGGACGCCGGGACAACCTGGCAGCCCAGCCCACCTCTGGGGCCAATGCCTGTTGCCCAGGGCCACGGGGCCAGGCTGGGGTGGCTGTTGGCGGCCAGAGCTGGCCTCCTTCCAGATTGAGGGGCCAGGGGCTGCTGCTTCCTGGGGTACAAGGGGGGCAATTGTGCCCCACCCCCCCGTGGTGCCCGCCTTGAGGTCTGAGCCTGGCCGCGGAATCAGGCCAGGGGTCCCTGGGCAGTGGGTGGGGAGGAGACCCCCAGCCCCAGGTCGCCCTGGTACCCTCACAGCTCAAAGCAGGCCCTGGTAGGGACCGTGGGGCTTGTGTCTCCAGATGGGTGGGGGAGACCCGCCTGCGCCGAGGTCCGGTCGTTCGGCTGCCCGGCCACGAGAGCCTGTGGCCGCAGCCCTGGGGAACCGGCGTCCTGACAGGTGACCTGCCTCGGGGTGCAGGACGGGGCCGTTCTGCTCCCTCTGCGCACTGGCCAGGGTCCTCGGAAGGGGGGGGTGGGCCCCTGGGCCCACCCCGCCCTGGTGCGCGGCAGCCACCGAAGGCCCGCAGGAGCACCCGGTGGCTCCGGAGGGACGGTCTTGGTCCTGGGTCTTGGACATACTGGTGGGGGGGGGGCCTGGGCCAAGGTCCCCGCTTTGAGCTGCGCCTGGGGCACCCCCGGCCCTCGGGTTGGGGTCTCCTCCTCCCCATCTGCCTGGGGCCACTCTGCCTGGTACTCAGGCCCCCAGCAGGCGTGTTCCCAGCCAGCCTCTTTCCTGTCCCCCCCTTTCCCCAGATCCTATCCAGAAGGGCATCAGTGCCCAGACCTGTGGGCAGCTCAGCCTGGTGTGCGAGGCTGGGGGTGGGAAGGTCCCAGGGATGAGGCTGTCCGGGCCACTGAGGGGTCCTTACTTGGTGGGTGGGGTGGCCCGCGGCCCGGAGGGTTGTCTGGCTGCTCCTCCCTCTCCCCTTCCCCTTCGCATCCAGGCTGCTCTGCTGGGCTGTGGGGAGCCCCTAGGGCCGGTGGGCCTGGGGTGCGAGCCCCCCAGGCCTCTCAGGCCCTAGGCCCTTGCACTCTGGGCTGCCCCGGCCCCCTCGCCACCTGCCCTGCCCCTCCGTGCCGCCGCCCCTCCCAGCCAGCGTCCCCACCCTGGCCTCGGTGGCCCTGCGTGGGCTGAGGTGCGGCTCTGGCCAGTGGGAGGCCTGCTCTGCCCTGCCCGCCAGGCGGAGGACGGGGCCAGGCTCCTACCGGACCGGGCCCTGCTGGCTGGAGCAGGAAAAGGCCCTCAGGCCCCTGGGCAAGCCCCGAAGCCCCACACGGGGGTCGCCCTGGCCCTGGGGTCACCGCTGGGCAATGCGCCTGGAGCCAGCCCCCTTTTGAGGCATTTACATTCCTCTGGGTCTCCTAAAAATAAACTTTTAATTTATTTTAAATTAACATTAAAATTAAATCTAAATTGAACCGTAGCGCGTCTTTAGGCAGAGCCCAGAAAGGCCGCGTGTGGGCGGGGCAGCGGGGGTTCAAGGCCCGTGCTGGGCACAGCCGGCCCAGCGAGTCCAGGAACTGGGCGAGGGGTGGCCGCGGGGTACCCAGCAGGACAGGGAGGGGTCGCCGTCCCACGCTGCCCGCCTGGCCCACGCTCCAGGCTGGGTCCAAGCAGGCTGGCCCCCTCGGGTGCCCCTGCTCCTCCGCCGGTCTGGGGGCTGGGACCACGCCCCATGCCCAGAGCTCGTGCCTGCGGTCTGTGGGGCCTGGCCAGCCCGCGGGGGACCCTGCCAGCGCACTCGGCCACAGCCCCGCGGCCACGACCCGGAGGGACGCCCGCCGCTTTGTCCACTGCCCGTCCCGGAAGCAAGTGCAGGCCGCGCCACGCTCGGGGCGGAGGGACCGAGGTGTGAATGCCGGGGCGGGGGCTGCCTGCCCCCAACCCCCAGGCGCGGCGGGAGCTGGGGGCTCAGATGGCACCCAGCCTCCTCGGGAGAGGCTCGCCCGGCCCCTCCCTTCAGCCCGCTCCGGGTCCGGCCGAGTCCCCCCTCCGGAACCTCGCAGCTGCATCTGTGCTGGGCCCCTCGCAAGCCTGTCCCCTCCAAGCCGCAGCCCTGCTCAGCGGAGGGCCCCCGACACGGGCAGACCTCCCTCCACTGCCCGCCGCAGTCCACGCCACACAGCCGCCTCCCAGCTGCAGGCCACGGAGCCCCCACCGGCAAGCCCCGAACAGCCACGAGGCCACAGCGGGCCGCCCAGAGCCAGCAGGCCCGCTGTGGCCTCCCCCGGGCCCCGGCTGGGCCACAGTTGGGGCGAGCGGGGCTGTCGGGGCCGCCGTCTCAGACTCCCAGTCCTGCCCCTGTAGCTCAGGCTGCGCAGGCACCGCGGCCTCCTGCTGTCCAGCCCTCCGCCTGCCGGGGGCAGCAGGTGCTGGCTGACCTGGGCACCCCCGGCCGCCTGCCCAGGCAGTCACGGCAGCCGCACCGGGCCCGGTCCCCTCGGCCGACGGGAGCTGGCACCACACAGGCGGGGTGACAGATCCTGCCCCCCGATGTGGGCTGCCGGCCGGAGGGCAGACTGGGCCCCGCTGCCCCATGCTGGGCTGGCCGGGTGCCTGCCGCAGCCACGTGGGTACGGAGGCCGGCGCTGGCTTTGAGCCCCTCTTGCTCGCGAGGGGCTCCAGGCCCCCGACCGCTCCTGCCTGGGGCCCTGGACTGTGGGGTGCCGCTGCCTGGTGCGTCCCCTACAGTCCTGGAGTCCCTCTCCGAGGCCCAACTCCCCTCCAGCCACTCTTCACCCCGTCCTCGGGAGGGTGGGGCGGCCTCTCGAGGCGACACTTGCTGTGAGGAGACACGGCAGAGCCCCCACCACTGCCCAAGAGCCCCCAGTCCCGTCGGGGCCTCCATGGAGGGGAGAGGACAGCGAGGGAGGGCTGCTGTGCACCCCCACCTGGGGCCACAGCCAAGCACCACCACGCACAGGCGGGGGGACGGGGGACAGGGAGGGGTGGGGAGCAGTGGATGTGTGGAAGGCAGGGGCCTGGACAGTGCCGGTGAATGAGCAGGCGGAGGGAGGGGTGACTTTGCAGGGGTGTGCATGGACCGCGGCCAGTCTGCGCCCCTTCCGTCCTGCTGGGCTGGCCCCGGGGCCTCCACCCGATGGGCTGGGCCGGGAGGAAGCGCCCACTGCACTCGGGCCCAGGCCCGGCGCCAGGGGACACTGGCCGAGGCCACTGGCATGTGGAGGAAGAGCTGGCCAGCCGCAGGCACACCCCTTCCGTGGACCCGGCTCCACCGAGGGCCACCCTGTGCCCACGTGGCCAGCCCAGCCCGCGGCGGGCCTGCCCCCAGCCAGGCTGGGTCAGGGCGCGCCAGGCGGGCTCTCCCTCGGCGGGGCCAGGGGCTGCGGCGGCTCGGTTGTTGCACGCCGGCGGGGAGAGGTGCCCTCCGTCAGGCACCCCTCCAGCAGGGGGCTGGCGTGGCACTGCCCGGCCCCCCCACCCACGCCTCCCACGTGTGCTGGGAGCTGGGGGTGCGGCAGGCGGCCGGGGGTGTGAGCGGCTGGAGCCCGGGGAGGGCGGCCCCGCCAGCCGAAGGGCTAAATTTACCCTTTTAACAAGAACCAGACTCATATCCGATTTTCCTTTGCTCGTATTAGCTCTGGGAAGTCGGTGGCCGCCCCGCTGCCCTCGCCTCCGCTGTGGGCTCCCCAACCACAGCGTTCCTGCCACGGCCCGAGGGTCCCTGTCTCTGGCCAGCAAGGCTTCTGGAAGGTTCTCCCGGCCGCCAAGGGGCTTTCTGCGCCTGAGATGCCTGAGTCTCTGGGCCGAGCTGGCCGCTCCCAGCCACCTCCCTGTGAGGCCACTTTCGCCCCTGCCTCTGCGGCCTCCTCTGCTCCCCGGGCCCCCTGTTGGCATCCAGCGGCTTCTCACTGCGGCGGGCACCCTCGGAGCCCAGTGCATCGGGAGCAGGGGTATCTGGAGGCGGGAGGGCCTGCGTCCAGTGGGTGTGAGCGGTGTGGCCGAGGCCCCTGGCTGGCCCAGCTCGGAGAGGACCTGCAGTCCGGTCCTTGTGCGCACCGTGGGGAGGCAGGGCTGCCTGCCGCGCCCACCACTCCCTGGGGCGCCGCGGGGCCGGGGTCTGGGGCTGCACGGGGTTCCCTTCCACCATGAGGAGCCTGGACGTGCCCAGACCCCGCTGCCCCCCAATCTGCCAAAGAAGGGCCAGGAGCCTCTCCGGGGTCTGGACCCTGGCTGTCTCAGACCACCTGTACCGGCCCCACATCGCCTGCCCCAGGCATGCCCACAGCACAGTGTGGTCTGTGGCCGGAGGGCCCAGGGGGCGGGGGTACCCCAGGGGCAGGGGCCTTAGCACGGCCCCGCCCACCTGCGTGTGCCCCGTCCCTGTCCCCTTTCTCCTGGGGTTCAGGTGGCTGCTTGCTGGGCCGGCGTGGGCCTTCTGGCCGCTCCCGCCCGCTCCTGGAACGAGGAGAATGCGGCCAGGGCCTCGGTGTCCACTTCCCCTTCCTGCCGCCCCCGCTGGCTTGGCTCCCCGAGGCTCAGCTGGGGGCCAGGGGCTCCATGTCCGGGGCGGCCACGTCCCCAGCGCAGACGGGGCTCCGCGGGCAGGAGGCTGGGAGCTGGCGGGCGGCCGCCAGGAGCAACCAGCCGGTGCCAGCACTGTCGCAGGCTCCGGAAGCGCGGGCGCAGAGCCTGGAGGGCTGCCCCTCGCCCCGCCTTCCCAGTGAGGCCCCTTTTTTTTTTACAACCCATTTCACAGTTTCCAGAAAAGGAGGTGCCGGCTCTGAGGCTCACTTAAGTCAAAACAAACGCGGCCCTGCCCCCACTCCAGGTCCCTCTGCCCTACCCCGCATCCCAGTGGGAGCCCCCCCAAGTGGCCTGGGGGGTGGGTGGAAGGCGCTGGACCTGGGTGCTGGGCAGGGGCCAGGACCGCTGCAGGCCGACCCCTGGGGGGCTGGGAGACAGGCTCTGAGAGGCACGCTGGTGCAGCCCCCAGCTGCCCGACACCTGGGGACCATCTTGCTCCCGACAGGTGGGCGGGGGCAGGCTGGGGGAGGAAGGCCCTGCTCCCCGGCTCTCCTGGCCACACAGGTCGCTCTACTGAGGCCAGCGCTGGCTGCCCGCTCCGCAGCCCTGTGGGCAAGGGGGCCTGGCTGGGGCCGGCATCAGCATCCCCGCTGGGGAGAAGCGGCGGCCGCAGCCATGGTCCAACTGGCCCACCAGCGCCCTCCCGCGGGTGCTGGCCTGCAGCTCGGTTCTCTCGGCCTGTCTTGCGCCCAGGCCAGACCCCGGTGCCGCCTGGACCTGGGCCCGAGCTGCACCCCAGCTGACACCGGGGAGGGTGTCGGGGCTGACAGCAGGACGGGGTCTGCCTGCCGGCCTTCAGGTCTCCCCCGGGGATGGGGTACGTGCAGCCCAGCGGGCAGGGGCCCGACGGCCGCCCTTGTCCACCCACGTGGTCCGGCCCGGGTGGCGGCGGCGGCGTGAGGACAGGCGTGTGACGTCGGCGCAAGGGGCTGCGGCGGGCCGGCCGCTAGCCAAGAGCCCCTGGCCCTCCCCGCTGCCAGGCCCCGCCCGCCAGCACCGCCGTGCTCTGCACGGGCCTTGCCAGGAGGAAGGAGCCTCCGGCCCAGTTCCCGGCCAGACTTGGCGGCTTGCTCCGACCTGGCCCCGGCCCAGAGGCCTCTGCGCAGCCCGTCTGGGCTGGCTGCCGCGCGGCGGCAGGGCCGGGTAGGTGGCAGCAGGTCTGCCATGGCTCCGCTGGCTGGGCTGGGGCAGCCCAGGCCCCGGGAAGGGGAGTTGGGGGGGCAACGGGCGGGGGGGTGAGGCTCTGGCCTCCACAGGACCGTCCGGCCCCGGGGCCGGGGCCCTGCGCCTGCTGTCCCCCCTGGCTCCTGTGGCCCTCGTCACTGGGTTCGCAAGGAGCCGCAAACCGACAGTCTGCAGACAGGACGCAGCCACTGGCCCTTCCGTCGCCGGCATAGAACGGGGCCCGCTGCCCAGCTGCCCGGAAGCCCCCTGCAGGAGACAGCAGGCAGCTGTGAGGGCGCACCCACTAGCCCCCAGGGTCAGGGGCGGATAGCGGGGCCCTGGCTCGGCACGCGGGCTGAGCCGGCGCCAGCGGGAAGCTGCCCGCACGGCTGACCCCTGGTGGGTGACGGCCTAAGGCTCACGGGTCTGCGCGGCTGGCGGAGCTGGCTGGCTGCTGGTTGCCTGCAGGCCCGGCGTGGGAGAGCATGGGAGGGAGGCTCCTGCGCGCCTCGGTTTCCCTCTGGGACACCCAGCCGCCTTTCCCGCCAACAGGCCTGGCTAGCCGCCCCGCCCACGGGGTGTGGGGGAGCCCAAGGTACGGGGTTCCCAGGCCAGGCCCTGCAGAAACCCTTTATCCAGACCCTGAGCTGGCTCTGCTTCCCGCTGTCCCCGGAGGAGCAGGCTGGGGACTTCCCTGGGAGGGGCGGGGGCGGCGGAAGAGGCCTGGCCCTGGCCCCCTGGCCCCCTGGAGCTGGGGCGGCTCTTCTCTCCCAGTCCGCAGTCCCCTCCCCTGGCTGGGCGCCTGTGGTCTGGCGTGGCCTGGGGCCATCCCAGCCCAGGGTCCGGGAAGTCCCTGGCTCTGGGCAGCTCTGCCTCTGCTCCGGGGACCCAGCACCTCCTGGCCGCCTGGCCCCCGCTGCAGGGCCAGCCTGCGCCGCGCCTGGCCAGTGCCCACGGGCCTTCCTGTGTGGCCGGGCCCCGCCAGGCCCCTCGAATGAGGCCACACGTCCCGTTCACACACACGTGGGGTCCCCGTGGGGCCGCCCCCCACCCAGGGGCTGGCCGCCTCTCTGCTGAGTCACCGGCTCTGGGAAGCACTGGGGCCCAGCGGCTGCATGAGGCACCACGCCCCCAGCTCCTGGGCGGGAGAGACAGTCTCCAGGCCCCCCGGCCTCTGAACCCCGGAGCCCTGAACCCACCAGGCCTCTGTGCACGGCCTGACGGGCAGGGCACCCCAGCCTGAGACAGCCCCGAGCCAGACCCGTCGTCCGGGGCAGAGGTGACGTGGCGCCAGGGCGGCCCTGAGCTGGGGGCTCAGCGACCCCCGCCCCTGCCAGAAGGGGACGGGGCGCTCCGTGCGCTGCCTGCGTCGCGCCGCCTTCCCGTGCCAGCGCCAGTCGCCATGGAGACTCTCGGCCCGGCCTTGGCCACCGGGCTCGGGCAAAGAGGGGCGCAGCGAGGGTGCAGGTGGGCGGGGGCTGCTGGGGGTGCTGGGGCAGGGCCTCGTGTCCAGGGAGGCTGTCGACAGCCAGCACCTCCGCGCCAGGCCCAACCTGCGCCGCGGCGGGCCTGAAAGGCGGACATGCGCTGCCTGTCCTCGGCCCGGGCAGGGGCCGACCGGCCAACACTGGCCGGCGGGGGCCCGCAGAGCCCGGCCCTCGGGGAGGTGTGGGCAGGGCCCTCTGGCAGAGGCCTCGGCCTGGGGTGGGGCCCTGCCTCTGGGTGGGGGCGCCGGCCTGTGCGTTTGCCGGGCAAAGACCTGCAGCGGCTGGCCGGCCACTCTCGGGTCCGGCGGTGGCGTCTGGCCCCGGCCGTCGCCTCTCGGCTGTGGGCACAAAGGCCCGGGCAGCGGGTCCGCGTCACTGGGGAGGCGGCTCCGGGCAGGGCGCCATCCTGGCCGGCGCACCTGCCCCCGGTCACCTTCTCCCCTGTGTCCACAGCCGGCAGCCGTCTGATGGGGAACTCTCCGGCCTCCTCCTTCATGGGCAGCTTCCTCACCAGCAGCCTGGGCTCGGCAGCCTCCGCGCACCCCAGCGGCCCAGCCCCCGCCCCCTCGGAGCAGGCCTACAGAGGCTCCCACCCCGCCACCTCCCAGCTCTGGTTCTCCCACTCCCACGAAGGTAAGCGGGGCCAGGGGAAGGGCCTCCCCCAGCCGCTGGGGGCGGGGCCGGGCCAAGTGGGCAGCGCTGGCTGGTGAGGGGCTGCCCTGCCCAGGAAGCCCCCGGGAGGTGGTAATTGGCCGAAGGCGGGGGCAGGCCCCTCTCACAGTGCTCTAGGCCAGATGTGCAAGCAGCTGGCTGAGCGGGAGGGGGTGGGGCGAGGGCTCCGGGGAGCGGAGATGTGGAGCGCAGCTGTATGGGCGTGCGGCCTGCGTCCTGCGCCAGAGGCTGAGCCACCCGGATCCTGCAGGCGTGGGCTCCAGATGTGCCAGGCGGGGAGGGGTGCACGGGCCACCCTGGGCCGACACAGCACCGAGCCCGCCCCGCGCCCTCAGCCCTGCCCATGACTCGAGCAGCCCGCCGGAGGGACCCCCAACGCCCCCGGGGCCCAGAGCTCCCTCGCTGTCCCAGGCTGCCCCCCCGCCGTGGCTGTCCTGGTGGGTGTGTGCCGGGTGGCAGCCCGCGGCGAGCGAAGGGTTAAGTGGCCGGCTGGCACGCCAGTGCTAGCTGCAGTTGGCAGCGGGCACAGAGGCCCCGCTGCTGGCACCGGCCCTGCGTCGACGGCGCTGTGCGCAGCGGCCCCGTGTGTGCGAGCAGACCCACACGCCGCCCGCCGGCGTCCAGCGGAGATTAGCGCCCGCGCGGCGGGAGCAGAGAAGCCTCCCTTTGTGCGACAAAGAAAGGGCTGCTCTCCAAGCAGGACAGGTGACGAGTGAGGGACAGTTGTCACAGTAATCTGGGCCGCGCGCCGTGCGGAGCACACATGTCAGGCGGGCGATAAGGCCGGGCCTGGGCAGAGCGGCCCGCCCGCCCCCAGCCCTGCGCCCCCGTCCTGGGCCGCCCGCAGGGTGTCTGCCCCCGCAGGGTGTCTGCCGGCAGGCAGCCGTGGCCACGTGTGGGCTGGCGGGGAGCCGCAGCTGCACGGGGACCCTCTCAACGAAGTAACCGCCGCGCCGCCACAGGTGCTCGCCCGCCCCGACCCCGCCGCACGCCTGGCGGCCCGGCGCCCTCTGCAGCGGAAGGTGGCCTGTCCTGCCTGCCCTCGGGGCCCTCGCCGGCCAGGAGGCCGTTTGTGGGCAGCGCCACCTGGCTTGGGCCTGGGAGAAGGTGCCCCCTTCCCACCCCTTCGGGGCTGCCCAGAGGCGGGTGGGGCAGGCGAAGCCCTCAACGGCCCCAGCCGCCACTTCCCCCCAGCCAACGGCCGCCCTGGGGTGCTCACAGCCTGCGGGTGCCGGGCTGGGCGGGCGGCCTCCTGGGAAGTGGGGGGAGGTGAGGCTGGACCCCACGCCGTGCCCTCCCACACCCCAGGCCTGAGAGCGAGCGGCCACCGCCCGTCCACCCCGCCCTGCCCGCTGGGCCTCCGGGGCCGGCCGTGCGTCTGGCGGCCCGCGCGTCTGGGGGCCGGCTCCGGACTAGCACTCGGGGGCACAGGACAGACGCAGCCACCCAGGCGCTGGGAGCCTGCCCGCCCCTCCCAGGGCCGAGGACGGCCTGAGAGCGCCCGCCCGCCCGCCCTCCTGCCCGCCCGGCCCGGAGGAGGGGCTGGCGTGTGTCCTGGAGACCTGCCGCCACGCACGCCTGCAGGTCTGCGCCGTGTGCCCTGACGTCTGTCTCCCCTCGTGCTCCAGACGCCTGCCCTCCTCGGGATCCCCTCCCGACGGGGTTCCCCGCCCTCCCGCCGCCTCCCCGGCCGGCCACGTGGTGCTGCCTGGCGGGCTCTCCTGCGCGGAGGCCGCGGGCGGGGCGGCGCGAGTGGCAGCGCGGGCTGGCTGGCGGGCTGCCCTGGCAGCGCGCCTGGCTGCTACTTTGACTGGGTGCCAGCTGGCTCCCCGCGTGCCGGGGCCTGCTCCTCGGCCGTGTGTGCTGGGGAAGGGGAGGCGGGCGGGGCACGCGACGCGGCCAGAGAGGGGCCGCAGGCACGGTGGGCCGCCTGGGCGGGCTGTCCGAGGTCTGGTGCCCGCCCTCGCTGTTTCCGCCCGCTGCCCCCGGGGTGGGCGGGGGCCAGGCGCCCGGGAAGCCGGCGGTGGGGGGGGTCAGGACAGGGGGCCAAGTGTGGGCCGAGCTGGGGAGATGGCCCGGGCGCCCCGCCCAGGCAGGTGCCCCCACCCCGCTGCACCCAGCCCACCATCTGGGGGGCAGCCGACAGCACAGGCATCGGGGCTTCCTGCTTCCCCGGTGGAGCAGCTGCGGTGCGGGAGCCGCCCGGGTCTGCCTGTCCAGTCCTCAGGCCTCGCCCCGCATCCCGGGGCTCCACAGAGGCCGGACCCCCCGGGGACTCGTTCGGGTGGGCGGCGGAACTCCCGGGGCGGCCGAGCCAGTGTCCAGCTACCCTGCCCAGGGCCGGGCAGCACAGCTGGCTCTGCTGTCAGCAGCGGCCCCTCCCCCGCCACCGGCTGGACCACCCACAGGCCGATGAACGGGGCTCTGTTCCTGGGGGCTCAGCTGGGAGGGGCCGGCCCCTCGGCAGCGCCACCAGGTCTCTCGAGCCACTTGGGGGTGCACCGTGGGTGTGGCAGGCGCACGTGCCAGCGGCTGGTCAGGGCCGCACCTGCGTGGCCCCGTCTCTACCCAGCCTGGGCCGGCCTGCTGCCCGCTGCCCCTCGGGCTCCCCAAGAGCTCGGGGGCCACCTCTGTGTGCCCTCAGAGGCCCTCCTGGCTCCGGCAGCTGCATCTTCTGAAGCAGAGGCGCCCCCCGCTCCTGAGGGCCCCAGGCCCCCGCAGCTCCCTCCCCCCACCAGCTCCTTTCCCCGGTGGGGAAGGGGCCTCTCAGGCTGCCCCTGGCCGCTGTTGGCAGCCCCCAGCCCCAGCCCCGCCTGCCCTGTGGATAAAGGGCTGGTCCCCGCGGGCCAGGGCCCTCACGCAGACGCTCCAGAGGGCGCCAGTGCAGCGCGCACCAGACTCGGACTGCTCGCCGCCTGGCCGCCAGGCCCACTCATGGGCGTTGGGCCTAGTGTGAGGGGGCATCTGGTCCAGCCGTTTCGGCCGCCAGACAGGATGGGACAAGGCAGGAGCCAATGGGGCCTGGGGGGGCAGGCCCTGCAGGGCTGAGCCCCCAGCCTCGGGGCGCCCCAGCAGGGGCACAGTCTGGACCCTAGCCTCTGGCCGCCCGGGTGGGGGTGACCACACAAAAACCAGGGTGTCTGTGGCGAGCAGGGCCCAGGCGCACGCGATCGGCCAGCCCGGGCCTCCTGACCCTGCACCGGGCGCCCAGTAGGCACCTGGGCCGAGGCGTCAAGCGGGAGGGGAGGGCTGGCACAGGTCCCGGGGCCGTGGGGCGCCCAGCCCAGCACCTGCGGCAGGACCCTGTGGCCGGCTGAGGCCGCACAGGCCCCTCCCCGCCCCGCGCTGGGCTCTGAAGGGGGAGCACCGGAGGGCAGCTCAGAGGGTGCCCGGACGCCGCAAGGCTGTTCCTCAGAGAGGCCCGGCGAGCAGGGGCTCCAGGAGACGCCCGCCCTCTGTCCGCCCTCCGGCCTCAGCGACGGGGCGGCTCAGGGCGTGCCCGGCCGGTCCCGCTGCTGTGCCCTCGCCCGCACGCCCACCGCGCCGCCTCCCTGCGCCCGGCCAGCCGGCCGCTGGTCTTGGGCCAGCCGCTCGACGCACAGGGCCCTCTGCACTTTCTCCTCACATCCACAGCCTGGTTTCCAGGAGGCAAAGGCCCCCCTGTGGCCGCCCTGGGGGGACCTTGTCTCCCCAGCCTCTGGGCCTGCCTGCTCACCTCAGCCCACCCCTGCCGGGCCTGCGCCCCTCCTGCCTTGTCTCCACCCCGCCCCGCCCCTTCCTCCCCCTGCCCTAATTCCCCTTCCCGGGTTTCCAAGGGCAGGTTGGAGGGGGGGGAGCCCCAGGAGAGTTCTGCGCCCCCTTGGCCTGGCGGGCCGAGCTCAGGTTCAGAGTGAGGGCTTGCCCCTGAGGGTGCGGCAGGAAGGAGCGTGCTCCCAGAGGGCGGTGGGCGGGAGGCCAGAGCGAGAGGTCACGGGTCCGCGCCTGGGAAAGGAGTCTGGGAAGGAGGAATTTACAGACTCCTGTTTACCAAAACGAGGCCCCGTAAAACATTTAACAGCAGCCAATTAAAGGGGGACAGCTGTGGTGGCTTAGCCACCCCCACAGGACATCCACAGGCTCTGCCCCCGCCCCCGGCGCCCCCACCCGGCCGGCTCTTGGCTCTTGTCAAATCTTCCAGGAGCTGCGATTAATTTAGGGCACATCTGCTCCAGATGTGCCCCTGCACACAAAGCAGGCGGCCAGCCAGGCCCCGGCTCAGCCTGTGCCCGCAGCAGGAGGGCACCGCGGGCTGTGGCTCCCCGTGCCCGCTCCCCCGGCTGGGGCACGCCGGGCCGCCGGCCGCGCCCAGGCATCGTGGCACCGTGCCCCCGCCAGGGCTGGCGTGTGCCTGGCTCCGCGTGGCGCAGCTCTTCCCGGCTGTCCTCTCGGCACTGGCGGCGTGCTCCAGCGCGAGGGAGGACAGGCCCGCCGCGGAGCGGGCCCCTCGGAAGGGTGCAGGACCCTGTGAAGCGAGGAGCCGTGGCCGCAGGGCTGGCCGTGGCCGGCCCCCTACCAGGCGCGCAGGCACAGCGGGGCCGCAGGGGTCCCCCGTCCTGCCCGCCTAGCCCCGCGAAGGCTCAGGCTGCGCCCGCGGCCCTCAGGCCGGACAGGAGCAGCCCTCTGGGGTGTCCTCCTCGGGGAAGCGCTCAGCGCGCGGCTCGGCGGGGCCTTCGAGGCTGGAACAGGCCCGCCCCGGGTCCTTCTCTCCCGCGGAGTAGGGGCGGCCTCACAGGTTGTCAGGAGAGGCGGCCCTCACGCGGCCTGCCCCACGCCCCCCCCGCGCACCCACCACCGTCCACACTGCTGTCCAGGCCCCCCACTCACGGGGGCGGCGAACAGGGTCGGCCGGTCGCCCCCAGCCCCAGGCGCCCGCCCTGGCTAGGACAAACGCCACCACAGCCCAGTTCCGTCTTCACAAGCAGCGTCAGAGGGAAAGGCCGGGACCTGCCCTGGGTGGGGGCCCCGGAGGGGGGACAACTGGACCCCAGGTCAGCGAGCAGGTGGGGGCATCGTGGCCTGGGCCCTTGCCTGGTCACCCCCTGCTGGACCCGATGGGGCAGGGCCAGCCACGGGCCCCGGGTGCCGTGCCAGGACCGGCCTCTGGGCCAACGGTCACTCTGCCCACCCTCACCCCTCGAGGGCAGGGGAGCCCAGGAGCCTGGAACCCCAGGCCCAGGCCGGCTGCGGGGCGTGGCTGGCTCTCCCCCGCGGAGGGACACAGCGGAGTGCGCCTGGCCCGGCTGGCACCCCAAGGTGGCTCCAGGCTGAGGACCAACGTAGGGGGCTCTCTGGGAGCGGAGCTGCCAGTCCGGGGACCAGCTCCCCTGCAGATCTCTGACGGCAGAGGGGTCGGTCCGGCAAGGTGGAAGCCCTCCGCAGCCCGGGGCCACTCCGCACCCGGCCAGGCGACGGCCCAGCAGGAGGCCGGCACCCATGGGCCTCCTGCGGCCCTTTGCTGCTGCGAGTGCTGCCGGGAGCGGCACCCAAGGCGCCCCTTGCAGCCCCTCTCCCAGTCCGCGGCATGCGGCCCGCGCCGCAGAGGGACGCATCGGCACAGGTTAACACGCCTGCTGTCGGCAGCTTCCCGCCGTGGCCCACGTGGGCCTGGCTCTGCAGGGCGTGCACGGCCCCACTCCCCTGGGGCTCAGCGTGGGCACAGGCCAGGCCTGGGGCTGCCTCTGCAGCTGGTCCTCTTGCTTCTCTAGCTCCAGGGTACCCCAGATTTTCAGGGAGCCTGGCATCCACCTTCCTACCCATGAGCCACTTGGATCACCATGGAAACAGCAACGTTCTCTACGGGCAACACCGTTTCTATGGAACCCAAAAAGGCAAGTGCTCGTGCGGGGCAACCGGGGGCTGGCACTCCCGGGCCTACAGGTCTCGGGCCACGATGGGGTGGGGCTGAGTTGAGCTCAGGCTTGGGGCACGGCCCGGCAGCCCTGGCCTCCGGGGCTCAGGTGGAAGCCGCTGTGACGGCCCTGCACTGCCTGCCACCCCAGCAGCTCCGGGCCCCCAGATGGCTCGGGAGGGTGCCCTGGGCGGTGAGAGCCCCCCCCAAAGCCTGCACTTCCCGCTGCACTGGGCCTGAGGGGCTACGGCACCACCCCAGGCCTGAGGCCGGGGGCCGCAGGGAGGCTGGGCCCCACAGGCCAGGGTGCAGTGCCCACCTGCAGGGGGCGCCTCGGGGCTCCCTGGAGAGGGGTGTGGGTCTGGCTCTGCTTGTGAGAAGGGCGTGCCAGTGGGGGTGCACGGAGGACGGGGCGCATGACCACGGGACAGGTGCACCCTGCGCAGGTGGGGTGGCGCCCAGGAGGCAGGGACTGGGCCGGCAACATGTGGCGCCACGTGCCAGGACTTGGGGTCCCAGGAGCCCCGGCCACGTGCGGGGAGCGGCTCCGAGTGGGGCAGGCTTGGCTTCTCCGCAGGGGGCTGGGGTCCCGGGACCCCGGGAGGACACGCGGAGGGGGATGGCCGTGGGCACCGAGCGGGCCCAGGACCGGTCAGGTGCGGGCGCAGGCAGGGAGCAGCTCTGGGGAGCCCCAGGGGCTGTCCCGGGCGGGCACAGGAGGGCATGCACGGAGCAGACCCCCAGGGCCCTAGGAGGACGCACTTAAACCTGAGGGCGTCCAGCAGGGGTCTCACTCAGGGACGGGAAGGGACTCGGGAAGTGACTTGTCAGGCAGTTCTGAGGTGTCCGCCCCCCACCGCCAGCAGGTTTGGGTCTGCAGGAATGCCCACGGGGCCTGACCCCTGGCAGGGGCTGGTGCACACCCCGCCCCGCCAGGGTCCTTGCCTCCCGGAGGCCTGGGCAGCTGGGGTGGGTTGGCGCTCTCTCCAGGGGAGCCCATCCGCGGCCGACTCCTGACCCCCACGCGTGCAGCAGGGTCTAGGCCTGCAGCCTCCCTCCGTGGGCAGGTGCCCCCACCCACAGGGGCTGTTGGGGCCTCGGTGTCCACGCTGGCCTGGCGGGTCCGTCCAAGACGCTTTGCTGCTGGGAATGGAGCTAATTAACTCGGCCTCTCCCGGGCTGCACCCTGCCCGCTCCCTGCCCCTTGTTCTAATTAGCAGGAAGTTGACAGGAGCCCACAGGCCGAGGACGAGGACGGCTTAGAGCCCCGAATGCTGCTCCTGTCCCCGGCCTGCGCTCCTGCCCAGCCCCGCCCGTCCCGGCTGGTAACCCCGCCTGACCGGGAACAGGGCTGTCCCAAGCAGCAGGGCTGCGGCTAAAGCCAAGGGCAAGCCGGAGGTGGGGCGCGCAGGCGGAGCCACGTTCTCTGCTGTCTCCAAAGGGCCCCCAGCCTGCCTGAGACGCCGGTTCAGCGGTGGGGAGGGGGAGATGGAACGGGGTTCAGACCCAGCCCACCCTCAGGCTCGCAGACCCACTGCCAGGCCAGCGCGCTGGGGCACACGCCCCCGGCACGGGCACAGCGGGCGGGGACGGGCAGCGCGCTGCTGGCCGCTCGGGCGCCCACCAGGGCCCGGGCTCTGCCACGCGGGGGTTCTGGCGGCAGTCCGCGGACCCCTGGGGGCCCGGCCCGGCCACCCGAGGGGACACCCCACGCTGCCCCACGCCCTGGGCAGGGCTTGGAGCGGCGGGCGCTCTGCTGGCGCATGTGTGCTTTGCCAGGTAGGCCTGGGCTCCGGCGGCGGGGTGCAGGGCTCTGGCGGCGGGCGTCCGAGCGTCCAGTGCCCGCTCCCCGCCGACCTCTGCTCCTTGGGCCCACAGATAACTTCTACCTGCGCAACCTGCCCCCCCAGCCCACGCTGCTGCCCGCCAACCACGGCTTCCCCAGCGTGGCCCGCACCGCCCCCGGCCCCCCCATTGGCTCCTGCGGCCGCGACCGGGGCGAGGCCAGCCCCTTGCCGAAGGGCTCCAAGGAGTTCGATCGCTTCCTCCTGGGCAAGGAACTGGGCAAAGAGAAGGCCGGCAAGGCGGCCGAGGGCAAGGAGCGGCCGGGGGCGGACGAGGACGGCGGCAAGGAGCGGCACAAGCTGGTGTTGGCCGAGCCGGTCGGCGGGCACTGCAAGGAGAGCGGGGCGCCCCGGGGCGCCTGCGAGGGCCGCCCCAAGCTCCTGGCCCCCTGCCTCCTCAACACCAAGGCGCTCAACGGCGACATGGGCAAGGCCGCGCCGGCCAGCTGCGCAGGGGGCGTGCTGGCGCGGCCCGGGGTGGGCGTGGCGGCAGCCGGCCGCTGCACCAAGGAGGCGGCGGGGCCCCCGGAGGCCGGGCCGGCCTTCAGCGAGTGCCTGGAGCGGCGGCAGATGCTGCACCATGCGGTGTCCTACACGGTGCCGTCCGGCCTGCCCGCGGGGCCGCCGCCGCCTCTCAGCACGGCCGCCGCCTCCTTCCCCTGCCTGCAGCTGCACGGGGCGCCCGATGGGCTCTGCCCGTTGCAGGACAAAGCCACCCGGGACCTAAAGGCCAGCGGGCCCACCTTCGTGCCTTCCGTGGGACACCTGACCGAGAAGAGCCGCGCCTTCCAGGCGGCCGAGGCCTGTGCCGTGGTGGGCGAGGGCAAAGAGCTGCACCTGGACGGCGCCGCGGCCCCCGAGCACACCGCACCCTACTGCGCCTCCTACGCCCGCCTCAAGGCCGAGGCCAAGGCCGAGCGTCGGCCTGGGGGCTTCGACGCAGCCCTCAACCCCCGGCTCAAGGGCCTGGAGTACCTCAGCAGCGCCGGCCCCGAGGCCGCCTTCCCCGGGCTGGCCAAGGCCGGTCTGGACAAGGGCGGCTACTTCGAGCTGCCCACCCCCTCCCAGGACTGCGCCCGGCCAAGTCACGCGGACCCGCTGGGCGGGAAGGTCCCCCAGACCTGCTGCACTTTAGACAAGGCTGCCGGCAAGGAGGTGGCCCCGTGCCCCCCGGCGGCCCAGAAGGTGGCCCGGATCCGGCACCAGCAGCACTTGGTGGCCCCCGAGGTGGAGCCAGGGGGCGGCGGGGCTGAGGCCAAGCGCAAGGCCCTGGAGCTGGCGTCTCTGGGCTACGGCGGGCCTCCCCTGCCCCCGTGGGGCGTCCAGTCGGGCCAGGGCGCCCCCGGGGCCATCGGCGAGGAGCGCAAGGGCGGGCCCTACCTGGACCCCTTCGGCGGCGGCCTGCAGCAGGCCGCCCTGATGCCGCCCGAGCTGCCTGCGCCGCCCGACGAGGTCTCGGCCATGAAGAGCTTGCTGCAGTACAGCAGCCAGGCGCTGGTGGGCGGGCGCGAGGCGCCCCTCGTGGGCCTGGGCGGCCTCAGGGCCAGCTGCGCGCAGCAGCAGGTGAAGTTCCCGGCCTCCAAGGGCCCGGCCCCCGGGGAGGCGGCGCGGCCCGACTGCGCCCGCAGCCGCGAGCACGACGCCCTGCCCGGCGACGGCGAGGTGCGGCAGCCGCCCGTGGGCATCGCCGTGGCCCTGGCCCGGCAGAAGGACACCGCGAGCCGGCCCGACGCGGCCTACAGCACCCACAGTGGACGGCCCGGCCGGGCGGCCCCCACCTTCAAAGGTAGGGGGCCTAGGGAACTGCCCCTCGGCCTCGCCCTGGCCAGCGTGAGCCCCGCGCGCCGGCAGCGGCAGCCGCCCCAGCCTGTCCTCCCCTCTGACCCGTGCAGCTGGCACTGCACCCCGAGCCCCCCACACGCTGGACCTCGAGTCGGAGGAGGACCGGACGCGCCTGTGCGAGGAACGCCTGGGGCTGGCCGGCCGCGAGCTGCTGCTACAGTAAGGGGAGGCGCAGCCTGGGGCACCCCAGCCCACAGCGGCGACGGGCCAGCCCCCTGCCCGCCCCCTTGGTGTGGGGGTCTCTGTGGGCAGAGCCCGTGACGCCCTGGCCCAGTCGACTCCCCCTGCAGGGGGAGGGCGGGGCGGGGGCTGTGCTGAGCACCCCTACCCTCCTCTCCCACCCCTTTACCCGCAGGGACAACAAGGACCTCGTGGAATTCGCCCGGATCCACCCGTCAGGCAGCTGCCCGGGAGACCTGGCCCCCCACCTCATGATCGCCGGTGGCTCCTCCCTGCAGAGCAGCCAGCTGGGCGGGGAGCCGGGCCCCCACCCCCACCCTCCCCACGCGCCCTGGCTGCCCCGCACCCGCAGCCCCTCCTTGTGGGTGGGCGGCCACTCCTACGGTCAGTGCTGCCAGGGCCGGGTGGCAGGGGCTGCGGGCTCACAGGGCCCAGGCCGCCTCACCGTGCCTTGTCCCCCAGGCCTCGGGCACCCTGCCCTGCACCAGAACCTGCCTCCGGGCTTCCCCGCCTCCGTGCCAGGCTCCATGCCCCCCGTCTTCCCACTGTCCCAGGACACCCCCACGCAGCTCGTCATCCTGCCCTCGGAGCCCGCAGCCCACGCCGCCCCCCACGCGCTGGGTAAGGGCTGCCCGGGCTGGGCCGAGGGCGCGCAGGGCGACGCCGGTCTAGGGTGGGCAGGGGAGGACCGTGGCGGGGGCCCCAGCAGCACCTGGCCGGCCGGGAGCGGGTGAGCTGGGGGCCGGGCGGCGAGGCGCCAGGGCCAGGCTGACGGCCCTTCGGCCCTGCCCGTAGCCGACGTCATGGACCAAGCCTCGCTGTGGCCCCCAATGTACGGGGCCCGGGGCCCCGCCCCCCACATGCAGCACCCGGGCCAGCTCCCCGTGTACGCACGGCCCCAGTTCCTGCGGCAGCCCGAGCTGTACGCCCTGCAGCAGCCGCAGCCCCAGCAGCCGCAGCCGCAGCCGCAGCCGCAGCCGCAGCCGCAGCAACGGGCCGCCCAGGCCCTGGAGCTGCAGCGGGCCGCCTCCTTCCAGGTACCTGCCCCAGCACCCCTCCTTCCTGCCTGCCCCGCGGGCACCTGCGGCGCCCAGAGGGCAGAGCCGCTGAGCCCGTCCCCCCCACAGCGGAAGCCTGAGGACCAGCACCAGGAGCCGGAGGAGGCGCAGGAGAGAGCCCTGAAGTCCACTCACAAGCCAGTTGCCTTACCCCCCACGGCCAAGGGCGCCCCCTCGCCTGACAGCACGGGCCCCACCAAGCTGTCGCCCTGCTGCCACTCGCCCGCCCGGAAGCCCCCCGCCAGCTGCCCCACGCCGCCGCCCCACCCCGGCGCCCCGTGTACTTTCTCCATCTGCCCCTCTGGCAGCCCCGGGCCTGGCCCCAGGGTGCCCAAGGACAAGAGCGGGGAGAGCAGGCGGCCTGGCGCCAACCTCAGCTCCTTGGAACCAGGTGAGAGCACAGGCCCCGCCCCGAGGCCCCGAGCTACTGCCCTCCCACACCCCTCCCCTCAGGGTGGCCCGAGGGAGGCACACAGGGTCCCCACGGTCTCCTTCCCAGCCCTGGAGGGCCGGCCTGGCCCCCAGCCTGCTCCGGCCGGGACCTGGGCGGGGAGTGGGCCTGGCTGCCGGGCCACAGCTGCACCTGCTCGGCTTTGGCAAGAGGCGCCTGGGGGTCCTGGCCCGCCCCGGCGCCCGCCCGCGCGCTTTGATTCTCTCTGAATTAGGCTGAGTTTACCCTGGAAGCCCGTGTGGCGAGCATAAAACCCATCCCAGTTCCACAATAAGGAGACCCGGCCAGCAGAGGCTGCGGTTTTTTTCTTTTAGGTTTTTCCCTTTTTTATTGCAGTTAATGGGGCGTGATGCCTCCGGCAGGCTGCCGCTCATTCTGGTTCAGGGGAAACCCTGGCTCGAGCGTCTCGCTCTAAACCCCCCTCTCTGGCGAGCCAGACCACACTGTGCTGGAGGTGGCCCCCAGGCCCCAGGGCTGGAGCAGGAGGGCAGAGAGCTCAGGGGCCTGGCCGGGGGCCCCCCTCCGGGCTCCAGTCCTGCCGACACGCAGGGCCGCGGGGCCCGGCTGTGGGGTGTCGGGCGAGGGCCCCGCAGCCCCGGCTCCTGACGTGGCGCTCCCCCACAGACCTGCCTCCCGGGTACACGTGCACTGCCACCAGCGCCGGCTTCTCCCTGGCCGCCGCCTCTGACCTCTCGGACCCCGAAACTATGCAAATCGCCACCCCCGGGGCCCAGCCCGAGCCAGGAAGGACGTTCCCACCCAGGGAGCCGCTGCCCCGCGGCCCCAAGACTCTGGAGCCGCCCGGGCTGCCCTCGGGGGCCAGGGAGGCCGCCCAGGACCTCGCCGCCACCCCCCACCCTGCCGAGCGGGGACCCCCGGGGAAGGCAGCGGACCCCAGTCTGCTGGAGGGGCTGCGAGAACTGCAACGCGGGACCCTCCTCGAGGGGGAGGACCCTGAGGCCGCTGGCTGGACTAATTCTACTCAGGGAGGGGCTCCGAAGGACAGGACCTCGGGGGCAGGGGGGGAGCCAGGGCCTTTGCACGGCGCCAGCCCCCAGGCCCCGGCGCAGTCAGAGGGGGGCCCGGGCACCCGGGAGGCCGAGCGGGTGGAGCTCCAGGCTCCCGAGGAGGCGGCGCCTGAGCAGGGGGCCGAGCGCCAGGACCAGGGGCTGGAAGAGGAGGGGGCGTGGAGGGCCGCTCCCCACAGCGGCTGCCTGCCTCGGGCCCTGCCCGGCCTGGACGCCCTGGTGGCAGCCACCGTCAACCTGGGGGACCTGCCCAGCATCGACCCGCTGGACCCGCAGCCCCCCGCCGTCCCAGGGCCGCCTGGCACGGCACCCCCGCCCCGTTGCTCAGGGACCCCTGGAATCGCCCTGCTCAGCGAGCTGGCCGACCTTGAGCCCCCGCAGCTGAGGAGCCCACCCGCCCTGCAAGGTGAGCCCGCCCACCCAGCCAGGCCCGGGGAGGCGCGTGCCCTGGGCGCTAGAACACCCCGCGGGGCTGGAGGTGGCAGGCACCGTCGGCACAAGGACGCCAGGTGGGCCTGGAGAGGGGTGCTCTGTGGGCTTCCGGCACCCCCGGCACAGAGGCAGTGGCCCGGGACACCCCTCTACCGCAGCCTCACAAGGGCGGGGGGTCCCCAGGGTGCAGGTGCATGGCCACGCTGGGTGAGGCGCTGACCGGGCCCACCCCAGCCCTCCACCAGCCCTGGACCCAGGGACCGCGGCTACCCAGGCTCCTGGGGAGCCCCCTCCAGCTGAGCCAGCGTAGAGGGACCCAAGGACCCTGGCACCACGGGCCCTGGTCTGTGCAGCCCTCACCTTCCGTGCGGGAGGGGCCCCCGGAGCCTTGCCCTGTGTGCCCCCCACCGGCAGCCGGGGCGCATACTCGCAGGAGCCCCAGGACCTCGCAGGGGCCGGCTGGGGGGACGAGGCCAGCAGGGCGTGCGCGTGGGCCAGCTGGATGGGCGCCCGGAGCGAACGTCAGGGGAGCGCGGTGCAGTGTGGCGCTGGCCGGCTGGCGAGCGGACGGGCACCGCTGCCCAGCGCCCCCGCCCCACCCACGGGCACCGCCGCCCAGCGCCCCCGCCCCGCCCACGGCCCCGGCAGCCCTCGGGCGCAGAGCTGCTCCCACGCGCGGGCCACCAGGAGCCAGCCGCACCCAGGACAGCCGGCCTCACGGAGGAGCCCCAGCCCGGGCAGGTGCTGGGGCAGAGGGTCACGGTCCCAGGGGACCCCCGGAGGCGTCCGGAGGCGCAGCCTCTCTGCGGGCAGCCCTGGAGCCGCGGCCCCAGCCAGGCAGCCCCGCTGGAGCCCCTTCCGCAGGCCTCGGGGCCCTGCCTGCCCCCACCAGCCTCCCGTCCGGGGGTGTGCCGGCGGAGATGGGTTCGGCCCGTGGGTGCGGGTGCCGGGCAGAGGCCTGCTCCCAGAAATGCCTGTACCCGCTCTGCTCCCCCAGATCTGCGGGTGCGCGCCCGTGCCCTCCATCCACCTGGGCTGTGGGGAAACAGCTTTGCCCGGGCACAGATGCCTCTCCTTTCCAAAGTGAGCCAGCACCTGGTGCAGGACTGCCCTGTCTGCCCAGGAGACCCCGAGACTGGGGGGCGCTACATGCCCCCGCACGTCCCCCACGCACTGTCCGCCCCGGGCTCCAAGGCTGAGCCCGAGGAATGGGGGGGCGCCGAGTGATTCCAGGCCCCAAGGAGGGGAGACCCTGCTAAGCAGCTGAGCCTCAGGCGGGCGGTGGGGAGCTGGCGGTCAGCCCCTACTGTTCCCGACGGGATCCCGTGGATCCCTCCCATCTGCGGCTGGCGCATGCTCTGGGAGGGGGTCTGTGACGCGCGACAGCCTGCTTCTCGCCCACCATCCGAGCCACGTCCATGGGACGGGCCTCTCCCGCTGCCCGCGCATGGCCCACCACGCTCCTGTCCCCTAGGCTGTTGTCTGGGACGCGGCGGGGGCCAGGAGCAGGGTGCTCGGTGCTGTTGCTGCTGCCAGCGGCGGGGTGCGGGACCACCCGCCCAGCTCCAGGCACCCACCCCACGTGGTCCCGGCGGGCACAGCCACCCTCACACAGCAGCCCGTCCCCGCTGCACTCCCTCCTCCCTGGGTGGCCCTGGGGGTCCCCAGACCTCTGCCCTGAGGGCCCAGTCTGACCCCACAGGGGGTGTCCCTCCACATCGCGTGGAGGCAGGACCCCAGGCAACATCCCTAAGGGTCAGTGCTGGGCGGGATGGACCTCCTCCCAGGACCACGAGCCGCCCTGCACCCTGCCTGCCCTGGACCGGAGGGCGGGAAGGGGCCAGGACCACCCTCTGGGGGAGCAGAGGGAGCTCCCCAGGCTGATGCACACGAGTGGAAAAGGGGTACCTCGCGGAGGGGGCGGCTGCCGTGAAGGCTGCACAGGGGGCAGCAGCCTGTTCCCAGGACCCTGACGGGCCCCGCCCTCTGCCCTTGACTGCGGCCCCTCAGGGCAGTGGAGGCGCAGGCGGTGGGCGCTGCCTAGCGGCCGTGACCCTGGCCGCAATCACACGCGAGGACGGGACAGCTCCTGGCCCAGCGACGCGAAACCGGCGGTGTAGAGCCCCCTCAGTCGGGATGGCCCAGGAGCCTGCTCTGCGGGACTGGGCCGGCCCGGCCGGGGCCGCCAGGAGCTGGACGCTTACCGGCCCGCGCAGAACCGCCGGCCCTTCCCAGTCTCAGGGCCCGTCCTGGTGCTCGGGCGTGGGCAGCGGGGGCGCCTGGCCACACCGGCTAACGTCAAGGGCCTCCCGGAGGGGCCGTCTGACCGCCCGCCCTCTGACCCCGGTGTCCCCACAGGGGAGGCGGATGTGCTGGCCTTCAACCTGCAGCGCCTGGCCACGCTGGCCTCAGCCTGGTCCCTGGTGGAGGCCGCCGGCCTGGAAGGGCCCGCCTGCTCGGCCCGGCCCCCGGCTGCAGCCCCGGGAAGGGCCGCGACGCTCACGCCCCGCATGCAGATCCTGCAGCGCAAGGACGCCTGGACGCCCAAGACCAAGCCAGTGAGTGGGCTCCAGCGCCCGGCCGGCCTCCGCCCGCCCCGGGGGCCTGGGCCTGACGGAGGCCGTGCCCCTGCCCGACAGGTGTGCCCGCTGAAGGCGGCCATCGACCAGCTGGACACGCAGGAGGTGGAGATGCGGGTGCAGCTGGCGGAGCTCCAGCGGCGCTACAAGGAGAAGCAGCGGGAGCTGGCGCGCCTGCAGCGCAGACGCGACCACGAGTAGGTCCCGGACGGCCGAGGCCGGGAGCTGGGGGGCCTGCCGGCTGGGCTGCTCCCCAAGGCTGCGGAGGAGCGAGGCGTCTGCCGGCAGAGATGCGGCGGGCCCCTGGAGGGCCGCCCAGCAGTGGTGGCGCGGGGCTGAGGCCGCCTGGGCGCTACGGCCAGGAGGCTGCAGCCTCCGCGAGGCGGGGCGGGCTGCGGGCACATGGGTGGCGGGGGGCTCTGTCCCGGTCTCGCCCTTCACGGGCCAGGCTCCCCAGGCCTGCGCCTCCCCCACCGCCCCCGCTGCCCAGAGCCTGACGGCCCCTCCCATGGCCCCAGGAGAGACGAGAGCTCCAGAAGCCCTGCCCGGCGGGGGCCCGGCCGGCCCCGGAAGCGCAAGTACCCCAGCCTGCTGCCCGCCCTGCGCCCCGGCGGCCCGCTCCCCAGGGGAGACGGCAAGAAAGTCAAGTGAGTCCGCGCGGGCACGGTGGGCAGGCTGGCCCGGGAGGCCGGCCGCGGGTCTGGGCCGCCCTCTGGCCACAGGGCCATTCCCCCGAGGAGCCACCACCCCCATCCGGGAACGGGGCCTGCAGGCGCCCTCCTTGCCCAGCCCCACGACCCGCCCCGGCCCAGAGCCCGACCCGCACACCTGGCCGCGGCCGCCCCGCCCGGCCGGCCTGACGTGAGGCGGCGTGGCGTGAAAGCCTCTTTATCTGCGCTGGATAAAGCCATTGGTCTCGCTGCGGTGCCGCTCGGCTGCCGCGCGGTGTGATTATCCATTACCCGCCCGGCGCCTCGTTGGCACACTCCCGGGCCGGTATAATTGTCCTTCCCGCTACAAATTGCCTCTCCCGGCAGGCCCATTTGCATAAATCCTCCGAGCTCCTCCAGACACGTCTGGCGCGCGTGTGCGCACTGCATCAATCCTGATGATTTGGTAATAATAGTTAAATCGGCACTAAATGGTTCCTTCAATTAAGACAGAGGCAAAAAATTAATCTCAGGGCTTTATGTCACAAAACATTAGCGAGTGCAGGGAAGGTCGGGAGGGGGAGTCCGCGGCGCGGGTGGCGGTGGCAGGCTCCACCATATGGCCGGCTCCGCGCTGTCCCTCCCCCGCCCGGTGTCACCGCGGGCTGCTGGGGGCCTCCTCTGAGAACAGCCGGGTGGGGCCCGCCAGGGAGCCCGGCGGCAGCCCCAGGCTGTGCTGGAGGCCTGTCCCAGCCACAAGGCCAGCCTGGGGCCGCGCGTGGCGCCTTGCCTTCCCTGCTGTAGCCAGGCCCCGGAGGGCAGCAGCTGGAACGGACAGGGAACCCCGTCCAGGGCCTTTTCTTCCTGAGGACGGGGCTGTCCCACCTCCGTGTCTGGGGCTCCTTCCAGCCCTGCACGCCACTTCCAGCCAGCCTCCTCTGGGGGGAGGTGAAAGTGTGCATGGGGCAGCCCCAGCTCCCATCTACCTCCTTAAGAACCAGCCAGCCCCATCTGGCCAGAACAGGGCCGAGCCCCCTCCTCGTCCCCAAGTGAGATGTGACGCCGTGCGGCTGGGCACGCCAGGGCTCAGGGAAGGGTGTGTCTTCCCACACGACCGTGCCGAGCAGTGGTCTGGGGGTGTCTGGTCCAGCTGCTGGCCGAGAAAGACAGCACCCCTGGGGGCCCTGGAACAGCGCTGGGTGTCAGCAGGTGTCTGGGAAGTGGGGTGCAGGGCCCTTCCCATGGGCTCAGGTTTGAGGAGAGACAGCTCCGCGCGTCTGTGCCCAGCAGCGACGCCGAGCCGGGAGGCAGTGCTCGGCAGGAGCTGCTCTGCGCCGGCCCCTCCTCTCCCTGGCAGCGGTAGAGACCGGTGGACCCACGTTCAGAAGCCCCCCAGTCTTCTCCGCTCCTGACCGTGGTCCCAGCTGGCCTCTACCCACCAAGCGTCAGGACCTACAGGGCCCACCCAGCCCTGCAGCCACAGCCGCCACCATCCCCTCAGACAACAGGGGGCCGGCCGTGGCCCATAGCACCAGGTCGTGGCTGCAGGCCCGAGCCTGAGCCCAGGCTGCCCCACCGCCCCTCCGCGGCCTCTGGGTCTGCCCACACTCACCCAAGGGCGGCCCGGCTGGCCAGCCAGGAGGAGGCAGAATGCAGCACCCTTGCTGGCCCCCACGGTCCTCTGCCCAGGAGCCTGGCGTGGGAGCACAGTCTGGGGGTCCTGGCACGGCAGCTGCACCCCACGGCCTGCCGGGCGCCCAGGCCGCCGCCATGCAGACAGCTTGGGGGGACAGGCCAGGGTGCCTGGTGTGCCGCCAGCCCACATCCCACCTCCCTGCCCCCAGGGCGGTGCGGTCCAGCCTCAGCCTGCTGTGTGCCGAGCTGCGTGGCAGCGATGAGCCCCCGAAGAAGCAGAGCAAGCTGCAGAGAGGCGTGTGTGCGGGCCTGCAGGCCGCCTCCGCGGTGAGCGCCCCCTCGGGCCAGGCAGAAGGGGAGCATGGGCCCGCCACCACCCTGTGCCCGGGCACAGACAGTGGGGGTGGGCAGGAGGCAGGAGCGCGGGGCTGGGGCGCGGCTCCAGCAGGCAGGCCCTGCGCCCCAGGCCTTCACGCCTCCAGAGGGCCGGGCCCGCCGCGGCGGGGGCCGGCAGCCGTGAGCGCAGCACGTGCCTCTGCAGGAGCCGGCGCGGCACAAGAAGGGCAGCGCGCAGGAGCTGGCACCCACGCCGGCCCGCAAGACGGCCCAGCTGAAGCCGAAGGCCAAGAGCAAGGGGCTGCCCGCCGGCCTCAGCCCTTTCCGGCGTAAGGAGGCTGCTGCAGGTGGGCGCATCCGGAAGAAGCTCTCCCGGGCCAAGAGCACCAAGGCCACAGGGGCGGCCCGGCTCCCACAGCCCGGCGGCGGCAGGGAGACACCCAGGTTCCCGGGCCAGCTGGCCGTGGCCCGCGAGGCAGGCAAGTGGGTGGCCTGAGTGCCACAGCCAGGCCCTCGGGGTCAAAGGGCAGGCAGACAGCTGACCCCAGAGCCGGGGCAGGCCGGCGGAGGCGGCCACCTGCCCAGGACAGAGCCTCGCCGTGCGCCCCACCCCTGCAGGGGCTGGGGAGGAAGAAGCCCCTGTGCATCCTGAAGAGGGTAAAAATAGCCACCGCCTCCCTTCCCACGCCTCCCAGCAGGCTGACCTGGGCTTATCTGGCCCCAGCAAACCCCTGCGCAGAAGCAGGAGCCACGGGCTAGATACTCCCCAGCCCTGCCCGGGAGGGTTCGCGCAGAGAACAGGGGCCTGCCGGCGGGGCGGAGGAAGCGGGGTCAGCAGGGGGGAGGGGGGGCACGCCTCCAGGGCCCGAGACACAGGGGCTGGCAGGCGGGAGGGGAGGGCACATCCAGGGCTCCGCGCCCCCAAGCAGCCAGAGGACAGTGGGCGGGCTCCACGCAGACCCCGCTGCACCCGCACGAGAACATGTTCCGTTCCACCCCAAAATGGTGCTTCTCCAACAAGTCCCCTGTCCCCGTGGCCCCAGGAAGTGGCTACGACAGCGAGGGCTGCGAGGGCCTCCTGGGGACAGAGGCCCCACCCAAGGAGCCGGGGCTGGCCCTGCACCCCGCCGTGCTGGGGCCCTCACCCTCCTCCGTGGTCAAGATGGAGGCCAACCAAAAGGCCAAGAAGAAGAAGGAGAGGCAGGGCCTGCCAGGTAACCGGGGCGCGGGCCCGCAGGCAGCGGGGGCCGGCCCGGGCACGCTCCCACCGCCCTCTCTCCGCAGGGGCCTGCCGCCTGTCCAGCCCCGAGAGCGAGGTCAAGATCAAGAGGCGCGCGGCCAGGACCAAGGCGAACGCTGCGCTGGAGCGGCCCCCGGGGCGCCGGCCCCCAGCCGCGCCCGGCAAGAAGAAGGCCAAGGGCCAGGCCACGAGCAGCCTGCGGGCAGAGCCGGGGGACGCCCTCTTCAGCCCCGCCCGGGCCTTCTGCCGCGAGGAGGGCAGCAAGCTGGCCAGCGAGCGCCTCAAGAGAGCCACCCGCAAGAGCGCCCTGCTGCAGCCCGGGCTGCGGGTGAGCGCCGGCACCGGCGCGGGTGGGGCCGGGTGGCGCCCTGGGCTGTGTGGCCGGGCTGGCGCGGTGACTGCCCACCCCCCACAGCGCAAGAACGGGGCCCTGTCCATTGCCCTGTCGCCCCGCAACGCCAAGGCCATCCTGGGGAGCAGGAAGCTGGGCAAGGCGAAGGGCAAGGCCGGCGGCAAGCAGGTAGGGCCCATGTCCCCCCAGAGCGGTCCAGGCGCCCCAGCCTGGCCCCGGGGCTGACCCTCCTGCCCCCCAGGGTCAGGGCCGGGCAGTGAGCCGACTGCTGGACAGCTTCGCGGTGGAGGACGACTTTGCCTTCGACGACAACAGCAGCTTCTCGGAGGAGGAGGAGGAGGCGGCAGGACCCCTGAGCGCAGAGCAGAGCGCTGCCCTCGGTGAGCGCTGGGGTGGGGCGGGCAGGGGCAGCGGGGCGGGCAGGGGCAGCGGGGCGGGCAAGGCACAGGCACGGGTGGCCACGTGACGCGCCGACCCCCCACCCCACCCCCCCCGCAGCGCGCTCCTGCACCATCCACAAGGAAGACCTGCAGGACGGGCTGCCCGTGCTCATCCCCAAGGAGGACAGCCTGCTGTACGCGGGCAGCGTCAGGACCCTGCAGCCCCCCGACATGTGAGTGGCCGGGCACGGGCGGGGCGGCCGGGCGGCACGGTTGGCCGAGACCCTCACGCTCCGGACGCCCCTCAGCTACAGCATCGTCATCGAGGGCGAGAGGGGCAACAGGCAGAGGATCTACTCGCTGGAGCAGCTGCTGCAGGAAGCGGTGAGGGGCGCCCGGGGGGCCTGGTGGCACCCTGACCCCGCCTGCCCCACCTGCTCACAGCCCACTGCCCGCAGGTCCTCGACGTCCGGCCACAGTCCAGTCGGTACCTCCCGCCCGGCACGAGGGTCTGCGCCTACTGGAGCCAGAAGTCCCGCTGCCTATACCCGGGCAACGTGGTCCGAGGTGAGCCTGTGCCTGGCCAAGGGGCGGCCCCAGCCGAGCGGTGCAGCGTGCGTGGGGCCCTCGGCCCGCCTCCCAGGCCGGAGCAGGCACAGGGCCAGAGGAGAGCGGGCACGCCCCTCAGCAGGGGTAGGGCAAGAGCGGGAGAGGCCGGGCTACAGCCGCCGGGGCGGCTGCACACGGCATGCTCTCGCAGGAGTGTCGGGGCGGCGGGGCAGAGGGCGGCAGGTCCACCCAGATGCCAGACGCCTCGGCGGCTCCAGGCTGAATGGGATCGGGGAGCGGATTTGCCGCAGCCTTGTCTGCGAGGCCCCGGGGAGCCCTCCTGTCCTCCTCCGCGTCCCGGCACCCCGTGGGCCCGAGCCAGGGCCGCGCGCTGAGCTGCCCGTCCCCAGGCGCCTCCAGCGACGAGGAGGAAGACCTGGACTCCGTGGTGGTGGAGTTTGACGATGGGGACACGGGCCACATCGCCGTCTCCAACATCAGGCTGCTGCCCCCCGATTTCAAGATCCAGTGTGAGCCTCGCCCCGCACCGCCCGTCGCCCCAAAGCAGGGCTGGGCCTCCCTGGGCCCCAGCAGGCCCCAGAGGGGAGAGGGGCCCTGTGGCAGCACCCTGAGGCCGCCCCCGCCCGCAGGCACAGAGCCCTCGCCCGCCCTGCTGGTGTCCAGCGGCTGCCGGAGGACCAAGAAGACCTCCCGCGAGGCGCCCCCGCCTGGCGAGGCCGCTGCCCCCAGCCAGTCCCCCAAGCCCCACGACGGCCCCGAAGCCTCCAAGACCCCAGCAAAGAAGTCCATCAGCAAAGACAAAGCTGGTACTGGGGGCCGAGAACCCCGGGAGGGGCCGCCGCCTGGGGGTGCGGGGGGCAGGTGCTGACTCGGCCCTGCTCTCCCCGCAGGCAAAACGGAGCTGCTCCCCACGGGCGCCAAGCCCGCCTCTGGGGCCGCGGACCCCCTCCTGGGCCGGCGGGGCGGTCCCCTGCTGAGCTGGTCGGCCGTGGCGCAGGCCAGGCGGAAGGCGGCGGCCGCGGCGGGCGGCAAGGGGCCGGCCGTGCTGCAGAACCTCTTCCAGCTCAACGGCGGCGCCAGGAAGCTGCGGGCCCGCGAGGCCCTGTTCCCGGTGCACGGCCTGGCGGCCCCCGTGTTCGGCAATGGCTTCGACGCCAGCTCCTTCAGCAGCCTCGCCAGCTCCTACGCGCCCTTCGGCAGCGGGGCGGCGCACAAGCTTCTGCGGGCCAAGAGGGCCGAGCGGGCGGAGGCGGAGCGGGCCGGACGGCGGCGGGCGAGCGGCGAGTTCTTGGTCAAGCTGGACCACGAGGGCGTCACCTCCCCCAAGAACAAGAACTGCAAGGCGCTGCTCGCCGGGGACAAGGACTTCGGGCCCAAGCTGGGGCGGCCCCTGCCCAGCCCCAGCTACGCACACCCGGCCCTGGTCGGCAAGGACAGGAAGGGTCGGGGGCCCGTGCACCCGCTGCCCGTAGGGCTGGCGCTGCGCAAGTTCGCCGGCCAGGCCGAGTACCCGCTGCCCTGTGACAGCGACTGCCACAGCTCCTACTCGGACGAGGAGGAGGACGGGCCCGGGCTGGCCCCCGGCGTGCCCTCCCGCTTCCTCGCCCGCCTGTCCGTGTCCTCCTCCTCCTCGGGCTCGTCCACCTCCTCCTCCTCGGGCTCCCTGTCCACCTCCAGCCTCTGCTCCTCGGACGACGAGGGCTCCTCCTACAGCTCGGACGACGAGGACCCGGCGCTGTTGCTGCAGACCTGCCTCACCCACCCGGTGCCCGCCCTCCTGGCCCAGCCCGAGGCCCTGCGCCCCAAGGGGGGCGGCCCGCACGCGCACGCCCAGCGCTGCTTCCTGTCGCGGGCCGCGGTGGCAGGCGGGGGCGCGGGCGCCGGCCCCAGTGGCGGCAAATCCAAGCTCAAGTGCAAGGAGCCCCTGAGCTTCTCCAAAGCCAAAGAGCTTTCCCGGAGGCAGCGGCTGCCCTCCGTGGAAAACCGGCCAAAGATCTCGGCCTTCCTGCCGGCCCGGCAGCTCTGGAAGTGGTCGGGGAGCCCCACACAGGTAGGCGGCGTCTCCCCTGCAGCTGGGCTCCACTCTCCCCCGTGCTGGCTTTCTTGATTCAGTTTCAGCTGGAAAGAAGGGGGGAATCCGAGGAAGGCACCAGACGCCCCGGCAGAGGCAGTGGGGCAGGTGTGAGCGCACCCCGCGGGGCCCCCGCGCCGGGGCGGCCCTGGGCACGCGCCTCGTGGCTCGGCCCCCCTCCACGAGACGCGTGGGGAGGCGTCGGCCGAGGCGGTGCCGTCCTGCCCTCGGGGGCCAGGGGCTGTGTGTGACAGCCACTCAGTGAGCGGGCCACGGGCACAGGCAGCAGGCCCAGCCCCAGCAGCAGCCGGGGCCCTTCCCCACGGCCCTGCCCAGCCCCCGAGCCAGGCCTCACCTGCGCTGTCCCTGCAGAGGCGGGGCATGAAGGGGAAGGCCCGGAAGCTGTTCTACAAGGCCATCGTCAGGGGCAAGGAGACACTGCGTGTCGGCGACTGCGCCGTCTTCCTGTCAGCCGGGCGGCCCAACCTGCCCTACATCGGCCGCATCGAGAGCATGTGGGAGTCGTGGGGCAGCAACATGGTGGTGAAGGTCAAGTGGTTCTACCACCCGGAGGAGACCAAGCTGGGGAAGCGGCAGAGTGACGGGAAGGTGAGGCGGGCGGGTGGCCCTGGGCAGTGGCGTCCAGCCAGCAGCGTCGGGGGCTCGCAAGAGCAGTGGGGCCCTGGGCACCGCCTCCCCGCTCCCAGCGCCCACGGAGCCCCACCCAGGGTGCAGCGCACGGGTACAAGTCCCGAAGCCCCGTCCTGCACCTGCAGGTCTGGTTGGGGGACCCCGGGTCGGCCCAAGCGGCCCCGGGTCTGCCCCGCCCCGGGCCAGCCCACTCGGGGCACGCCCGCCCCAGGCCCGAGAGGCGCCCGGCCCCTGCTGCCGGCTGGCCACGCAGCCCCGCAAGGCCCTCAGGCTGACCGGCGCCCCTCCCCCAGAACGCGCTGTACCAGTCCTGCCACGAGGATGAGAACGACGTGCAGACCATCTCCCACAAGTGCCAGGTGGTGGGGCGCGAGCAGTACGAGCAGATGGCACGCAGCCGCCAGCACCAGGACCGGCAGGACCTGTACTACCTGGCGGGCACCTACGACCCCACCACCGGCCGCCTGGTGACGGCCGACGGCGTGCCCATCGTGTGCTGAGCGCCGGTGGCGCCGGGCCACTGGGCGGACTCGGCCTGCGCAGGCTCAGCCCTGGGCGGAGGCCCGGCGGGGGCGGCGCGGCGCGGGGCGTCCCCACAGGCCCCGGATTAGAATCCAAGCCATATCTCCCTAGTACCTCCGACCGGCTCCCAGCTGGGAACGCGGGAATCAGGTGTGTCGTCTATTTATTGCTCTCTGTAAATACTGTATTTCCACGGGAAGTTTTGGAAAGAGTGGCGAGGACTTCCCCACACGCGTGGCGAGGCTGTGCGTGCGTGTGTGCGTGCGTGTGTGTGTGAGGACTCTGGTTTGGGGGGTTCTTCGAAAATGCACTGTTTTCTCAGCTGAGCTGAGTCCTGACTGTGGCGTCTGTGAGGACGGGCCGCCGGGCAGGGGCCACAGGCGGGTGCCAGAGGACCCGCGCCACCTGCTGGGCCCTGGGGTCTGCGCGAGGTGGGAGTCACACCCGCGTTTCTTTCCTTTCACTTCATCTCCTAGGAAAAAGTATTGGGGGGCTGGACAAGGAGGCTCCCTCGGGAGAGAAGGGATTCCAGAAGCTGAAGTGAAAACTGGGCCCCGAGGCCCCTGCCCGGGGCTGTGGCGACAGCCACGCCTACCTTACCTCTGTTCAGAACAAAACGAAATGAACAAGTGTTTCCAAGTATTGATACGAGGAAGTAACGGTTCTGTCTTATTTCCTGATTATTTCGAGTTATTGTGATTTCCGTTTCCACGGCCAGTCTGTCAGGCCCTGGCACAGCCAGCGCTTCGGGGCCTCCCTGTGGGGCAGCTGGCGGGTGGGCTGGCGCTGGGGCAGAGCGCAGGCCGTGCAGGGCCTGGCAGGAGCCGCTCACCCCACCCTGACCCGCGCTGCGGTGGGGCAGGTGTCCCAGCACCCAGCGCCGCCCTTCTCCCTCGCCCAAGAGGGGCAGAGAGGGCAGGCCGGCAGCCTTGTTTCTGAAACGCACTGAGGGCCACGTGCCCCCACATCTCACTGCATGGAGGATCCCAAGCCCCAGGAGGGAGGAGAGCCCCCCAAGTTAGCACTGCTCCTTAGGGCGAGCTCTTGTGAGCCACAGACACAGCCCAGGTCCCCAGGAAACAAGGGGATGCCGCGGGTGCCCAGCACCCTACCCCAGCCCCCTACCCACCCAGGAACCCCCAGCCCCAACTACAGCGCCCCTCCTGCCATCCTGGAGGCTCCGCAGCAAGTGCAGGGATGGGGAGGCCCTGCACCTCACTGCCCACTCCCGCCCCACGCTCCCCTTTGTCCCCCGCTCGAGTGCAATATTTCATCCCTGGCGGTCGTCCTGGAGACGGCGGCCAGGAAGCGGAGTGCTGTGGAGAAGATGCCCTAGAGCTGGCTCCAGGCGGCAGCGAATGGACAGGCGCCCTCCCCGCCTTCCCAGCGACCCGTCTGCTGGTCTCGCCCCCCTTCTCCTGCCTGTGTGTGTGAATGGGGTCCCCTCTGACCACGGCCCACGCTGCAAAAGCGTGACTATTGTAAATGTGTAAACTAAGAGGATGGTTGGATTTTTTTTCAATGTAAACACTAAAAACAAACAAACAAAAAAAAAAAAACACAAAGGTTTTATGAACAGCAAACTCTATGTAAAGGCATTTTAGTATTAAATTTTTTATGGACAACTGGCTTAAGAATAAATATATGGACTATTGTGCAGTTTCCGCTGTCCGAATCTGCTCTCGGCGGCCGAGTGCTCCAGGCCCAGGGCTCCCCCGAGGCTGAGCGTCTCAGGCCTGCACTGGCCGGGGGCCGGGGGTCCTGAGGGGGCTCCGGGAGGTCAGGCACAGGGCCCGGTCAGCTGGAGTGGGGCCGGGGCCCGGAAGCAGATGTTTCCACCTGGGCCACGGCACTCACGCTTCTCCCCCAGCAGTCGAGGCGAGCAACCAGGACGGCCCTGGCAGTGGGCCCTGCCGGAGCATGGGGGAGGACAGCAGGGCAGGGCAGGGGCTGGCAACCCCAGCCGCCCCCTGCCCCCAGGGAGGCTGCAGGCCCCCGAGGGCTTCTGTAAGACTTAGCAGGGAGGGGGCGCCTGTATCCTCCCACCTCTGCGCCCCTGAGGAGAGAGCTGATGGGAGCCCAGGGCCAGCAGGGAGGTGGGCTGTGACCAGACGCCCCGTCCCACCAGCACCATGGCCAGTGGCCGGGTCCGCACACGGGCGCTCACACCACCGCCCCGCACTCGGGCTCCAGCCAGCCCAGCACCCACAGCCTTCGTGCGCTCGCTCACTGGGCCTGGGCAGGGCGCGAGACCCCACAGGGAGCCAGGCAAGGCCCAAGCCACCCAGCTGGAGCCCAGAGCACAGTGACCAGGACAGGAGTGGCCCGGTCGGAGGGCCAGGCTGGGGGTCCGGAGTGGGGCTCAGCAGGCCTGAAGGCAGACAGCCCCGGCCCCACTGCTCGGGGTGTTCCAGCTGCAGCAGGAGAGGGACAGTGGTGCCCAGGTGGTCTGGGCGTCACTGGGCGAGGAGCGGGGACTCTGGCGGGGAGAGCCGGACGGTGGGGAGGGTGCCGGAAGCCAGTGTGGGCAGGGGAGGAGGAGCTGGGCGCAGCCAGAGTCCTCTGTGGCTGCGGGGGACCCCAGCTTCAGCACCTTCAGCCACTGGCTAGAGTGGGGTCTAGGCAGGACAGGCCAGGGCTTTGGGGCTACGAGCTGGGACTAGGCAGGGCACATAGGACTGGCAGCTGAGACACAGCAGGTGGGCTCAAGAGCCACGGGTGTGGGCCCACGGGCAGGCTGGGAGCCTAGACACGTCGACAGCTCTAAGTAGAGGGTGCCCCCTCCCCTCCAGTGCACCCAAGGGTGAGTGGAACCAGAGAAAGGCTCTGAGGGCCTGGGGCTGGTGCGGGAGCCCCACACCAGGAGAGGAAGCCTCTACCCTCTGTCCTCTACCCTCCCTCCAGTGCTTCTCCGCTCCTCTCTGCCTGTCTTTTTTTTTTTTTTTTTTTTTTTTTTTTTTTAANCCCCCCAGTGCTTCTCCGCTCCTCTCTGCCTGTCTTTTTTTTTTTTTTTTTTTTTTTTTTTTCTAAAGATTTACTTACTGACGCACACAATAGCTGGAGTACAGACCAGAGTCCCGGGAGGTGAGAGGAGTCACCAGAGACAGAGTGGGGAGCAGAACAGGTGGATGGACTGAAACACACTGCTGAGGGGAGCAGCGGGGAGGCAGGAGAGGCCTGTGGGTCCCCCCCATGGCCGGAGATCGAACTCGCACTGCAGCGGCTGCGGATGCTTCACAGTGCGGCGCTCCACCCACTGTGCCACCAGGGAGGCCCTCTCTTCTGATGTTAACTCAGAGTGGCCCCTGCCTTCCAGAACCCCTGCCCTTTAAACAGGCCGGGAAGGGGTGGCGAGAGAGGGCCGAGGCGTGAGGGCGCGGCCCTGAGGCTTCAGAACCCTAAGGGTTAGCACGCAGGGTCCTGGGGACCAAGACAAACGAGCCATTACGTGACCTGCTGAAGAGAGATGAACGCCACTGGCGGCAGGCAGGATCGATGGGGATGCCGTTTTACCAGGAGCAAGGCGGCGTGGACGGAGCTGTGCTTCGATAACGCAAGCCAACCGGGGACGTGGAGCTGCAGGTGCCCGGGCCCACCCCGCACGAGGCAGCTGAGATGGGGCATCCGAGCCCCGAAGGCGGCGGGTCCCGGTGCCCCTGGGTCTGTGCCTCTGGGAGAGGCTTCTGGAGAGGAGGGGCCAGCTCTGGGGCTCCTGGGCCCACAGTGGGGGCCGAGCAGTGCCAGCACCCTCCCCAGCCTGCCCGCAGAACCCCGAGCTTCTGGAGAACAGGCGACACGGCACGGGCCCTGGCTCAACATGGTGGGCCCACGCCCCTTGCCCCGCTCGGTCCAGCCCAGCTTTCCTGCCCAGGACACTACCCCAGAGCAATGCCACCAAAGACCCCACGGTACCCCGGGGGTCTGGGCTGAGGACTGTGCTTCCGGAGGGGCACACCCGGGACGGGCTGCCTCCCCCCCGCCGAGTGCCCGGAGCCGCTGGGTGGCAGGAGGGCACCTACCAGCTGCTCCTACTGAGGACGCCTGGCAGGGCGCCCCCAGCCAAGGGACATACATCCCTTCCTCCCTCCACACCAGCCCTAGCCCAGCCCTGAGGACAGCGGGAGTGCGGGCCCCCGGCACAGGCACTGGACAACAGACGGTCCTGGGCCCTGGCGGGGGGCTCTACAGCAACCTAGGGGGGAGGGCGGGCCTCCACCGCCCTTCGGACAGCTGCCGGGCTCCCCCTCGCCAGTCCTCAGCTCCCCAACAGGGTGGTGGGAAGCGCTCAAATGCCCAGCTTTGTGCGCCCCGCTGGCCCAGGCCAGGCGCCCCCACCAGGCCTGACCAGACTGCAGGAGGCGCAAGTCACACTGGGACCCCTCCTCGCCCGGCTCCCAGCAGTACCAACAGCACCCAGACTCCGCCACACACGCCGCGACGGGGCAGGACCACAGCCAGGCGGAAGCGCCCACCAAGGTGCCAGTCTTGCCTCCAGGGTGAAGTCTCCAGCCCCTCAAAGCCTCCTGCCCTCTCTGCCCCCCCGCAGTCACAAGAGAGCCCAACTGGGGCAAATTGAGGACAAGCCACACCCACCTACCTGGTGCTGACATTTGGCTGGCCCAGTTGCCCCACTGGGCATCCAGGGTTGCGGGAAGAAGCCAGGGTCTGAAAACGCTCCCAGGAGCGCGTGACAGCTTCGGGGATCCGGTAGGGGGTGGCGCTTCAAGGCCCAGAAGTGGCCGCTCTCCACTGGTCACTGTTCTTCGGGGTTCGCCATGGCCATGCACGGCCCAGCTCCAGGCGGCAGGGGGGCCGGGCTGTTCCACCACCTTGGCCTGGCGACAACTTCACGGGTCCAGCAGCCTCAAGCCCAGGCCGGGCAGGAACGGTCGCCACGTCCACCCAGCAGCGCGGGCTGCGCCATGTCCGAGGCAGTGCGGCTTGTTCTGCCCACTCGCGCCGCAGACCGACTGTGTGCAGCGCCAGGCCCGTGGGCTCACAGTTCCACGGGTCCTCTCGGGGACCCCACTCAGCACCCAGCGCGAAGACGTCAGGGGCACCGCTGCTCGCACCAAGGGGTGACCCGGCGTCCAGAACACACTAGAGCAGCGCTCGGGGGAGCACGGGTCTGCAGGGTGCTTGCCCGGGGTGGGGGGTGGGGGGGGCGCCCCTTCTAGGGCTGGGCCGGGTCTCCACGTAGAAAACCAGGCCTCACCCGAGGCCAGCCTGCCCAGTCACCCCATTGCCGGTGTCGGCGCTCTTGCTTCAAAAGCAGGCGGGCTGAGCTTCTGCGCTGGGGCAGCTCCCCTCGCCGCGGGGGCCACCATCAGGGCAGCCGCCAACAGGGCCCTGAGCGGGAAGCGCCTCCTCACGACGCTCGAGGCCGCCATGCTGCCTGTCACCTGACCACCTGCCCTGCCAATCGCCGCAGCGCTGCCCCCTCCGGCGCCGTGATTGGCTGTGCGGCAAGCACGTGACTAGGCCGAGCCAATCAGGATGCTCCGGCGGAGGTGTCCGCCAGGGTAGCCACGTGGGTGCTGCTCCGCTTCGCAACTGCCCGGGCTCTCTGAGGTCCGCGGCTTGTATTGGGCGCCCGAGGGTCCCCGCTAAAAGGTCGGGCGCCCAGTTTGACTCCAGATAAACGGCCACTTGTAGCGCTAGTGTTGACAGGCCCATGCCGTGGCACGTGTGCTCGCACTACAAGCCCCGCGGTACTCATCCGAAGCATGACTGCCCCTGGGGGCCGCTCTCCCTGCTGCCTGCACAGTGGGTGGGCTCGGAGCTCTTGGGTCCCGCGTGAGCAGGGCACCCTCAGGCCCGCAGTGAGCTGGCGCTCCCATTCACGGGTGTGCGCAGCAGCATGGCCGGCCCGGCCTGGGCGGCCCGAGGAGTACGGACCTCGCAGCCAGGGCCCAGCCGCCCCACGGGAGGGGCAGTCCAGGCAGGTCTGTGCGACAAGGCCACGGTCTGCACAGATTCCTAGGCAGTGCCCGGCCACCGGCCACACGTGAGGGACAGGGGTAGAGGGGAAGTGGCAGACATCAGGGACTATGCCCAGAGGCCTGCCCGAGTGGACGTCACATGCCCGCGCAGGGCTGTCCTTGGGCCCCCACCCATGGGTTCAGAAAAGCCAGGGGTAAGGAAGAAGGCGCTTTCACGCCCCTCTGTTCACCTGCCCTTACCCAGGCGAACCTGCTAAGCCAGGAGGCTGTGTGGCCACCAGCAACAGCAGCAGACCCAGCCCCTTGACACCTTGGCCGGCAGCAAGCCGGTGACTTGGGCCCTCCCTCACCCGTGACAACAGCCAGGACAGACGCGGGTCTGATGTGGCTGTGCGGTGAGCCTCCCAGGCCCTGGGCCTGCAGGGATCCCTCAGCCCCTGAAGTCAGGACTCGTCGGAGCACATGGCCGACCCGCTGGTCCAGCTCCATGGCCACAGCCTGGCCAGGCCTGAGAAGAGCCATTGTTCCCTCAGCCAGGAGCCAGGAGCAGGAGCTTCAGACTCTGGCCCAGTCTCTCACTATCCCACTAGCACCCTGAGCCCAGCCTCTGCCCCTGTTCCAGCTCAGAGCCGGGCCGGTCTGCAGGTGGGCACTGCCAGCAGTTCCAGACCACAGGTGAGGAAAGAGGGTGCTAGGTGGCCGGTCTGGCCAGGAGCTGGGCAGAGAGGACACGGACTAGGGGGAGGCGACTGAGGACCTCCAGAACATTCCTCTGGGACGTGGCAAAATGTGGGGGGAAGGGGCCTCTGCAAACCCAGGAAAGCAAAAGCCTGTGGGGCACAGATCCCCAAGAAATAAAGGAAAACATGCCCATCCTAGGACTCGTCCAGGGCAGGGGCAGCTGGGCGGCCAGCAGTGGAGGGGCACAAAGACCGCTGGGGCTTGTGACCCGTGGAGGTCAAAGATGGGCAGTGCAGCGCGTCTCTCTTCCCTCCTCCCTCCCCTCCTCCCCTCCCACCTCCCCTCTGGCCCCTGCTGTGGCTGTCAGCGCTCCGGCACCCGCTCCAGGCTGCCACACCAGGCAGCACCCCAGAAAGAGGAGGTGAGCATGCCCAGGGCACAGTGGCACCGGCCACCTCCCACGGCTACAGCCGCGTGGCCTGGTCCCCCGTGGGACGGACACATTTTCTTGGCCCCGGCGGCTGCATGTAGGCAGGGCTCCCTGGCACTGCAGGTGTATGTGGCTGCCACCAGGCCAGAGTGCAGGCCGGCCCTCGCCCAGGCACAGAGCCCCTGTTCCTGCAGAGACAGCCCTCCCCAGCCGCGGGGTCCAGGGCTGGTGCCCCGCCCAGCACGGCCTGCAGCCAGGACCCAGCCTGGACGAGCACAGTGCCAACCCAGTGGAGGGACCGAGCTCACTCTCCCCTGCAGACCCAGCTCAGCCAGGTGGTCACCACCTCACCCCACTCCGCCCACCACACAGGGGACAGGCGGAGAAGAGGCGGCCAGCAGCCAGGAGAAGGCACAGCGGAGGCAAGAGGCGCAGAGACGCCCCTCAGCAACCTCAGAGCTCCATGCCCGAGGCCTGCCCTTCCCCTGCCATCCCATGGCCATGCCACTGGCCAAGCCAAGTTGGCATGGCCATGATATGACAAGCCATGATAAGCCAAGTTGGCGAGGCCAGATATGACCCCGGGGGGCTGAGGGTCAGGATGGCCCCGTTTCCCAGAACACAGCAGCTCTTACACCCCTACCTCCAGGTGCCCCCAGGCTCGCACCCACAAGTGTCCTGGTGGTAGGTGGGTGGGGCAGATGGAGGCCTGACGACGGACAGAAGGTGGTGGGATTTCAGGGGACCCCCCAGACCCCTCCACAAATATCCCGGCGCCGAGACTCCCAGAGAAAGGCCAGGAGAGGCTCACACCCGCGGACAGGACCCAAAGCAAACGGGGGCCGCTTTGGCTGCCACCCGGGAGCAGCCCACACGCTGGCCGTGTCCAGGGGCCATGTCCAGTTCCCTCCGCGCGCACAGCGGCACTGGTGCAGGTAGGTTTGGGGCAGCCCCGGCCAGAAACAGAGTATGATGGGCGGGCAGTGGCGCCTCGACCCTGGGCTCCGGCTGCGCCTCTCTGTTTTCCTGCAGCTGTGAAGACAGGAAGAGCAGGATTCTGATGGCGCTCCAGAGCCCATTCTGGCACAGATGGGGCCCACCGGGGGGAGGGCTGGGGACCAAGAGGCGCTCCCACCCAGGCCCAGGGCTCACGGTCCAGCGCCTGGCCCCTCGCTCCCTGCTGTGCCTGAGGAGGGGGTGGCAGCGGCAGCGCCTTTCCACTCAGGGAGCGGCAGTGACAGCCGCGGTCAGTGAGGGGCTGGGGAGGAACTTCTCTGCAGAGGGCCTGGGGTCCCCTCTCCACATGGGTGGAGATGCTAGACAGTCCTCCCCAGGCCTGCTTGTCTCGGCCTGTCCCCAGCAGTGGGCTCTTGCACCTGCTTCCTTGGGGCCTCGCTGAGATGGAAAAGACTCAGCAGGGTCGCTCCCCGCTGGATACAGGGTTCTTCTGGAAGCCCCAAGCTGCAGGGTGCCGCCTCAGTGACACTGCCTGCCGGGGACAGAGCTCCCCAGACACCCCTGCCTTCAATATCACTTCCTCATGCCAGTTGCCAGGAGGAATAGAGACGACCCCCCAGAATGTCTTTTATTCTCAGTAATAGAACCCTGGCTTGTAGCCAGGCACCTCTCCCAGCTTCCCTTGCAGCTAGGTGCAACTGTGAACAGCAATAACCACGTGTCCCTAAATGCAGGTGCTGCACTCTCCTTTGTCCCTTTTTCTTCCCTGCTACTTGGAATACACATGCAATGGCCGGAGCTTGAGCAGCCATCTTGGGGGATGTGGAGGAACCCACATCTGAGGATCGTAGAGCAACAAGACATGCTTCCTAGTGGCTGCAGAGTCCCCGACGCTGCCCTAGAGGCGTTTGTCAAAGACGAAGAAGCACCTCCTGGTTTAAGTTGCTGTTCTCTTGGCATTTCTGGGCTCTGCTCTCCTTGCTATCTGCTGGTCCATTCCAAGAACTTCCACTGCCCCGGTCACAGCTTCCCTCCTCCCCACCCCGGACGCCCAGCCCCATTCGGTGGCCCCTCACGAGGAGGAGTCCCTGGGGCCCTGTGGTCGCTGCAGCCAGCCGTCCCTTGGTCCTGTGTCACAGCAGAGCGGGGTGTCACAGCCCAATAGTGTTCTCTGTGGGTTTCCTTGACCGCTCCCCTGGGGACTGGAGGGCAGGCCCCTACAGGGAGGCTTCAACCCCAGCGCCTGAGCCCAGCTGGGAGCCTGGCATTGGCACGCACGCACCCATTAACACTCCCTGGCGGGTGCCGCCCCCACCTCTTGCCTGCCTCCCGCAATGGCCAGCTCTCCCGCTTTCGGCTGGTGCTGGCCTCACCCGCGTCAAGGCCTCCCCACTCTCCCCTCCAGTCACAGTCCATGCCTGAACTCTGGATTCAGACCTGAGGCAGAGTTCCAGGAGCAGATCCAGCTGGTTGGTGGGTGGCTTCAAGCTCAGACGCCCTCCTTTTCTGTGCTGTCCTCGGTGACAGTTCCCCACCTTCCCCAGGAAAGCATCCTGTTCACATGTCACTAAAAATGTCCACCCTGGCTGCCTAGGTGGGCCGCTGGGAGCGCCCTCAGGGCTGCAGGAGGGGCCGCAGATGGGCTGGGCCAACGGGGACACTCGCCCCCCAGCCACCCACTGCAAGCCACAAGGCAGAGGACGGGTTCTAGAATGTTCCAGGCGGCACTATTCACAACCTGGGAGACCACCCAGATGTCCACTAACGGGAGCCTGTACAGTGGGCAGCACAGCCAAACCAGGGGGAGAGGACGTGGCGTGGAGCCCAGCCCAGGGACCGAGGGGCCGCTTGTCAACCCCGACAGCCCGCCCGCCATGCTGGTCCCTGCTTCTGGGCTGGGTAGGTGGGGCACGCAGGAGCCTGGGGGCCGAAGGTGTTGCATGTTGCCGGTCCCCCACCTGCGGACTCGAGGTCCCTGCTTTTACCTGACATGAGATGAGGAGGCTGGTCCAGGAAGCTCAGCTCCTCCTCGGCCGTCCGTTCAGGACAGGGTCCCGGCCCTGCGCGCCGTCCTCCTGCAGGAGCTCCTGGGCAGATCTGCCTTGGACCCTGACAGGCACCATCTGGCGGCCTGGCCTGGGTCCTGCCCCTCCCTCCCGCTGGGATTCCTTCCACCCCAACCAGCTGCAGAGTGGGGGCTAAGCTGGGCAGTCAGGTGTGAGGTGGGGTTTGGGCCCTGCCCCTGCGCCCCAGGCCCAGAGCTGGCGAGTCGGAGAGTCCCGAGACTGAGCTCAGAGTGTTCAGGGCCACCTCGGGCTGCGCAGGCAGGACACGCAGCCGAAGGGTCAGTGACCCCAGCACGAGGTGGAGGAGCCAGGCAGCCTGGCTCACTGAGGGGCACCTATGCTACAGCCCCGCCTGCCCCCAGTTCCCTCGAGCCCCCCCGATTGCCCTGTTATCACCTTAGGACAAGTCAGAGTGGAGGTGGGGGCCCCAACTCAGGCCCCCGACCCCCAAGTAGCAGAGATGAGGTAAGTACACGGCTAGAACCCCCAGTTTCACCGCCTTCCAGGCCTTTCTCCACCTCCTTCACCCCCCAGCTCCCACTGGCTGCAGCGCGGCCCAAGCGCCCTGCCCACACTTGCTTCCATTCTGCCGGCCGCTCAGGCCACCCGGAGCCGCACAGGCCATCTCCTGGACTGTGAGCTCCAAACCTGGAGCACCTTTTTTCCTCCTTGGGCCGAGCCACAATCCAGCACCTGAAAGGTTTGTTGAGTGAATAACGCCCTCGGCCCCAGAGGAATGTCTGCCCTCACCCAGCTAAGCGCGTAGTCACGCCATGTGTGGGAGCGTGGCAGGTGCGGGCGAGGCAAAGGAGGCCGGCCCACCTGGGACGGCCAGACCCAGCCACACTCTGCAACAAACAGTCTCCCAGGGGACCCCCCCCAGAACCCCACAGTCCACGAGCACCAGCAGGTGTGCCCTCGCCCCCTGCCTTGCACGGCCCTTCACTGGCAAGGGGTCTCCCTACTGGGGCTCCCCAGGGCTCGCATGGGGGATGGCCCGGAGCCTGCTAGGCCACCGCCCGCCAAACAAAACAGCCACATTTCTTAGGTGCTTTTATTTACACCTTCCTGCTCACCTTCCACTGCTGGTTCAGCCGCCCAGGCCCAAGGCTGACCTGCAGGCGCAGGGGAGTGAGGGACCCACCACCCCAGCCTTGGCCAAGGAGGATTCTGCATATGAACCAGGTGGGCAGGGGGACAGGGTGGAGACCCTTTGCCACCCTCCCTGAGGGTCTCTGACCCCTCTCCAAGGTCGCAGCTGCCCTTCAGGTCTGGGGAAACAGCTCCAGCTGCTGGCTCTAGTTAGGCACCTCTCCCCTTTCCTTCACTCACATCCATCTATGCAGCCTCCTCAAACCCTGTCCCAGGCACCATAAAGACGCAGGACAGCAGTCGCGAGGAAGCGCTGTAGCTCCCGCTTGGAGCGCTGGCCTGCAGGGAAGAGGGGCGACTGCTGGGGCTGCGGAGGCACCGAGTCCAGAGACCAGGGCTCCCAGTGTCCCCAGGACGCTGGGGCAGGAGGCTCAGGGACTGAATCAGTGCACGAAGTGACCGGACCTGGCCCCTCCGCCACCTGTGTGTCCAGGGGCAAGCCCAGGTGAGCCACTCCTTCCTCCCCAGGTCCCTGAGGGCAGCCCTCCGAGTTAGCGCGGAAGGTGGAGGAGCCCTGTTTCAGGGCCCCCAAGAGAAGTGGGGGTCCGTGCGGAACCACAGGATCAGGGACCGGGCACCCAGAGGCCTCGCCCTAGTGGCTGGGTCGCTCTGGGGCTGTCATTCCACCTCCGCGGGTGCAGCGGGAACAGCGGTGGCCGCTCGGCCGGGGACGGCACCTCGGGCCGGCGGGGATAGCTGGAGGCGGCGCGGAGGTCCCGCGGACCGCTCGGGGAGCGGGGCGCCGCGCTGTCCCCGTGGCGCAGCCGTCACGGAGCCCCTCCCGGGCCGGAGGACCGCGCGGCCCCACGTGGGATCGCCCGGGCCCACGGCCCACGCGCCCGATTGGCCGCCGCGCAGCCAATCTGAGGCCGCTGGCGGTGGCGGCGGCGGCGATTGGCCGCGGCCGGGAGGGGGCGGGGCGTCCTTTTGTTCTGGTCCCGCGGCTCCGCCCCCGCCCCGCAGCCAGCGCGCCCCGCCCGGAATCCCGGGTCAGGGCCGCGGGGAGCCGGCTGGGGGCTCAGGCCCCGGGCGGGGCGCGCGGGGCGCGGCGCCCCCCGCTCCCCAGCTAGCTCACACCCGGCCCCCGCCGCCTGCGCAGAGCCTGACCTTGGCCACGCCCTTCGTCCTGTCCCGGCTTTCCCACCCCAGCTTCCTCCGGCCCCTGGGAATAGCGGAGATGCGCCCATAAAGACGGGCGCGATCTCCCCGAAACGCGGCCTGTCGGCGGGGCGGCTCTGGTTCTCGGAGCACGCGGGAGGCGGCGGAGAGGGGTGACCGGACCCGGATTCCACTCATCCGACGCCGCGGTCGACCCAGCCCAGCCCCAGCAGCCCCGCTTCCGGGTCCCTCGTGTGGCAGGTGGGGCCGGGTGGGGTCCCCCAACCTTCTGCCCAGCGCTCACTAAAGCCCTCCTCGTTCACGCGCGCCTTGGCTCCCTCTGGGGTGGGAAGTGGCGGCTCCCCAAGCCAGGGCCGCTGGGAGACAGGGCCCGGGAGGCCGGGCAGCAGGGGCCAGGGCTGGGCCTCCCTTCCAGCTCACACCCTCTGCCCGCCCTGAAGCCGCACTCCCACCCCTCCAGGAGTGTGGCTGGAGGCCAGTTGTGGACAGATGGGGGATCTGGAAACCCCCCTAAGCTGGGGTCTCAGTCCTTTCCTTCCACCAGGTGGCGACCAAGGAGACCCCAGAGTCAGGGGTTCCTGCCCCCCCAGGGGTCAGACCCAGGGACGACTCCTGCCCAACCCCACTGACCTGGAGACGCCCCCGACCCCGGAGCTGGCGCGGACCCGGCCCTGATGGGGCTCAGGAATGGCGGCTTGACCAGCACATAGCCCAGTCCTGGAGGTCAAAGCCCCGCCCCAAGGGTCAGGCTGGTCTGAGCCCCGCAGGGTGCCCAGCTCCTGCGCCCCTGCACCGGTGCCAGCGCCCAGCAGGTAGGCGCAGCCAGGGTTCTCCGCGGCGCCCTGGCGTGGCCCTGGCAGGCCTCCCAGCCCCCAGCCGCGGCAGGTGTCTGCCGGCTCCCTGGGGTGGTGCTGGAGGCTGACATCTGCGCAGCGTTTTTACTGTCGGACAAATTGAATCAATTACACAGGCCCCATCAGGGTGCGGTGAGTGGGAAGGGAGAAAAGAGCAGAGCCAAGGGGCTGACCGGCCATCTGGGTGGGGCTCCCCAGGGAGGGCTGGGGAGAGACGCAGTGGGATGCCCCTGTCTTCCCCGCTGCCGGGGACAGGGGGCCCACTGACCGAGGCACAGATCAAAGCAAAGCCAGCACAGGGGTGAGTTTCTGGGGACGAGATCAGGAGACTGGATGGGACTGGTGCCTGCTCCCCAGCCCTGCCGACCCAGCTGCAGGCTCTCTGGGCTTCCTGGCCACCTTCTCCGCCACCCCAGGGGGTCCCAGAGCCCCCCCCCCATTTTACAGCCCCTTCCACCACCACTGCATTTTGTTGTCCCCACGTGGAGCCTCCAGAAGCTGACACCCCACCGGGGGAAGGAGCTGGGGGAGAGGAACAGACTGTGAGGTGATGGGGCGCTCTCCCCTGCCACGAAGGCCCCCCCGACAAGTTAGGGCCCACCGAGGGCCCCTGCATCCACCCCCACCCCAGCGGTCCCCTCCTCTAATGCTGCCTCAGAGCCCCAGGCTGGGGGAGGGAGGGCAGCATTTTGGCAACTCACAGGCTGCTGCCCAGCTGCACCTCGCCAAGTGCCTTTGCTTGTCTCGAGCCACAGCAGTGAGGATGTAACCTGGCAGCCAGGCCACAGCTGCCCCTTGAGGTCACGTGACTTACTGCCCCCCCCACGGGCCCCTCGCCAGCAAACGACACTGGAAGGCACAGTGGGCAGCTGGGGACACTCAGCCACCAGCCGAGGCCACGGGGCACAGACTGGGAAAGGCAGCGGCCAGTCTGGCTGGGCTAGCTGAGGGGCCCACTTCGGGGAAGTGGTGGGGCCAGGGTGCCCCCCCGGGTGCTGAGACCCCTGCGGGCCTCCGGGCGAGGGGTCCTTTTCTGGGCTGCAGCACCTGGAGGTCACCCTAACCCCGTGCACTGCTGCAGGGCTGCGCCGCGGGAAAAGGGTGTCCGCGGCTCCCAGGTGCTCGCACCTCAACCCCACTGAGGACTCCAGACCGGGCCACATCTCTGCCTGGAGTGACCTGAGGCCTGGAGGGGTGGGGGTGGGGGTGGGCCCCCCCACCCTGGGGTAGTGGATGTTCAGGCGGGTCCCAGGCGGCCCCTCAGGAGGGTGGGACTGGCCAATCTATCCAGGCTTGCTGGTTCCGGCTGCGCGGAGTAGCCGGACACTAAGGCAGAGAGGCAATTTAAATGGGGGTGAGGGGCTCTGGGAGAAAGTAGGCCATCACTGTGGTCTTGGGGTCACACTGGGCTGTGTTGCAGTGTCACCCTGGCCTCGCAAGCCGGGAAGGCGCAGCGCTCGATGGGAGGTCGCCTCCTAGTGCGTGTGGGAACCGGGGTCTGGGGGTCTGAAGCTACCACTGCGGCCTGATGCTCCCGCCTACCGTCTGCGTGAACCAGGAGACCAACGTGGCCGCCGCCACCCGGGCGCCCCACGAAGGACAGAGCGGTGCAGGGGCGCCCTCTAGCGGCTGCGGCCGGGAAGGCCGCCTTCGTGGCCTGCGCCGTGGGGAGCCCTCCGCTGGGCTGGGGAAAGCGCGAGCTCCCCCGCCTGGCCGCTGGAACCCGGCGGCACCCCATGTGGACACCTTGCAAAGAATGCCCCTGCCCCTGTCGGCGCCCCTCGTTCCCGACTGGGTCGCAGATACCTTGGCGTCAAAAAGAAAGCTGCCCCAAGTGAGTAAAATTAGCAAGAAGCTTCTTGGGGTGGCGCCTCTGAGTTTCTGCCTGCAGCCGGCGGTGGCTGGGCTGGCCAGGCTGACCTGGGGAGCACTGGAGCGCCGTGCAGAGAGCCGCTGCTGTAGCTGGGCCTGGTCTCACTCCACCAGGGGCCTTGCTTTCCGCCTGAGGCGGGGCCCCACCCTCGCACCTGCTGTAGTGAACAGCCTCTGGCAGGTGCATTCGTGGTGGGCATCTGGCCCTCACAGCTGCCCGGTGAGATGGTGATTAGGAAAGCAAGGCCTTCTGGGCACTCTTGAGGCACAGGCCACCAGCACAGTAGGGCTGCATTGAGGTAACATTCACGTGTCACGGCTCTAAGTGCTCACATGACTGACATCTACAGTCACTGCTCTGCACCCCTCACCTCTGTCTACTCCCAGAACTTTCCATCAGCCCAAACAGAACCTTCATGCCCCCACCACAGGAATCTCATTCTCTCTGCACCTTATTCTGATGTTTCATGCAAGTGGAATCCTACAGGATTTGTCCTTCTGTGACTGGTGGGTGTCACTCAGCATAATGTTTTCCAAGGTCCATTCATGTGGCAGCCTATGTCAGAACTTCATTCCTTGTTAACGACCAAGTAATATTCCACTGTGCCCAGCCCGTGCACCTGTTGACAGTGGGCTGTTTCTACCTTCAGCAAGCTTTTGTGAACCCTGTGACAATAACCTTTGCAAACGTCTGTCCTGTCCGTTTTCAATTCCTCTAGGGAGATCCCTTTTAGGAATGAAAGGGAATCCTTCCATAGCCAGGGCTCTGAGCCAAGCCACCGGCCGGGCCACCAGTACAAGGCATGTGGGCCCCGTTTTCTTCTCGCCAGCACTGAAACTTCCCTGTAACTGTCATCCAGCTTTGCGTGTCGGAGTAAGGTTTCACTACCAACCACGTGGCTACTGAAAAGAATTCACAGGCTGCAGAGAAGTCTGTCCTCACCTCACCACCGGCACCGCCGCCTGGAGATGGCGCGGCTAATATCTGCTGATGGCGGTTTTGACACGTGTAGAGTCATTTGCTCCCCGAGGCCCTGTTCTGCCACAGGATGGCAGGAAGGAGAGTAGGACCTGCGGGGGGCTCGAGGAAGGCCCAGGGCGGAATGGGGGAGCCCTCGGAAAGCCAGGACCGCAGCTGTGCGCACAGGCGTGCCACTGGGGGAGGCCAGGACGACTGGCGCGGAGGTCAGGAGCTGGGAGGCGCAGCCGGCACGCTCTAGGCCCCGCTGCCTCAGTGTGGGGCTGCGTCCCGCAGGAGGAGCGTCCCCTTGGGGGGTGCGCACACGACGCCCCTCGGCTCGCCGGCCCAGCGCCGCCCCGCAGCCCGCGCGCGCCCATTGGCCGGGAGCGCGGACGCTCGGACCAATCACGGGCGAAGGTCGCGCCCAGCGACAAGCCGGGGGCGGGGCGACGGCAAGCGCGTGCGCGGTGGGCTCCCGAGGCTGGCGCGGCGGGGGCCGAGCGCCGGGTCCCTAGCGGGCGCCGCCCGCCCTGCGCCCCACGTACCCCGGCCGCCCCGAGCGCCGCAGCCGGGACCGGAACGTGGAGGGCCGCGTGCAGCCGCGGGGCTCGCACTGCAGGAGAACAAGCGGCTCGTACAAAAGGGGGACGCAGAATGTCGGGCAGCCCCGCAGAGCCCGCCGGGCGACATCTGGCTGCAGCGTCCTGCGAGGGTCCCTTTATCCAGAGACAAAGGAGCCCCTGGCCCGTGCCGGCTCCGCCCGCCGCCGCCCCGCCCCCAGCTCGCGGCCGAGCTGCAGCTTGGGAATAGCAGCTTCGAGGGGTCTGGGGTCTCCCAGACTGGATGTGGCCGTCCAGCTGGAGGGAAGCACCGAGGCGGGTCCAGCAGCGCGTCGCCCCAGGGTATAATGGGGGTGGCAGACCCACACCCCCCCACACCTGTCACAGTGAGGCCTGGAGGGTGTGTTGGACGATCCAGGGGGCTGGTCTCTTCTCCCACAGGGCTGCCAGGTCTTGAAAGGGAAACCCCAAGCCCCAGTGCTCCCCTACCCATTGAGGGCCCTGCCCTCCATCATAGAGTGGACAGCCCACTGGCAACCCCCTTGCTGCTCTGGAGTACACCCAGGACCACGGCACCCCAAGGCCTTCGCGCTGTGGGTCAGTGCGCTGTGTGCCCCAGCCCCACAAGTCACCCCATGATGGCCTCTAACTCTCTTAAACGCGGAGGCCACGCTCAGCCGTCCACCTCAGGCTCTCTCCCCTCCAGGGCAGGTTCTTCATTTTATTAAGTCTCTCCTTCCATGAGGTCACATCCTGCCCACCGGGTGTCCGGTGTGCCCCAAGTGTCCGCCTCTTATGAGGGCATGGTCAGCCCCCAGCCCTCTCCCAAGCTAGCCACTCCGTCACAGAACTCCCTGCACAGACTGAACCCCGACTCAGCCAGTGGGGGAGGGCGGGGGGGGACTGCACACAGCACAACAGGACCCAGCTGTGTGGCAGCCCCGTGACCCCAACAAGCAACAGCGCACTCCAGCTCCCCAAACCCAGATGTGCGCGCAAATCACCGAGCGGTCACTGCTCAGGGCCAGGCCAGCAGGAGGGTACAGGAGAGTGCCCAGGGCAGAGTGCGACCTGCCCACCAGGAGTCCCTCAGGCCGGCCCCAGCACAACCCCCCAGATGCAGCCTGCGCAGGGAGACTGGGCAGGTGCCCTGTTGTATGGGTGGCTCTGCTTCGACCTCAGGGGAGAACCACAGGCAGTGGGCAGTGGGAGGCAGCCAGAACCCAGAGGATGGGTAATCACAGCTCCACCCACTGCCCGACCCCCTTCCCTCTGCCTGACAGAGCTGGGGTACAGGCCAGATAAGAAGGAGGTGAGAAAAAAAAAAAAAGGAGGTGAGAGGAGTCACCAGAGACAGAGCAGGGAGCAGAACAGGCAGACCCACTGAAGCACACTGCTGAGGGGAGCAGCGGGGGAGACAGGAGAGATCTGCTGCGCCCTGGGGGTCCCTCCCTGGCCAGGGATCAAACTCTCGTGCTGCTGGGCTGTGGGTGCTTCACAGTGCGGTGCTGAAGCCGCTGCACCCCAGGGAGGCCCCCAGGTGCATCTTATGAGGCATTCAGTTCATCCTAAAAATGGGCAAGGCTGCTCCTGTGGTTTCTCAGGGCACGTAGGGCAGCCAGCAAACAAGTGGTCTCCTGGGGGCCTCCCGGTGGTGCAGGGGCTGAGCCCGCACTGTGGGGCTTCCACGGCCACTGCACCTACCAGGAGTCAGATGCCCGGCACAGGAGAGGGGGATCCCGGGTTCCCCACCATTTCCAGTCGGCCCCGACACCCTCCAGATTTGTTCAACCAGCACTCGGGTCTCCTGGTTTATTCAGGGACACAGGTGAGCGCACAGGTGCGTGGGTCAGGTGGGAAGGGCCTGCCTGGAAGTACCACCCCGCCCTCTGGGGTTCTGGAGGCTCCCCCTGCCCCACCCCGCCCTCTGGGGTTCTGGAGGCTCCCCCCTGCCCCACCCCGCCCTCTGGGGTTCTGGAGGCTCCCCCCTGCCCCACCCCGCCCTCTGGGGTTCTGGAGGCTGCCCCCTGCCCCACCCCGCCCTCTGGGGTTCTGGAGGCTCCCCCCCTGCCCCACCCTGCCCTCTGGGGTTCTGGAGGCTCCCCTGCAGGCAGGCGGGGTCAGCTCCATCTTCAGCTCTCCTTCTCAGCAGGCTGGGGCTGGAAAGTCCAGGCCGCTCATGGGGTGTCTTTGTCTTTCCACTGACAGCCCTGCCTGAGCAGGAGCCACAGCGGGTGGCACAGACACGCCAAACCCCAGAGGCGCCAGGAGCCCTGTCAGCATCCGGGAACAAAGGTCAGAGGAGAAGCTCTGTCACTGAGGAAACCAGGGGGGGGGGGGGAGCCGCGCCCAGGCCCCACCAGCCTCTGCTGCAGGTCACCACAGGAAGCAACTCTGGCTGCGTGGTTTCCTCTCTGACACAGGCAGCGGGAACCAGGAATGGGGTCGGAGTGCAACCTCAGGCCCCTGCCCAGGCCCTGCCCCACACCCCCTGGGGCTCCCGTCAGCTCCAGGCCCTGGGGCCCTCCCCACACTTTCTGCCTGCTGCTCCAGGTGCCTAGGCAGTCAGCTCCGACCCTGCCCCGTCAGCCCGCAGTGGGGTCCTGGCAGGCAGCACCCAGTCCACAGCCGTGCTCACACCAGAGGGCCCCTCTGCAGGCCAGCACCGCCCCTGGTACACAGGCGGCACCTACTAAGTGCTTGCTGACTCAGGATATGCAGCATCAGATGTCAGCCTGGCCTTACTCAAGGCGCCGAGCTGGGGAGGCCCTAAAAACACTTGCTCGGGCCTCCCTGGTGGTGCAGTGGGTTAAGCAATGCTCTATGAAGCAAACTGCAGCACGAGTTTGATCCCTGCTGCCAGCCAGGGAGGGGACCCACATGGCGCAGCAGACCTCTCCTACCTCCCCGCTGCTCCCCTCAGCAGTGTGTTTCGGTCCATCTGCCTGTGCTGCTCCCCACTCTGTCTCTGGGGAATCCTCTCACGCCCCCCACACCTCTGGTCTCTACCCCGGTGCTTGTATGCATAAATAAATAAATCTTAAAAAAAAAACCACTTCTCACTTACAGGGGTTACCCACGTTACAGTGTTCCAGCGAGGAAACCCAGGCACAAAGAGACCAAGCGATGTGCCCAAGACGCCCAGCTGTCATGCTTCTGGCCCTGGGGCCGTGTTTGCAACCACTGCTTTCCAGCTTCTGGCCTGCTGGGTGGCCTGCCGTCACCCAGGCCCCCCACATTAGCCACCACAAACTGGGGGGGGGAGCATGGGACGTGTCCTGCTCCCCACACGTCAACCTCATCAGTGTAGCTTCTCCTCCAGGGCATGGGTCAGACGAGCAGTCCTCACCACTCAGGAGCAGGCGTGCCAGCCCGGCCGTCGGCAGCGTGAACAAGATGTGCAGATATGGGCACAGAGCTGTCACTTTGCCATCTTTTTTTTTTAAAGATTTTACTTATGGGCCTCCCAGAGGGGCTTCCTTGGTGGCACAGCGGGTTGAGCGCTGCACCGTGAAACAGCCACGGCACAGCAGCGTGAGTTCGAAACCCAGCCTGGGAAGGGACCCACATGGCGCAGCAGACCTCTCCTGTCTCTTGGGAATCCTCTCACCTCCTGCGACTCTAGCCTGTACCCCAGCTCTTGTAGGCATAGATAAGTCTTTGAAAAAAAAAAGATATTTTTATTTATTTATGCACACAAGAACTGGGGTATAGGGCAGAAGTGTGGGGGGTAAGAGGAGTCACCAGAGACAGAGTGGGGGAGCAGAACAAGCAGATCCACTGAAACACACTGCTGAGGGGAGGAGCAGGGAGGCAGGAGAGGTTTACTGCGCCCTGTGGGTCCCTCCCTGGCCTGGGATCGGTGCTTAACCCCTTGCGCCACCAGGGAAGGCCCTCCACTGAGGTTCTCTACCTGGAGGTAGTAACTAGATTCTCTGGGTCAGCAGCAGCTGCACTGAGAGTTCTGGGCCCCAGAGCAGAGGGTGCAATCCCTGGAGACTACACAACTGGGCTCCCCTGGGTCCTTTCCCATCTGCAAGGAATGGGTCTCAGTCTCCCTGTGATTTTGGTGGACAACCTGACTTCATCTCTCACACTGTCTTTTCTCATTTTGTTGTGGGGGGTGTTTAGTGCAGATTCCATAGGAGGCACACTAGAAGTAATCCCAGGAGGTAGACAATCCCAGGAGGAAAGGCTAATCGAGACTCAACCAAGCTTTAAAATAGCATCGGAAAGAGGCCTCCCTGGCTCAGGAGTTAAATCTCAGCACTACAAAGCTGTCATCAGCCACTGCAGCACGAGTTCGATCCCCGGCCAGGGAACTAATCCACATTAGAGGTCTGGCGCAGCAGACCTCTCTTGTCTTGCCTGCTGCTCCCTTCAACAATCAGCCTGTTCTGCTCCCCACTCTGTCTCTGTTGAGTTCTCTCATCCCCCACACCTCTGGCCAGTACCCCAGTTCTTGTATGCATAAATAAGTCTTTAAAAAAATAGCATCAGAAAGATAACTGCTTTGCAAGTGACTTCCTGTCAAAACTAACTTTAACACTAAAAAAAGAACAAGAAAAACCCAGAGAACCAACAATAGAACATTTAAAATGTCTAGCATTGAATGAAAAATTACTAGATGTGCAGAAACAGGACCGTGTAACCCAAAACTAGAAGAAAAATCAGTCAATAGAAGCTGACCAATACATGAGAGAGATGGTAGAATTAGCAGACTATGATTATAAATATAGCTGTGTATGTAATATCTGCTTTAAAAATGCATATATAATGTGTTCATGAATTTTAAATAAAACATGAACCTAATGAAGTGAGAAACCAAATGGAACTTCCAAGGCAAGAAGATGTAATATTTGAGTTTCAAAGACACACTGGAAACTTTCTAATTAAGTCACAGAAAGAAAGAAAACTATAAATTTGAACTGGGGGCCTCCCTGGTGGCACAAGGTGTTAAGTCTCAGCACTATGAAGCATCCACAGCTGTTGCAGCGCGAGTTCGATCCCCGGCCAGGGAGCGGACTCACAGGGCGCAGCAGACCTCTCCTGCCTCTCCGCTGCTCCCCTCAGCAGTGTTTCAGTGGATCTGCCTGTTCTGCTCCCCACTCTGTCTCTGGTGACTCCTCTCACCTCCTTGGACTCTGGCCTGTACCCCAGCTCTTGTGTGCATAAATAAATAAATCTTTAAAAAATTTAAAAAAAAAGAGAAATGTTAGAGAGCTACAGACTGAAGGAAATTGATACCAAATAGAAATAAAGGCTTCCAAAACTTGGAAATATATGGGTAATTGTTTTTCTGTTTTTAATTGCTTTTAAAGCAAAAATAATAGCAATTCATTGTCAAGTTTTAATACATTTAGAAGGACTGTATGACAGCGGTGGTAAAGCGGTAAGAAGGAAACAGAAGCACATTCTTATCAAATAATATTGGAGGTAGTGTTTAATATTTGTGAAGTGCTTAAAATATATAAACTACAGGGCCTCCCTGGTGGCGCAATGGGTTAAGCAACGCACTATGAAGCATCCTCAGCCACTGCAGCACGAGTTCGATCCCTGGCCAGGGAGGGGACCCCCAGGGCGCAGCAGATCTCTCCTGCCTCCCGCTGCTCCCCTCAGCAGTGTGTTTCAGTGGATCTGCCTGGTCTGCTCCCCACTCGGTCTCTGGTGAATCCTCTAACCGCCCACATCTCTGGCCTGTACCCCAGTCCTTGTGTGCATAAATAAATCTTAAAAAAAACACACACACACAAAAATATATGAGACAAAATCTCACAGAAAATTCACAAGTAGAGTTGGAGATTTCAGCAGCCTTCTTTGAGAAACTGAACAATTAAAGAAAAAAATTGGTAGGGACATAGAAGAATTGAACTGCACTTTGCCCTATCAAAATGTGACCTAACTGACAGTTATAGGCCGTGTATTCAGCACAACGGTGTACACATACTTTTCAATGTGGAAAAAAATTTTTTTAAAGATCTTTTATTTATCTGTGCATACAAGAGCTGGGGTACAGGCCAAAGGTACAGGGGGTGAGAGATTCACCAGAGACCGAGTGGGGAGCAGAACAGGCAGATCGACTGAAATCCACTGCTGAGGGGAGCAGCGGGGAGACAGGAGAGGTCTGCTGCGCCCTGTGGTCTCCACCGTGGCAGGGATCAAACTCGCGCTCTAGAAGCCCCCCAGTGCAGCGCTGAACCCCTTGCGTCACCAGGGAGGCCCAAGTGTGGAAAATTTACTAAAATTTACCAAATAATGCTGGGCCGTGAAACAAGTTTTAGTAGGTTGAAAAGGAATGAAATCACATAGAATACATTTTCTGACTGCAAATAGAATTCAAGTAAAAATCCACAATGAAAATTCTGGAATTTCTAAAAAGTATTTGAAGTAAACAATACATTCCTAAATAACCCACAGAGGGGATGATTGGAGGAGAAATATATAATCAGCCCATGGAGTATAAAAGAAATCACCATATTAGAACATATTTTTAACCAAAAGATAAAAATGCACACACACAATATATCCAAATTTGGAGATGGGAGCTAAAATAGTGCTTTGAGGGTACATGTTATTTTAAATATATATATTTAAGAAGAAGAAAGTTTCAAACTCAATTATCCATGTTTTTATCTTAAAACTTAGAAAATAGGGGCCTCCCTGGAGGCGCAGGGGGTTGAGCGCTGCACTGTGAAGCATCCGCAGCCACTGCAGCACGAGTTCGATCCCCAGCCAGGGAGGGGACCCCCAGGGCGCAGCAGACCTCTCCTGCCTTGCCCGCTGCTCCCCTCAGCAGTGTTTCAGTGAATCTACCTGTTCTGCTCCCCACTCTGTCTCTGGGGAGTCTTTCTCACACACACACATACACCTCTGTCCTGTACCCCAGTTCTTGTACACATAAATAAATAAACCTTTAAAAAGAAAGAAAAGAACAGGGCCTCCCTGGTGGCGTAGCAGGTTAAGCAATGCACTATGTAGCAGACCACAGCCACTGCAGCACGAGTTCGATCCCTGCTGCCTCCCTAGGAAATGACCCATATGGCGCTGCAGACCTCTCCTGCCTTGCCTTCTGCTCCCCTCAGCAGTGTGTTTCTGTTGATCCGCCTGTTCTGTTCCTGGCTCTGTCCCTGGTGAACAAATTATTAAGATTTATTTTACTAATTTATGCACACAAGAGCTGCAGTCCAAAGGTGTGGGGGTGAGAGGAGTCACCAGAGACAGAGCGGGGAGCAGAACAGGCAGATGGACTGAAACACACTGCTGAGGGGAGCAGCGGGGAGGCAGGAGAGGTCTGCTGCGCCCTGTGGGTCCCCTCTTTGGCCGGGGATTGAACTCACATTGTAGTGGCTGCGGATGCTTCACAGTGCACACTTAATCCCTGCACCATCAGGGAGGCCTGACTTGCTTTCTTCAAGATTGTTTTGATGAAAGGGGTCTCTCAAGACCCCACAGGAATTTTACGATGGGTTTTCTAGTTCTGGAAAAGAAACCCCAGGATCTTGATGGAGGTTGCACTGGCTCCAGGACTGCCTGGCTGGCCTTGGCACTTGGGCGTCCAGGGCTTAGCTGGCCTCCTGTCCTGTCAGAAACTTCGGGTAGTTTCCATCGCACAAGTCTCCACCCCTTGGGACACTGACTCCCTCGGTGTTTTATTCCTCTGGACAGTACCGTGGAGGCATCAGTTTTGTTCTACTTGTCCTACCACAGCTAAAGAAAACACCTTGCAGGACCCGCCCTGGTGGTGCAGTGGGTTAAGCAACGCACTATGAAGCAAATCGCAGCCACTGCAGCACGAGTTCGATCCCTGCTGCCGGCCAGGGAGGGGACCCACA
>JAGFMF010012102.1:2280679-2309780 GCA_019455555.1 Galemys pyrenaicus
TCTGTGGTGAATCCTCTCACCCCCCACACCTCTGGCCTGTACCCCAGTGCTTGTATGCATAAATAAATAAATCTTTAAAAAAAAAAAAAAAAAAGAAAACACCTTGCAGACCTGGGGGGAGGACGGAGCAGGGCCACGGCGGGTGCGGGTGGACAGCGAGAGGGACACCCTGGCCTTTGCCCCCGGGCCTCGGCGCTCCCCTGGAGCCGCCCTTCAGGGAGCAGCCGTCCATCACTTGGAGGCGGCCTTGAGGGCCCTGGGGACTCGCATGTGCCGGGGTCTCCCATGGGAAGGAGCCAGGGCCCGCTGGACGGTGGCCACTTCCATCAGGGCAGGACTGGCACCTCTGCCCAGGCCCCAGAGCTGGAGTCCTGCGCCGGCCATGGAAGGGCGGGGCCCCAGGCGCCTCCTGTGAGGCCACAGCGGGTGGTGGGCGGCCCAGCGGGTGCCCTGCCAGCAGGAGGCGGCCCTGGGGGGTGGGGCGCGCGTGGGCCAGGCAGCCGCGGGCTGGGAGCCTGAGGAAACCCCTTGAGGAAGCCGTGGGGGGCTTTCGCGGGGGTCGGGGCGCAGGAGCTTGGCGTGACCACCCGTGAGGGCTGACTCGCTACGCTGGGCGCGTCCCAGCCCCTCCAAATGAAGCGGGCCCAACGGACTCACCAGCGAGGCTCTAGAGAGGCAGTGGCACTGCCCGGGCGTCCTTGTGGAATGCAGGGCTCCAGCACCTCTGCGGGAGAAGCTGGCCCAGGGAGACTGAGGCCTCCCTCCAGGCCTCCACGCGGCCCCTGGCACCCCCAGCTCGGGGCAGGGCCACTCAGACGCAGCAGGCCTGCAGGAGTTTCTGCCTGCTGAGGCCGGTGCAGCCCAGCCTGGTGGTGCCCAGAGCTGGGAAAGCTTCGGGCTGGAGGGCCCAGGACAGGCACAGCTGCAGGCCCAAAGCCAGGTGGAAGCTATTCCCACCTGGGTGGGTGCACGTGAGAGCCGGTGCTCACCCTGGAAGGTGCCGCTGGCGGCCTTGAGGGTGGTCTTGGGGGTTGGGCGTCACCTCTGTATTCCAAGGAGAGAGAATTTGTGTTTATACTAAAGATGCTTTAGGGCCTCCCTGGTGGCTCAGGGGTTACATCTCAGCACTATGGAGCAATCACCAGCCTCTGCGGCCTGAGTCCATGCTCGACCAGGGAGGGGACCCAGAGAGAGCAGCAGACCTCTCCTGCCTCCCGCTGCTCCCCTCAGCAGTGGATTTCGGTCCATCTACCTGTTCTGCTCCCCACTCTGTCTCTGGTGGATTTTCCACCCCCGCATCTCTGGCCTGCACCCCAGATCAATGAATAAAGAAAACAAATCTTTAAAAAGGTTTTCTCACCCTCCCGCTAGCATCAATGATACACACCTGCGGTCCTGCACGCGGGCCTGAGGGCGGCACCTGCAGCAGGGTGTGGGCATGCGCAGGTGGGCGCACCTGGGCTGAGACACGGGTGTGTAAGGGCGGCGTCACGAGGAGGCCAGCAGCAGAGAGGCAGGGAGGCCTTCCCGGAGGAGGGGACCTGGGCTCGCATCTCAAGGAGAGAAGTGGCAGAAGTGATGGAAGCAGCAGCAGTAGCAGCAGGAGAGAGCCCAGAAAGAGTGAAGATTTGCTGGGGGCTAGGAGGCCTGCCAGCTTCCTGGTCCCCCAGCCTCCCTGCCTGCCGTGCACCTGGTCGTCTCTGATGCAGAAAAATGAATAAAAGCCTGGAAAAGCCACCGAGGGCTCCAGGACTCCTCCTTGACCTGTCTGCCCGGATCATAGAGAAACTGCCCTGTGCCTTCCTGCCACCACAGAGAAGAAAAGGCTCCCCGGGTCAGAGAAGGGCTTACGAACCCCCAACGCTGTGCCCAACAGGTGGCTTGGCTAGAGGTGGGCACCCCGCTGCCCGTGCTTGGGGTTTCTTTGCAAATAACTCACCTTTGGAGTCTGACTTCACTGTTAAAAGGAACATGCACAAATAATTTACATTATTAATAGCACAAATAAGTCTCTTGTTCTCATTAAAAATTTTCAAGGAGGGGGGCCCTCCCTGGTGGTGCAGTGGGTTAAGCAACGCACTATGAAGCAAACCGCAGCTACTGCAGCACGAGTTCGATCCCTGCCGCCGGCCAGGGAGGGGACCCACAGGGCACAGCAGACCTCTCCTGCCTCCCCGCTGCTCCCCTCAGCAGTGTGTTTCGGTCCATCTGCCTGTGCTGCTCCCCACTCTGTCTGGTGGATTCTCTTACCTCCCGCACCTCTGGCCTGTACCCCAGTGCTTGTGTGCATAAATAAAGAAATCTTTTAAAAAAATTTCCAAGGAGGAAGAATTGCTAAACAGAACATTTTTAGGAGGCGTGCGAGCAACATTGCAGGCACGCGCCAGTCTTTGAGACCTGTCCTTTCAGCCCCTGCAGCGGAGAGCTGGCTGCAGCCCGCAGGCGCCCGTGGGGTCCTCGTCCCAGCCGCCCCTTCCTGTAGCTTTGGTCTGCCTCGCAGGTCCCCTCACTCCTGCCAAATGAAATAAGGACCCCTGGGCTGCAAATAAGGGCGCAAGGACTGCCGGGGGTGCCCTGAGAGGTCCAGGGGCTCACAAGGGGCCTGGAATAGAGGGTGTCAGAGAGGCCTTCTGCTGGAGGACAGGACCTGGACTTGTGTCTCGAAATGCTCCATAGCCAGACCCCAGCCCCTGAGTGTCCAGGCCTGGGGCTAACCCAGAGGTTGGCCTTCCCGGTTCACTGTCCACCTCTCCCAGGGCACAGGTCTCCGCCTTGGTGCTTTTTCACTGTGGTAAAATACATACAAGGTTAATGTTGGCCATTTCCAGCATTTTTAAGGGTGCGAGGCAGTGGCACTTAGTACATCCTGGTGGCCTCAAGGGTCACTCTGCCCATTACAGGGCCCTCCCCTACCTCCCACAGCTTTTGCCGGCCCAAGGTTTCGACTGTCCGCAGTACAGCCTCTGTGACCGCTGCTGTCACTCTGCATTTTCAAGGTCCATCTGTGTTTTACTGGCAGAGCTTTGTTCCTTTTATGGCTGAATCACATCCCATGGTAGATAGGCCTCTTCTTGCTCCTTCGTTCATCATTTGATGGACATTTGGGGGAAAACGTGCATACAAATCCTCGGCCCGTTTTTTGATTGGGTTGTCTTTGTCGTTGACTTCTAGAAACTATATATTCAGGATACTTGAGTCTGGTCAGACACACATTTTTGTGCTCTATGTAAGCGCAGCTTAGTTCCTGGCATGCCCCCACTTCACAGTACTGGGAGCCCCAGGTGCTGCTGGGTAAACCTCCACCTTGCTTCTCACCTGCATCCCACAGGCCCCTGCCGGGAGGACTGTCTCAGGGATGATTTTCTCTTTTCCCCTCAAGCTTTTTCACTGAGTTTAGCGTCTTGTTCTCAGCCTGGAGAAGAGTCCCCACTGATACCAAGTGCTCAGGACTGCTTCCTGGAAGAGGCGTGACTAGGGAGCAGCTGTCCCCATGGGCACCTTCCTCAGGCCTGGGAGGGCCTTGGCACAAGCCTGGTCTTGCCTTTTCACCCCCTGGCTCCCAGGAGACCACACCTTCCTGAGCTGAGATCTGGTGGCCGTCCCAAGCGCCCAGGAGAAGGCCAGTGTCCCCTACACTGCAGAAACCACATGGCCACAGCAGGAGGGCTAACATGACTGCTGGGCTTGGGGGTTCAACGCCCGTGGATGGCTCTGCCCTCCAAAGCAGGAGCAGAGTGAGCACTGGTCCCAAGACCAGGAAGCGTAGAGGGGGCCATTTCTTTCCCCACTGGGCCACACGGGGCCCATGAGTGCTGGGGACGGGGTCGGGGGTACACAAGACCCCATAGCAGCAGGGTCTGCTCTCTGCTGTAGACTCAGTGATAGACTGCCCTCCTGGCTTGAAGCTCCTTCCCCAGCACCTGGGGGCAGGCAGGGAGCATCGCCAGCCCTGCTGGGAGAACTGCTGATTAGCTGGCAGAAGGCCCGCTCCTGCAGCCTCCAGACCAAACTGCAGCACTTGCAACAGCAAGAGGCCCACAGCCTCTGCCTCCAAGCACAGCCCAGGAGACCTGAGACAACCCCACAGGTGACACCCACCACCCAGCCTGGCACCACTTGGCCAAGCGCACACACCCAGGCGCCACAACTGTGGAAACTGGTGCCCCCAGCCACTGTGGGACACCTCCTCCTTCCACAGCTGAGGGCATGGCCTCCAGCAGCCAGGCCCAGCCAGGCAAGTCTTCTCACCTCCAGCTCCAAGGGGCCCACCCTGCCCGGCCCCAAAGCAGCAGGCGGGTCCGTTTACTGCAGCACTTTATTCTCCTCACACAAAACGTGTTGCTGGGGCCTAATGTTCTCACATAACAGTAGAAAACCAAAATTCGTCGTCATCTCTTAAATTGAGAGTTGCGTACAAAAAAAACCTTACATAAATTAAAAGGATGAATAAATTTACAGGTGTAAATGCAAACGTTTTCCAACTCAAGGCAAGTAACAAGCCGTGGTGTTCGGCAGGAAAACATCAGGTAAGAAAGGAAAGTGGACCCTAATCCGGGTCTCCCACGCCTGCCGGCGGCCAGCCCGGCGGGACCCTGGAACGAAGCCTCCGCAGACACCCTGCACAGACCAGGCACACCGGGCCAGCGGCCCCCAGCGCCGCCCCCTGGCCTCTGGGGGCCGGGCACGCTGGGGGAGCCAGAGGCATGGGCAGGGCACTAGCAGACTAGGGACAGGAAACCGAAAACAAGGTCGGATCAGCAACAAGTCCTACAACCCAGTGCTGACGTCAGGACAAGCTTCAAGGACACGTTTCTTTTCGAAGGCTGATTCCAGTTTGACGAGGCCGGCAGGAGCTGGCGCCTGCCAGGGCAGCCGAGCGCTCAGAAGCACTTGCGGTGGACGATGGAGGGGCCCGACTCGTCGTACTCCTGCTTGCTGATCCACATCTGCTGGAAGGTGGACAGCGAGGCCAGGATGGAGCCGCCGATCCACACTGAGTACTTGCGCTCCGGGGGCGCGATGATCTGCAGAGACAGGGGGTGTGAGGCGAGGCCGCCCCGCCCACGGCCCCGCCCCCCGCGGCCCGGCCCCGCCCCCCGCGCGCACCTTGATCTTCATGGTGCTGGGAGCCAGGGCGGTGATCTCCTTCTGCATGCGGTCGGCGATGCCGGGGTACATGGTGGTCCCGCCAGACAGCACCGTGTTGGCATACAGGTCCTTCCGGATGTCCACGTCACACTTCATGATGGAGTTGAAGGTGGTCTCGTGGATGCCGCACGACTCCATGCCTGCGGGGCCAACAGGGGGTCAGCGCCCCGCCCGCCCGCCCCCACGGCCCGTCCGTCCGCAGCAGCGCCACCTACCCAGGAAGGAGGGCTGGAAGAGCGCCTCGGGGCAGCGGAAGCGCTCGTTGCCGATGGTGATGACCTGGCCGTCGGGCAGCTCGTAGCTCTTCTCCAGCGACGAGGAGGAGGCGGCCGTGGCCATCTCCTGCTCGAAGTCCAGGGCCACGTAGCACAGCTTCTCCTTGATGTCACGCACAATCTCGCGCTCGGCCGTGGTGGTGAAGCTGTAGCCACGCTCCGTGAGGATCTTCATGAGGTAGTCCGTCAGGTCCCGGCCCGCCAGGTCCAGACGCAGGATGGCGTGCGGCAGGGCGTAGCCCTCGTAGATGGGCACCGTGTGCGTGACGCCGTCGCCAGAGTCCATGACGATGCCCGTGGTGCGGCCCGAGGCGTACAGGGACAGCACGGCCTGGATGGCCACGTACATGGCCGGCGTGTTGAAGGTCTCGAACATGATCTGGGGAGACAGAGGGCCTGAGCCGCGGCCGGGGCGCGCCCCCCCCTGCACTCGCATGCCGCATGCCACCAATGTGATGTGTGGAGAAAAGAAAAAGACGCAGGCGGAAACACAAAAAGAAACCTTGAGACTTCAGGAGGGAAATGCCGGGAGAGGAACAGAACCCTGGAAATAGCGAAAGAAACACTTGAATTTCAGGCAACGAAGCCGGGCCGCAAAGGACGGGCGGACGGGCGCGCCGCGGCGCAGCTCACCTGGGTCATCTTCTCGCGGTTGGCCTTGGGGTTCAGGGGCGCCTCCGTCAGCAGCACGGGGTGCTCCTCGGGGGCCACGCGCAGCTCGTTGTAGAAGGTGTGGTGCCAGATCTTCTCCATGTCGTCCCAGTTGGTGACGATGCCGTGCTCGATGGGGTACTTGAGCGTCAGGATGCCGCGCTTGCTCTGGGCCTCGTCGCCCACGTACGAGTCCTTCTGGCCCATGCCCACCATGACGCCCTGGTGCCGCGGGCGCCCGACGATGGACGGGAACACGGCGCGGGGCGCGTCGTCGCCGGCGAAGCCCGCCTTGCACATGCCGGAGCCGTTGTCGATGACGAGCGCGGCGATTTCCTCTTCCATGGCGATCTGCGGGACAGAGGCGGGCTCAGGCGGCGGCTCGGCCCGGACCCCGGGGGACCCCGCCCCGCGCAGGCCGGCCGCCCGGACCTCGCCGCGGCCGGCGGACCCCGAGCCCGCCCCCGAGCCGCGCCCCCCGCCGCCGCCTTTGTTCCGGGCGGCCCGGCCCCCGCGGGCCGGGCAGGGGCGCAGGGGCCGCTTACCGGCGGAGGCGGCGGCCGCGGGGAGCGGGGCGGATGCAGCGGCGGCGAGGGCGGCGAGGAGACGCGGAGCGCGGGCCGGCGGCGGCGAGTGAGAGCGACCGCGGCCTCCCCCGCCGCTATTTAAGCGAGAACGGGGCGCGCGCGCGGCCCGGCGGCGCGCGCGGCCCCAGAACTTGTCCATATATGGCGATCTTTCCGAATGCCGGGCGCCCATTGGCCCGTCCGGCTGGGGCACGTGGGGTTCCGCGCCCGGCCCCGCCCCCCTCCCGCACCGCCCCCAACGGCCCCGCCCGCGCCGCCCCCGCGCGCCCGCGACCCCGCGCGCCCGGCGAGCGGCCGAGCGCCCCGGGGGTCGCCGGGAGGGTGGCGGGGGCCGGCCGGCGGCCCCGCCCCGGACGGCCGCGCGCCGCGAGGGGAGAACCCGGCTGCACCCCGAAACGGCCGGGCCCGCGGCTGCGCCGCGCCGCGAGTCGGGGTGTGTCCCGGAGGCCCGACTGCGCCGGGGGCTTTGCTTCCCGGCGGCCCCGCGAGCTGCCCACCCCCAGGCTCGGCAGAGAACCCGCACTGTCAGAGCAGCTCTGGGGGGGCGGCGGGGTACCCGCAGGCTGCCCTGCCGGTGCTCTGGCCCCTATGGTCCGGCGAGCCCCAGGGAGCAGTGACCTGTCCCCCAGCACAGCCACGACCTCGCCGGCCCGTCCGCTGGCCCGGGGCCGCTGGCGCGGGCCGCCTTAGCCATGGGAAGACAGGCCCGATTCCACCGCACCTGGCGCATCCCGCCCCCCACACCTTAGGCCGCACTGGCCCCAGGTGCGGTTTCCCCTCTGCTGGGGACGGGCTGGGCTTTGTTTCACTTTAATCACCTGTGGGCATTAGAGGGCAACTGAGGCAGGAGACGCAACCCTAAGTGCCGGACGACGCCTCCCCCATGGACGCGGGCGACACTCCTCTAAACCAGGAAAGGGCCGGGGCTGCAGTGAGCTTGCTGACCCAAGCCCCAGGCAGAGAAGGCAGACCGCTCCCTGCTGGCCCAGGCCGCCTTGGGCCTTCGGGACCCCCAAGAGCCTGCTCAGGACGCCTCAGCACGGCCTGCAGCGGCCTGGGCGCACCTGCTGGCGCCGGTCTTTTGGCTGCACCAAGGGGACCCGCGCGGGGCAGGCTTTCGAGCTTGCCTTTAAACTGGGGAACTGCTCCTTGAGACCGAGACAGGAGGCGGGCTGGGGGTGGCAGTGGGTCAGGGTGAGGGGCGCGGCTCCTTCAAGGACCACTGTCCTCAACATGACCCGGGCATAGCTGAAAGCGGGTGGGCGGGGCCCCAAGGGCCCTGAAGGTCAGCTAGTGACCACATCTGCAGGTGAGGACACGGCCTGGGGAGGCAGCCACCGCCCCACCCCCCTGCGGCTGCAGCGCCCAGACCTCGAAGCCGTGCCTGTGGGGACCCTTACCACCAGGCCCAGCCGGGCACCCCAGTGCCCGGATTCCCCAGGGGCGCAGGGCACACCTGCTGTCTGTCAAGTGCACGCCCCACCCCCGTGGAGGTAGCGGGGCAGGGCCTCCTAAAGCCCAGCCGGGCTCCTGCTGCGGGCACAGCCCAGGTGGGGGCAGCGACGGGGTCCCCCGGGGCGCACAGCAGATGCGGGAGAGGCGGCCCTCTCGGCCCTGCGCGCCCGCTCAGGCTCCAGCTCCTCCAGCGCCCCTTTGTCTGGGTGGGCTGGGAGGGGTGACTTCCCGGCCGGCCAGCGGCACCGAGGCTCTCTGCCCCGCCCCCGCCCTTCCTCCTCCCCGCGGGGCCGCGGTGGGCGGGCCGGGGACCCCGAGATTCCCGGGGCTCCGTCCCGGGTCAGTGGCCAGCGCCTCGCCCGCCAGGCCCAGGGCGGCGGGGGGGGGCCTCGCTTCCCCTTCCGCGGTGTGTCAGCGGGCGGGGGCCGGGGCCAGGTGCGGCCGCAGGTGAGCGGCGCGGGGCGGCGGCGCGCGGCGCGGCCATATTTGGCGATCTCGGTCCGCGGCCCCGCCCGGCGGCCCGCAGCCCCGTCCCCGCCCGCCGCCGGCCTGAGTCACCGCGGGCGGGGGGCGGAAGTAGCGGCCGGGGGGCGCCGGGCGCGCTCCTCGCCTTATTTAGTCAAGGAGGCCGCGGATTGGCCGCGGGGACAAAGGGGCGGGGGCGGGGCGGGGGCCGGGCCGCCGCTCCCCACCCCCACCGGGCGGCCGCCGTCTGCGGGGCTGCGGGAGGGGCGGGGCCGACCGGGCCCGGCGGGGGCGCGGCGGGAGCCCCCGAGGGGCGGCGGCCCGGGTGGGCGCGGGCGCGGGGCGGCGCGGGGCCGGGGCTGGGGGTGCCTGGCGGCGCGGAGGGGGGCGCGGGGCGGCCGCCTGCACGGGGGTGGGGTGGAGGGGCGGCTCGGGGCGTGCGTCCTTCGCATCCTTGACCAGCGCCGAGCGCGGGCGCGGCGAGGCCGAGGCCGGATTTGCGCTAGCTCGCTGCTGGCTTTGTATTGTGCGCTGCGGCGGCGCGTTTCATGTCCTGCCACTTTGTGCTTGAGGAAGCAGGACCCGGGTTCCGGGAAGTGGGGCCGCCGAGGGCTCCCAGCTCCCAGTCCCAGGCACTGGCCCAGCCCTGGCTCCTCGACTCCCCTGGTCCCCTACACCCCCTGCGCCTGTCATCTCCTCCCTCTGGCCTCTGGCTGCTCCCCGAGATCTGGATCACCTCCTCCCCAGGTCCATGGTCCCCTGTCCACCTCCCAACTGCAGGGGCTTGTCAGGCTGACAGTAGTGGACTTGGTGAGGAGACCTCACCCTGGCCTTGGCCTCCGCCACTCCCCGCCAAATGCAGCGCAGGGCCCTCGGGTGACCCTGGAACAGACAAAGGAGTGTTGTGGGTGGTGCTGGTGGCTGGCGTTTAATGGACACTGAGTGCAAGGCCAGCCTGGCCAGGCTGTGGGTGGCCACAGCCCTGGGTGGCCCAGGCATCGGCTTGCCATCTCCTCTGTGAAGAGTTTTCTTAAAAGAACCTAAGGAAGGGGAGGGGGGCCCTCCCTGGTGGCACAAGGGGCTGAGCACCACACTGTGAAGCATCCTCAGCTGCTGCAGCAGAAGTTTGATCCCTGGCCAGAGAGGGACCCCCAGGGCGCAGACCTCTCCTGCCTCCCCACTGCTCCCCTCAGCAGTGTGTTCCAGTCTATCTGCCTGTTCTGCTCCCCGCTCTGTCTCTGGCGAATCCTCTCACCCCCAACTCTCAAGCTTGTGTATTCCCTAATTTTTACATGCATAAATAAGTCTTGGAAAAAAACAAACAGAACCTGTGGAAAACTGAAGCTGCCCTGCCTTCAGCTCACGCCCCCACCCCAGCCCTGGGGACAGATGCCACCCAGATGTCTGTTCCTGTACTAGGACCCAGAACCACGGGGGCTGGACAGCTCTGCCGATGGACAGTGGTCCCAGGGCTGCCTCTGCAGAGAAGGCCAGGTCCCCATGGATGTGGCCTGGCTGCCTCTGAGGTTCAGGTCGAGGGACAAGGTCAAGGCCGTGGGCTTCTGTCTCTGCTCTGGTGCCCAGCGAGGCCCTTGTTAGGCCAGTGTTGACGGCCAGCTGCCTGGGGCACGCCCGGAGGCCGAGCCCCCTCCCAGCCAACCCTTTGGCTGCAGACCCTCCAGTGCGGCCAGAGGCCAGCCAGAGGAGGCGGTGCAGGCCCGGGCCTGACCTCTGCGGGCGAGCAGCCCTCCGGGCTGCGGCTGAGAGGACTCCCAGCGGGCACAGGCTGGCGCAGGGGCACGCCACGTGAGGTCTGGGTGCAGGTGCCGCGCCCCGGCCTCCTGCCCCTACTGCTCAGCCTGCACTAGCCGAGGGAATGTCTCCCCGGGGAGGCTCCTGAAGAGCCCTGAGCTGGGAATCAGGACCTGCCTGTGCCATCTTGGTGCTTAAGTTTCTCTAAAAAGATGGACCCGCGATGTCAGAGCCCGCCTGTGCCGGACGCAGGCATAGAGACAAAGTGGTTGGTGCCCCCACCCGCCTGCGCCCAGGGTAGCGCTGGACACCTGCCTGAACACCCACCCAGTACCTGTGCCAGGGGGCCTGGGGAGCAGTAGCCATGGTGCCCCTGGGGCCGGGTCCTTGGACCAGGAGAGGTGGCTGCAGCCTTCCCTCCCTGAGCAGGTGCTGGGGCTGGCGGGGGGTCTGTTTGCCTCTCGTCTTCCCAACTCATTGGGTAGAGTAATTAACCCAGACCCTGTGGGCCCCAACCCCTGGGCTGCCCCCCAAATCACCTCTGCGGGATTCTGGCTTCTGCTCTAGCAGAGCAGGGTCCTCACGCTGAGTGGGCCAGCCCCAGAGTGGGGGGTGAAACCTGGGAGTCAGGCACCAATGGCCTCACAGCTAGAACAGCCCCCCCCACGGCTGATGCTGGGGGGGGGAGGGCCTGTGGCTCGAGGTCAGGGAGGGGGTCACCGGCCTGAAGCACCCCAGGGACCCTCTCCCAGCCCCCATTTGGTGCGGGACCACAGGGTACAGAGGTGGGTGCAGAGAAGGTTCTGGGCTGACCCTTCTGCCCCCGCCCCTGGCCCGGAGCTGCTGGGCGCACTCTGGCCGGGGCTGTCCCCAGCTGGACTAGGTCAGAGCGGGCAGGACAGGTGTCTCCTCCAGGCGTCACCGGCTCTAGGACGGGCTGGCCGATCAGGGCCGGACACTGGTGGGAGGCGTCTGCTCTGGGCCCCATCCTCCCGGCCGCAGTCCAGGGCTTCTCGGCCCGGTGTGGGCCAAGTGGAGGGAGGCGGATGCGGGTCGGGTGGAGGCTCACCTTGGCCTGCAGAGGTGCAGCTGCCCAGGCGGGGTTCAGGGGGCGGACACTGCGACTCTGGCCCCACCCACTCGGAGCTCTGTCCCGCCCACCCGGCGCAGCTGCCCAGGCGGGGTTCTGGGGGCGAACGCTGCGGCTCTGACCCCGCCCACTCGGGGCTCTGGTCCCGCCCACTTGGTCGCGGTGGGACCGGGCCTGCGGCCGCGGGACGCTCCCCCCCGGGCTACCTGCCGCCTCAGGGAGCTGGTCCCAGCACCTGCTTTCCCTGCGCCCTTTGCGGTCTGCGCCAGAGCTCCGCGGAAAGATCAGGTCGCGAGGGATGGGGAGGGCGCCGGTGGGAACACCAGCCGAGGCCTGCGAGAAGCTGCCCCGAGCTCCGCGAACGGGAATCCTAAGCGTGGAGCCCGGGACCTGCCCCCTTCTTCCCGGCCCCAGGGACGCGAGCCGGGCCTTCCTGCGCCCTAGTTTCAGATCCGAGGCCAGAGCCTTCCCTCCGCCGCACATCCCCATCTCCTCTGCCCGGGCTGGGTGGGGCACCCCGCCCCCCACCCCGAGCGCTGCACTGGCTGGGTGCCGGGACGCGCCCCCAGGCCCAGCGGCTGGGGGTCTGGACCAGCAGGGGGCGCCCTGGCGGGCAGCCAAGGTCCCGCAGAGCCGGGACCAGTGCCATGCCCAGGCGGGCCACCAGGTGGGGCCCTTCCGTCGCAGCCTCACAGCGCGCACCTGCCTGCACCCTGCCTGCCCCCTCCCGCCCGTCGGTGCCGGCGGCAGCCTCTCCAGTGCTGGGAGGGACCCTCAGCCACTTGCCGGGCTGCTGCCTGGCCACTGAGTCACAGCCGCCAAGTGAAGGGAGTGGCTTGGGAGTGGCCGGTGACCTCAGCGGTGCTGACGCAGGTGGAGGTGGAATGGGGTCAGGGGCAGGCCAGGCTCAGGGCGCCTTCTGTCTGGAGGCAGACGGCAGCTACTGAGGCCCCCCAAAGCCAGGGCAGACACAAGCCTGATGCGTTGGGCATCTTTTGGGTGCCATTTGCTAACTGGACACGAGTTCACTCGGCAGCTGGGCAGGGCAGAGGGCCACCAGTACCCAATCTGGAGAGAGAGGTCCAGGGATGCCAAGGCTGGTCAGGGTCACACAGCAGGAAAGATGGAGTGGAGATTGATGGGTGGGACTCAGGTGGCCCCCACCCGAGGGTGCCCATTGCTCCCACCTCCCAGGTGAGCTTGTCTGGGGGTGGCTGGAAGGGGCAGGCCGCAGGGGCACATGGTGTGCACCAGGATGCGAGAGCTGGGGCGGGATGGAGCCGAGGACAGGTGTGGGGGGCCCTTGCTCCTCAGGAGTCTTCCAGGGAGTGGGTGTGAATTGGGGGGCACCCAGGAACAGCCCCACTCACCAGCACATCAGAGAGTCTGAGTGCTCCTGTGAACCCCTTGGTCTCATCTCCCAGACTCTGTCCTCCCTTTTGGAGTGGAGCAGGCAGGGGCGGGCCGTGGAGTGCCCAGGTGGGGCCTCTTCTGCGAGGGGGAGCCCCCCTGGCCTGCACCTGGGACCCACCACTGCCGCCTGGGAGCCACAGCTCACTGGTGCAGGATGGTGAGGGCGTTCTCGGAACTTCCTCCTTTGTCTATCCCCCCTAACTTTCTGGGATGTTCCTTTGACATCTGACTGGCCAGTGGACTTTTTAATTCTAGCTTTAACCTTTTTGTTTTGGGATGATTTCCAACCTCCTTGCTTTTTGCCACCGGCCTCGCTGTCCTGAGCCCCGTGCAGGGCCCTGGCCCTCAGCCCTCACGCTTTGGGAGGCTTCTCCTAAGAAGGGCCAGAGCCGCGGGCAGCATCAGCCACTCGCGTGGACGCACTGGCCGCGGTGCAGCCGTGCTGGTCGCAGCTCCGTGGCCCTCCTGGGGCCGGCGGTCATCACCCCACTGCTACTCCCGAGGCCTCCGGACGCAGCGCGGGTTTACCTGTGTTCGAGGTGCGGAGGGGTTTTCATTCACAACCCGCTGGCTCTAAGGTGGGGCGTCCCCACGGGGCTACGAGGAGGTGACCGTGGCGCTCCCGGAGGGGACAGGAGAGGCTCTGCGTCTGTCTGGACCTGGAAGTGACTTTTGGGGTCGCTTCTGTGTGGGCCCTGCCCGGTTAGGCCCCGCCTGACTCTGGCCCAGCTGAACCTCCGCAGATGCGCGTGTCCGCGGGGCGTGTCCGCGGGGCGTGTCCGCGGGGCGTGTCCGCGGGGCGTGTCCGCGGGGCGTGTCCGCGGGGCGTGTCCGCGGGGCGTGTCCGCGGGTGGGCGGGGCTGGCGCCTGCGCAGTGCTGGACCCCATGGCTGTCCTGCCAGGTCTGACACCTGTAGACCTGCCCTGTGTGTCTCGAAGCCAGGTGGGTGGTGACGAGACCCCTGTCCCAGGAGGTGCCAGGGCTGTCGGTGCAGGGGCGCAGGGTTGGGTTGGAGGGGGCCGTCGTCTCGGGCAAGCTGTCCCTCCGCGTCTGGCAGGTGCTCTCCTCCCTGCCCTGTAGGGCACAGCTGGTGATTCTACAGGGGCCAAGTCAGAGGCCATATGGGCCCGACAGCGCTGGGGGCTTCCCTGGGCCGCAGGCTCGCCTGAAAAGGAGGGGCAGGCGGGAGAGGGGTCCACAGGCCTAGTTTCCTGCAGGTGGAAGGGGGCGGGGCCGAGGAGAGGCGCAGGGGGCGGGCTTGGGGTGGAAAGGAAGGGAGGGGCTGGAGGGGTGGACCTTAGGGGGAGCAGGCAGGAGGCGGCACAATTCCAATCCGAAAGGCGGGACCCCTCCCCCCACTCTTCATTCCAACACTGCCCCTCCCAGGGGAGCATGCCCCCCTAAACTCATGCAGGCCTCCAGCAAACCCACCCAGGCCAAAGCAGGCTCGGTGGCCAGTGTCCGCCCTGCCGCCCGCCGGCCACAGGTAAGTGGAGCTGAGAGGAGCACAGGGTGCAGCATGAAAAATTCATGGGGTGCCCAAGCCTCAGGCCGCCTTCAGGGGTGGCCCTGGGCGCCTGCCAAGCTGCCCAGGAGCAGCTGGTGGACTCAGGCGGAAATCAAGGCTGTGCCCAGCAAGGCTAAGCCTGGCCTCCTGGAGTGGGCAGCCCAGGAAGCCCGGGGCCAGAGCGCCAACCAGGGAGTGGCCAGCAGGCCCAGGGCCAAGGGTACCTGGTACCAGAGACCGGCCACCCAGCAGGGGTCACAGGAGCACGACCTGGGTCTGACCTGACCTGTGGAGCTAAGAGGAGGGGCCTCCAGAGGGCTGTCTCCAGGCTGCCCCCAGCAGCACTCAGCCTCCTGGCCACTCCCGCCAACACACCTGCGTGGCCTGCTCTGGGCCCGGTGCCCTGGCTGGTTCCCATGGCAGCGGGCAGCGTATTGGCAGGAGTCCAGGCGGGGCTGGGGGCAGGGCCAGCAGCCTGGGCCGGAAGGGTGGGGGTCCTTCCCTCAGAGGGGCCCCACAGGAGGAGGGGTGGGGGGAGCCTTGCAGGGGAAGGAGCTGTTTCCTAAGTGCCCCGGCTGGACGCCGGGGCCGGGGCTCCAGAGCCCTGTCTGCTGGCCCCAGCTGGCCCCGCGCCTGAGCTGAGGCCGCCTGTCCCGGCTGGCGCTCCCCACAGTGGGACTGTTCCCCATCCAGGCGGAAGCGCCCAGCCCTGGCAAGCTCCCCGGCGTGGGATGGGGGGCCAGGCCGGGGCTCAGCAGCCCCTGCCATGTGACTGTCTCCCGCAGGTGTGCACACACACCTGTGGCACACTCACGTGCTGTCAGCGCCAGCTGCAGGAACTCAGCGCGGCACGCGAGAACCAGGCCCACGAAGGGCCACAGGCGCTGTTCAGCACCTACTGTGTGCCAGAGCGTGGGGATGCAGAATGAAGCCAGGGCCCTGGCAGTGGGCCCTCGGGGGGCCCAGGGAACTGCCTCCCTTCGGGGTGGGCACTGCTTAGAGTACCCCCAGCTCACACCTCTGAGCCAGGCAGACCCACTGCCCCACCTAGGCTGAGGGCTCAGATGGAGGGGACCCTTTTGCCCCTGCTCCGCCCCGGGAGGCCGCGGGGGCTTGGTGCTCAGGCCGGGCTCCCTCCCAGGGCAGGTGACGTGGACGGCTGCCAGGGCCGGGCAGCGCCAGCCAGCCCGTCCACTCATGACTGACAGTGAGCGCGCAGCCCGCTGGGGTGGGGCGCGGTGGGCAGCCGGCCCGGCCTGAGGGCCACCCAGCTGCCCCGACCCCTGCGGACAGAAGGAGTGTGCTGCGGGCGGCCAACGGGATCTGGGGGCAGGGACGCTTCTCGGCACTGAGGCGGTTTCTGGGCGCTCTGGGCACATTCTGGGGGCGCAGGGCTTCGGCGCTGGCATGCGGCTCTGAGCTCTCTGCTGGGTGCCTGGACACGCCTGCTGTCGTGTACACTGCTGGCGCCCCATAAGTGCATGTGCTTTGGGGCTCTGTGCATGGCTCCTCCCCCCAGCCTGCTCTGGCCCCATCTGGGAGGGCCTGCCCTCCTCGTGCCGGCAGCTCCCAGCTTGGAGGCCAAAGGACGGTGCCCATCCCCCAGGGCCCACAAATGCCCGGCTGGGGCTCTCGCTTGGCTGGAACCCTCGGAGGGAAGGGGGTGCTGCCCGAGGCATCGAGGGCCCACGGGACGGGCCGAGACGCCGGAGGCTGAGGCCAGAGCACCTTGGCCCGGCACCCCGGGGGGCGTGAGGTCACAAGCCACATGAGGAAGGAGACACCGCGGGCCGGGCCGCGCAGTCGGGTCTGCTTTCACTACTTGGCTCCCAGCCCCCGCGGCAGGTGCGGGAGATGGACAGGCAGGTGGCCGCCAGCCCTGCAGCCCCACAGCGCCCCCCGGGAGCAGGATCCAGCGGGCGGCTCCGGCGGCTGGGCTGGGGGCAGCTGGGCAGGGTCTGGCTCACCTCAGGTCACGATCGCTTGGGCAGGCAGCACCCCCACCTGGCCGGGCCTGCACCTTCCACCGTGGCAGCTCCCGCTCCCGCTTGTCTCCCTCCTGCTCTGCGGGTGCTGGCCTCCCCACTGCATGGACGTGGCCAGCCGCCTCCTCTCTGCCCCCGCCGCGGCTGGGTCTGCTGCTCCACGACGCCCACTGAGTGGCCCGACATCTCACAGCCGCCCCCGCCCGGGCTGTCCTGGGGAGCATTGGGTCCAGGCTGCAGACCGTGGCGGGGGCCCAGCAGCCGCGCGGAGCCGCCCGCCCGCCCAAGCGGGGGCCTCGCCGGCCCGGGCAGCGGGAACCAGAGACGTGTAACTGGATCTGGCTGAGGGTCTGCCGGCTCCGAGGGTGGAGGCTGCGATCGGGTTGCGGCTGTACCACGAGTTTTCCACCCGGCAGCCCCTTGTGCGCTGGGAGAGCGGGCTGCGGGCTGGTTAGCCGGCTGGGGGTGCAGGTGGAGGCCCGGCAGGAGAGGCTGAGGGGCCAGGCGAGCCCGGGAAGCCGGGGCAAAGACGCAGAGGCCAGCCACGGCCCAGCCCCCACCGCTGGGGCATCCGGAGCAGCTGAGATCCGAGGGGACGAGGCGGAGCAGCCCCTAAGCCACCTGCCACGTAGAGCCCCCTGGCCTGCACCCCCGGTCAGGGGCAGCGTCCATGCCACGGGCGGGCCCAGGGCCGAGGGCCAGCGGAGCAGAGTTGGGCCCTGGGGCCTGGTGGCGGTGAGGGGCGAGTGCGTGTCCCCGGCCGCGCGGGCCGGCCAGCCCCGCCCGAGATGCCCACCAACGGCCTGCACCAGGTGCTGAAGATCCAGTTCGGCCTGGTCAACGACGCCGACCGCTACCTGACAGCCGAGAGCTTCGGCTTCAAGGTCAACGCCTCGGCGCCCAGTCTCAAGAGGAAGCAGACGTGGGTGCTGGAGCCCGACCCGGGGCAGGGCTCGGCCGTGCTGTTCCGCAGCAGCCACCTGGGCCGCTACCTGTCGGCCGAGGAGGACGGGCGCGTGGCCTGCGCGGCAGAGCGGCCGGGCCGGGACTGCCGCTTCCTGGTCCTGCCGCAGCCCGACGGGCGCTGGGCGCTGCGCTCCGAGCCCCACGGCCGCTTCTTCGGCGGCACGGAGGACCAGCTCTCCTGCTTCGCCACGGCCATCTCCGCGGCCGAGCTGTGGACCGTGCACCTGGCCATCCACCCGCAGGCGCACCTGCTGAGCGTGAGCCGGCGGCGCTACGTGCACCTGTGCCCCCAGGGGGACGAGATGGCGGCGGACAGCGACGTGCCCTGGGGCGTGTCCGCGCTGGTCACCCTCGTCTTCCAGAACCGGCGCTACTGCCTGCGGGCCTGCGACGGCCGCTTCCTGCGCCAGGATGGCCGGCTGGTGCGGGAGCCCGAGGCCCGCGCCCGGTACACCCTGGAGTTCAAGGCCGGCAAGCTGGCCTTCAAGGACTGCGACGGCCACTACCTGGCGCCCGCGGGGCCGCCCGGCACGCTCAGGGCGGGCCGCAGCACGCGCCCCGGCAAGGATGAGCTCTTCGACCTGGAAGAGAGCCCCCCGCAGGTGGTGCTGCTGGCTAACAACCACCGCTACGTGTCGGTGCGCCAAGGTGAGTGCGGGCCCCAGGCGCGGGCCTGGGGCTGGGGGCGGTGCCTGTGGGGAGGCCCTGAGGGGCCCCAGCAGGCCCCACCCCTCCTGGTGGCGGTGACAATGAGGAAGGGGGCTCTTGCCGCACTCTACTTTCTGGAATTTACGGGACTCTGGGGAGGTGTGTGAGGCAGGGCAGGTGGCCCCTCCTGAGGGGCCACCCCCCCTTGCCTGACCACAGTCCAGTCCAGAAGTGGGAGCGGGTATCAGGAGTCGGTGTATGCAGGAGGCTGCGGGCTCTCAAGTGGCAGAGACAGTGCTGGTGGGCCTGGTAGTGACAGCAGGTGGTGGTGATGGTGGGGGCGGGCTGGTGACAGCGGTGTTGGTGGTGGTGGTGATGGTGATAGGGGTGGAGGTGGTGATGGTGGTGGAAGTGGTGACAGTGACGGTGATGTTGGTGGTGATGGTGGTGGTAGTGGTGACGGTGGTTTGGTGGTGATGGTGATGGTGGTGGTAGTGGTGACGGTGGTGGTGGTGGTGATGGTGATGATGGTGGTGGTGATGGTGGTGGAGATAGTGGTGATGGTGATGATGGTGGTGGTGGTGGTGATGGTGGTTTGGTGGTGGTGGTGATGATGGTGGTGGTGGTGATGGTGATGATGGTGGTGGTGGTGATGATGGTGGTGATGGTGGTGGTGGTGGAGATAGTGGTGATGGTGATGATGATGGTGATGGTGGTGATGATGATGGTGGTGGTGGTGGTAGTTGTGATGGTGGTGGCGGTGATGGTGATGGTGGTGGTGACTGGTAGTGATGGGGGTGGCTGGCAGTGATGACGGTGGTGATAGTGGTGGAGACGGGGTGGGGTGGGGGTGACAAGGGGCAGCAGGCAGTGTGACAGCCGCATCCCGGACTGCTCTGCACCTGACACCGCTGCTCTGAAGGACGCTCCCTACGCCCTTGGTGGAAGCTGGGGCACCACCCCTTGGCTCGGGCCTCCTCCCCTTAGCTTGAGGGCTCTGAACTGCCCCCCGACCAGGAAGCTGCAGCAGGCTATGGGTGGCCGGGCGGGTGCCCTGGGCCCGGGGGAAGGGCTCTGTGCAGGCGGTGTCCTAACCGGGAGCCCGGCCAGTCTCCATCCCCTGGACTGACCGTCAGCGTGCAGGCCGCTCTGCCCTGCTGCCCCTGCTGGCCAGAGGCAGTGGCCATCCGCCCCAGCACTCGCTGAGCTGGTCGCCTCAGACAGGGGTCGGCACCGCCCGCGACTGCAGGTGACAGAACAGGTGGCTTGAGCTCTGGGGACCTGCGTGGGCTGAGGCCAGTCTGAGGCGGAGGGCGGGGGTGCAGCAGGGTGCGTCTCCACTCAGGCATGGCCACATCCCACGCCCCCTTCCTTGGGAGTGGCTCTCCGGAGTGGCTGACCCCGTGGTCACAGGTGACTGCCGCCACTGGCCTCGCAGCTGGACGGTCGGGGAGGAGTTCTGGGTCCTCTGCGTCTTCCTAGAGCAGGGAGCCGTCCCACGAGCACCCCTTCTCGCTCACGGCCCCCTGGGGAACCCCGCCGCGGCCTGCACTGGTGGGGCCCCGTCCCTTCCCGCCTTGAGCTCAGGACCCAGAAGCAGAGTGAGAAGGCCCCAGCAGGCGAGGGGAGGGCCGTGGCCCCCGCCTGGTTCCTGCTCACCGCTGCCTGCTGGGCTGCCTGTGCTGAGGGGGGCCACGGCCAGGCAGGGCCGGTGCCCCAGGGGTGAGGGCAGCAGGGCCACTTCTGTGTGTGGACAGAGGCCAAGGGGGGTCTGGTCGAAAGGGCTTCGGACAGAGGGGCCCCTGGTGGGTTTGGCCCTGTCCCTCAGGCCCCCCTGATTCTCTGCACCCCCCACCTCATGGGGGGCTGTGAACCCCTGGCCACTGGAGGGGTCAGGGAAGGAGAAGCTCGGTTGATGGTAGGATGCTGGGAAACCTGGGGCCTGCACTGCCCAATCCCCTGGAGGGCATGGAGGGCCCCCTGGCTCCCAGGAGCCCTGGCTGAGCACACACGGGAGCCGCAGGAAGCCCGCCGTGCTCCCCGGGGCCAAGGCCGGCCTGGATAGAGGATGCCCGCACAAGGCAGGCAGGGTCTGCCGCACGGGGCTGGCCGAGGGTGCCGGGGGGCTCTCTGGGAAGGACCTCCCACATCTCCTCAGGTGCTGAGGCCTCGCGGTGAGGCCCCTTGTGGCCCCAGAGCACGCATCCTCTGCCCGGGAGAGGCACGAGGGCTGCGCGTCCTCACGCAGGGGTCAACGTGTCAGCCAACCAAGACGAGCAGCTGGACTGCGAGACCTTCATGATGCAGGTGGACCAGGACAGCAAGAGGTGCACCTTCTACTCCAGCACCGGGGGCTACTGGGCGCTGGTCACCCACGGGGGCATCCAGGCCACAGCCACGCAGGTGTAAGCGCCGCCCCGCCTGAGGCCACCCAGACTGCAAGCGGGAAGAGGCGGGCGGGGCCGCTCCTTGTGCTGGGTGTCTGCTGCGGAGAGCTCCCGTCCCTGCCGGGAGGGTGGAGCTGGACGGGGAAGATGGCAAGGCGGGCCCTGAGCGCTCAGCCTGCCCCCAGGTCCACCAGCACCATGTTTGAGTTGGAGTGGCGGGGCCGGCGCGTGGCCCTCAAGGCCAGCAATGGCCGCTACGTGTGCATGAAGAAGAACGGGCAGCTGGCCGCGGTCAGCGACTTCGTGGGTGAGCACTCCCTGCCCCCGCAGCGCGCCCTCCCCTGCCCCCGCAGCCAGCCTGCCCGCAAGCGGTCACCTGGCCAGCTAGGCCCCGCCCACGCCGCCGGGTCGGGAACCGGGCGCAGGCCCGGCGCCCCCAGCCCGCTGGAGCCCAGCCGGCGCCGTCGGGCCGGAGGCGGTGGCAGGGCGGCCCAGCCCCTCTTCCCGCCAGGGGGCGACGAGGAGTTCACCCTCCAGCTCATCAACCGGCCGATGCTCGTGCTGCGCGGCCCCGACGGCTTCGTGTGCCGGCGCCGCGGCTCGGCGCAGCTGGACACCAACCGCTCGGTCTACGACGTCTTCCACCTGAGCTTCAGCGACGGCGCCTACCACATCCGAGGTGCGGGCCGCGGGCGGGGGGCGGGGCGCGGGGCGCGGCCCGGGAGTGAGCCGCGCCCCCCGCAGGCCGCGGCGGCGGCTTCTGGAGCAGCGGCGCCCACGGCAGCGTGCGCAGCGACGGCGAGCGCGGCGAGGACTTCCTGCTGGAGCTCCGCGAGCGCGGCCGCCTGGCCATCCGCGCGCGCAGCGGCAAGTACCTGCGCGGCGGCGCGTCGGGGCTGCTGCGCGCGGACGCCGACGCGCCGGCCGGGGCGGCGCTCTGGGAGTACTGAGAGCGAGCCGCCGCCCCGGGCCCGGGCAGGGCGCCCGGCCCAGGACTGCCCACCCCGCACCGGACAGGCCCGGACCCCCGGACGGAGACCCCTTTCTCCCCCAGGGGCGGGGCGGGCGGCGCCTGGCTTGGGGCCGCAGGACCGGGCGTCTTAGGGCGGTCGGTCCAGAGCACAGCGCAGCACCCCTTTGGAGGTCAGGAAGCCTGGAAGCGCAGTGAGAGGCGACACCCCCTCGCTGCCCCAAGTGGTGTGTGTGGCCCACAGGGCGCGGCCCCCCTCAGCCCCTACACCTGCCTGGAGGTCACGCTGCTGCACCCACCGCGTGGACTGTCAGCCAGACGTCTGCCCACCCTGGGGCCCGGCTGCCCCGCAGCCACCCTCCCGGCTCACCAAACCAGCCCCCAGCCCCTCCAAGCCTCTCGGAGGGGGCGGGCGCCTGGCCCTCACGGGTGGGCGCGGCGCGGACGGGGTGCTCTGAGGCTGGACGGCGGGGAGAGGGGCTGCATGGGCGCCAGCCAGGACAGGGGCCCGGCCGGCCATCGCCCACTGAATGGGCAGATGGCGGCCGCAGGGTGCAGAGCGGCCTGGTGAGAGCCAGGGAGGGAGGAAGGGCAGCGGCTGTCCAGGGGGCAGGGAGTCCGGCCGGAGCTGCCTCTGCGCTGCTGATCTTGTTCTCTCCTCACCCCAGGAATAAAGGAGGGTGGGACCCCGCGGGCAGACGGCCCGAGCCCGGCCCACCGCGCCTGCAGCCACGGCCTGCACTGCCCCCTGCCGGCAGCCGGTGGGGGCGGCCCCAGGCCCGCCCAGTGCAGCCCTGAGCAGTGGCGAGGGGGCCAAGAGTATCTGGGGCCCCTGGGAGGCGCCCCTGGGTGGCGGCAGGGATGTCCCAGGAGCCCCGGGGTTAGGGAGAGGGGCATGCGCGGGGTGGGGGAGAGGGGCATGCACGGGGTGTGGGCGGGGCGGGCGCAGCCCCAAGCCCGAGGCAGAGAGCAGCGAGGGGCACCCACAACCGCGTACTGCCTCAGTGTCCAGCTACAAGGTGCCCAGCATGGCCACAGTCCGCCAGCCCCAGCTCGGCTTGTCCTCGGGCCAGGGGCGCTGACGCCAGCCCGCCTGTTCAGTGGCCGGCCCTCCTGTTTCAGGGAGCATGGCATCGCTGCTGGGCTGGGAGGCACCCGTGTCGGTCTTTTCCAAGACCACGGTGGGCCTGCCTGGCCGCCCGCCTGGCCCCGCGAGCAGCCCGGCTGAGGTGGGGGTCCGGGCATGGCTCAGCTCCAGGCCAAGCCTGGCCAGAGCCGCCAGGGGCCCGGCGGTCATGTTCGAGCTGCTCCCGCCGCCCCGAGGCTGAGGCCCGAGTTCCAGCACCACAGGCGGGGCCTGGCAGCCGGCACCAGGCTGGGGTGTGGGCAGGGGAGCCCCGCAGGGGCTGTGGGGGCCACCCGGCTCTGCGCGCCACCCTCCGCCCACTGGCAAAGGCCACTCCGTGGGGCCAGGCAGCTGGGGCACTCCAGCCCAGGCGGCTCCTCCCAGCGGGTGAGCCCGGCCCTGGCAACGGCACCCAGCCCACGGGGTGGGCTCTACAGTGAGGGTGCCAGCCGCGCCCTTAGCCACGCACTTTGCCTCCGCGGGGGGATGGGAGGTGGCCTGGGGGTTCCTCCCCAGCGCAGGGGTCTGCACTCGCCGGGCGGCCCTGCAGGGGATGCGAGAGCTGGGGGGCCCAACCGGGGGGCGCGGTGAAAGAACAGCTCAGGCAGAGTGGCTCAACAGAACGGTCACGTGTCACAGCCAGGGAGGCCCTTGCCCGACGGGCGACAGCTGGGGACACAGCAGCCCCAGGAGCACGGCACTGGGCGCCCAGCCTCCGCACTGCAGCCTCTGCGCCTCAGTCAGTGCACAGAACCAGGCCGCGCCCGGGGGCGGTGGTGGGGTGGGCTGAGCCGCGGGAGGTCTGTGGGGCGGCTCTGGTGGAATCGGTGACCGCTGGGGCCAGCTTGTCCAAGGCCCAGCCCGGAGGCCTGCTCTGGCCTGGGCCACGTGCCACTGCGGGGCCTGGCTTCCAGGGTGGATGTCGCTGACCAGGTCGGCTCGAAGGGGAAGGCACGGCAGGTCCAGGGCAAAGTCCCGGCCGCTGCTGGGGGGAGGGGACCCCAGGAGCCAGGCGGGGGCGCCGGAGCCCACCTGGCCTCACAGCAGGAGGAGGCCAGGGCTGCGCAGCTGCTGGTAGACCTGCAGGAGCCGCTGGGCCGCGGCGCCCCCGGCCCCGTCCTCCGCGCACAGCTGGTCGCGCAGTGTCCGCACCTCCCGCAGCAGCCTCTGCAGGGCAGGGGACGGCTCAGCACCCCACTTCCAGGGGCATGTCGCCACCCCTCCCCTCGGGGACCCCACCGCGCAGTCCTCAGGCCACAGGGGCGCTCCGGGAGAGGCTCACAGGGGTCCCAAGGAGACACTCAGCTGCACCCCACAGCCCTCAGGGCGGCCTGGAGAGGGGCCCCCGGGTGGAGGGAGCAGACAAGCAGAGAGGCTGGAGACAGGAAGGACCGTGCCCACTGCCCGCTGGGGGCCCCGGGAGGGCCTCACCTCGTGGACAGCCTGCATCTGGTGGAGGAGCTGCAGGCTGAGGTCTGGCGGGCGGGCGCCCCGGGCGGCCTGCTCCACGACCAGGGTCTGGGCACAGAGAGGAGGGGGCTGGGGGCCTGAGCTACTGCCCACCCCGCCCTCCCAGGGGGACCCAGGCACCCCCCACCGAGGGTCAAGGCCACCTCGGCCCACGGGATGGCGGCAGACGCAGGGCCCCGGCCCTACAGACCCTGGACACCCACGCAGGGCAGGGACCGCGGCGCCGGCTGAGGAGCAGAGGCCGCTGTCCTCGGCTCCCGCTGCGCGCCCGGGGATGGCCCACCTGCATCCGCCTCAGGACGGCGTGGTGGGCCCCGCACACGTGGGCCAGGGAGGGGCTCTGCACCTGGACCTCCACCACCGTGACGGGGCCCTCCGGGCACAGGTCTGGCAGCACCTCCTGCAACACCAGCAGGCTGGCTGCCTGCCCGCAGCCGGCCCCAGCCCCCCACCCGCTGGGCGAGCAGGCAGGCTCCAGTGGGCCAGTGGGAGCGCCGCCCAGGGCCGGCGCGGCCAGCTCTGAGGTAGGGCCAGAGCCGCGGCTGCTGCCCAACAGAATGGCCGCCCTCGGGCCTCCTGACGACTGGCCAGGGCGAGACCAGGGGGCCGGCAGGGCCCTCCCCGGTCAGAGGCGCCCTGCTCGAGGCGTGGGTGCCGAAGACAGCCCCGGGCTGGACCCGGAGAGCACAGCACGGGCAGGCGGGCTGGGGGCTCCGGGCCCCGCCACGGCCTGGGATGAGCCAGGGTACCCATGGGCCCTCAGCTCCCGCCCAAGCCCCCTGGGGGCCAGCCAGGCCCAGAACCGGGCCGCGGCGTGCCCAGCCAGGGGCTTCCCTGGCCTAAAGGGGCACCCAGGGTCAGCGGTCACCCACCAAGGCCTGCGGCCACCCACCAAGGCCTACGTGGCCTCAAACCAGCCCTAGGGCCGCTAGCCAGGCCGTGCCCAAGGCTGGAACGGGAGGGCCACCACAAGGACGGCGAGGCGAGGGGAGCTGAGGGAGCTGGGCGCCCACCCCAGCTTCTTGGACACCCGAGTGCTGTGCACCGTGGTCTAGACGGCTCCGTGCTTGTGTGCAGGGCCTGATTGAGCCCTTGGGGCTGCCAGGAGCCCAGCGTGCTAGGGGGCTGCTGTGCAGGGCGGTCCTGAGGACCAGCCTCTGCCCATGCCCTGCCGAGCCGGCCAGGGCCCTGCCGAGGGCACCCCAGGCCTGCCTGCCGTCAGGGCCAACCCGCCTGGGCCCGGGCGCGAGTCCCACTTGCCTCGCGGGCGACGAGGTGGACGTCAGCGCCGTCGGGGGCCACGCCCTGGACAGAGGACAGCGCCTGGGCCCGCACTGTGTCCACAGCGGCGTTCTCAGCGAGCAGCCACTGCAGGGTAGCAGAACACAGGGGCGCTCCTGCAGGGAGGCCTGGGGGTGAGCCTGGGGTGCGGGGGGGGGGACTCCAAGGCCAGAGCGAGACGGTGCCACTGACCTGCGCCGATGTCCCCCAAGGCGGCCCTGAGCAGCTCAGCCGACACCCTGACTGCGGCCACCGGCGGGGGCAGGTGCATGGCCAGCGGCGGGGCGGGTCCTGCTGGCTGTAGGCCCAGCCTGCGGCACGTCCCCAGGAAGGTGTCCACGGGGTCCCCGGCGGGGCCAGGCAGGCCGGAGGCCGGGGCGGGGGGCACGGCCAGGCTGGGGAAGCGCAGGGCCTGCAGCACGTCCACCGTGTGCTCGCTCAGGGGCAGGCACACGCCGTCCTGCGGGCGCGGGGGCCCGGGGGTGCGCCGGGGGGCCTGGGCCCCGCCCACGGCCTCCCTGAGGCTGTAGAAGAGCGCGCAGGACACGGTGACCGGCAGGTCGAGGGTGCCGTCCTCGGCAGGGCCCAGGGGCAGCGTCACCTCCCACTGCCCGTCGGGCCCAAGCTGACCCAGAGGGACGGTGTAGGTGACGGCGGGGCTAGCCGAGTGGGCCGCGGGCAGCACCCGCACGCACAGGGCCCAGCCCCGGCCCAGGCGGAGGCCGCTGTGGCTCTCCAGCCGGCAGGTGGCCACCAGTACGGCCCGCGGCTGCAGGCGGCTCCAGGCGGCGGAGGTGGTGCAGGAGAGGGGCGGGGTGCCCTTGCAGCCGGCCAGCAGGGCGCAGCTCACACCCACGGCTTCGTTGAGGCACGCCAGGGCCTGGTTCTGCCGGCCGATCGCCTCCTGCAGAGAGGACGCCCTGTGGCGCGTGGGGAGGCCGGGAGGTCAGGCGGGCTCCCACAGGGGCTGGCCTCCCGGCCTCCCGCCTGCACATGCCCAGCAGGCCCTGGCCCTCCGCAGGGAGGAGGGAGCCCCGGAGAGGAGCGGCCCTCAGGGCAGCCTCCTCAGCCCTCGCCGGGGGGCTCTCGCACTCCGCACTGTCCCCCAGCCCAGAGCGGGCAGGCCCCGGCGCCGCTCACCTCTCGGCCGTGGTGCCGACCGTGGAGAGCAGGCTGGCAACCCTCCGGTCGGCGCTGGTCACAGCCGCTCGGGCAGGGCCGGGCGTGGTGGGGCTGGGGGCCAGGCGGCAGGTCAGCAGGCGGCCCTTCGCCGACAGGGCCAGGAGCTCTGCGCCGCCTGGAGATGGACGACGCGGGTGAGCGTCCAGGGCTGCCCGCTCTGGGCTCCGGGACAGGCCACCCGCGAGGCCGAGTGCCCTGGGGGCCACTGCGCATGGACGTCCAGTCCCGGCCTCCCGGGAGGCAGCTGTGGTGGCGGCACCTCGGCACGGTGCTGTAGGGGGCTAAAAGGGCCGACGAGGTCCCCCACAGGTCCAGCCAGCGGGCCACCTCCACGTCACCCTCGTAGGCCTTTCCAGAGCGAGCCCTCTCGGCACCGCCCGCCCCACCCAGCAGGGCCGAGAGCGCCACACTGGTGAACCCCACCCGTCGGTGTCGGTGTAGGTGTCAGACTGCCCGGTGGGCGTGGAGCTGCCTTCTCCAGCCGTGGGAGGAGCCCGAGCACGCCCAGCCCAGTCCCCACACGACTCCAGGAGGGAGCGAGGGCGGAGCCCGCACCCTTGGCTGGGGAGCTCCGGAGCGAGGGGGACGCCGGTGCCAGGGCCACGGGAAGCAGACGCACTGTGTGTGCAAGCTGCGGCTTGGCTCGTACCTTCGAGCATCGAAGGCGCCACGCAGAGGCAGACGAGGCTGCAGAGGCTCAAGCTGGCCGGATACAGCTCAGGGGGCAGGGTACCCGGCGCGGGTGGTGCGGGCTCCAGGGGGCCGTCTCCCTGGGCCAGGTCCAGCACACGGAGGTCTGACGGGGTGCTCTGGTACACGCGGCTGCCCCCGCCACTGGCCGCACAGAGCACCGGCCCAGGGAGGTGGTAGTCCCGCAGCTCCAGCACCGGACCGCCCTCCTCATCCCTGGCCTTGATGGCCAGTATCCGGCCGTGGTGACCAAGGGCCACCAGGCAGTCAGCGCGCACGTCCCCCGCACCCTCAGCCGGTGGCTCTGTCCGCAGGGCCCCAACGAAGACCACAGGTTCCTCCAGGTGATGGAGGGTCTTGACGAGGGCCTTTGGGTCACCAGGGGCCAACCTGGAGGTGACCAAGGCCTTCAGGACCACACAGCACAGCTGGCCGTCGGGGAGACCGCAGAGGATCATGGGGGACTGCAGAATGGAGGCGTCGGCTCCAAAGAGCAGTCCAAAGAGGGGCTCCTCCAGCGTGACAACCCCGCTGCTCTGCGGGCGGCTGGGCGGGGCCCCGGAGCCGGGCGGTGACACGCAGCACAGCACCGGGCGGGAGCGGTGGGCGGGGGGCTGCCCTGGGCTCCTGGCCAGAGGGACCTTGGGAGGCAGCTCCACCTGCCCAATTTGGCCTCCGAGCCCAGGGGCCTCCCCAGGGCAGGGGCAGTGGAACAGCTGCAGCCTCCACCTGTCACGGCCGTGCCCCAGGGCAACCAGCGTGCTGTCCAGCACAGTGAAGGTGTGCAGTGTGGCGTCAGGGAGGACACAGGCGTCAGGCTCCACGGTGACCACAGGGGCTGGGCTCTCGCTGTGCCCACTGTCCCGGCTCACAGACCTTTGGAAACACAGAGCCGCCATTGGCACCCCAAGTGCTGGGCTGGGTCTCCAGGGGTCACCCAGGGGCTGGCAGCCCGAAGACCAAAGGAGCAGCAGGGCCAACTCCCCTGGGGCTGCTCTGCTCCTCAGCACACGGAGCACTCAGCAGGGGCCAGGGCCTCCAGAAATGGGGTTCTGGTGGGGAATTCCATCGCGATGGCCTGCCAGGCCCAACCTGTGACCTGCACCCGCTAAGTCAGTGAGCTGTGGTGCGGGGGCCTGCAACAGGTGCCTGGCCCCCACACCACCCTCTGTAACCCCTGACTTGCCCTCCTCACTGACTGGAAACCCGCGCCGAGGTTGACATCACAGCAGAAGAGAGGACTCCCAGAGATAACGGTGCACCCCCTCCGGGCTGCACTCAGCTGCCCGAACCCCAACGACTCGGGAGCTCCAGCAGCGCTGCTGGCGACGCAGGTGCTAGAGGCGCCGGGCTGCAGGCTGCACAGGCAGGTGAGAGCAGCCGGGGCCCCTCCGGGCTAAGACGGGGACAGAGGCGGGATGGGGCGCACCTGCGGTCACGGGAGGGCACCGGGACCCGGGGACGCCCCGCTGCTCACCTGCTCGCTCGGTCCAGCGACAGGCAGTAAATGCCCTTCTGGGCGCACAGGACCAAGAGCGCCCCGCGACGGGCCAGAAGCTGCAGGTGCCACACCGGGGCGGGAAGCCGGTACACAGCCTGGGCGGGGCCAGCGGCTTCAGCCTCCCGAGCGCGCGCCCGCCCGCCCCCCGCGCCCGCCCCCGCCCCCCGCGCGGCGCTCACGGTCAGCAGCCCGGCCTCGCGGTCGTAGACGTAGACCAGCTCGCGCCCGGTGGACAGGAGGATGTCCGCGCCGCGGCACAGCAGGCGGGGCTCGCCCGCCGCCAGGCCCCCGAGCGGGCAGCGGAAGCCCGCCAGGTAGTCGACCCGCGGCGTGAGGGAGCCCATGGCGCAGCCCGCCGCCCCGCGGCGCTTTACGGCCGCTCGGACGCCGCGCGCCTCCGCCGTAAAGCGTCCCGGCGGGCGGGGGCGGGGCGGGCCGGCGGCAAGGTGTGGGCGGAGCCAGCGGCTGGGGGCGGGGCGGCGGGGCGGGGCGGGGCTCGCCGGCTGCCGGCGAGCTTAGGGGGACGCAGGTTGAGCCAAGGGCCGGCAAGT
>JAGFMF010012102.1:2309830-2352861 GCA_019455555.1 Galemys pyrenaicus
TCTGCTGCACCATGTGGGTCCCCTCCCTGGCCGGAGGCAGGGATCGAACTCATGCTGCAGTGACTGTGGTTTGCTTCATAGTGTGTTGCTTAACCCACTGCGCCACTAGGGAGGCCCAAGGGCCGGCAAGTTTAAAGCAACACCAGAAAGGAGTATCCAGCCCAGTCAGTCCTCACGAGGCCCGAGGGCGCAAGGCCTCCCGCAGGCCTGCAGCACTTCCCAAGCCCCAGACGCTCCCTGCCCCTGGGGTCAGGCACGAGCTCCTGCTTCCCTAGCGCTGCCCGCAGAGGCAGGACCCCGCCGGCCCCAGAACCGTGCTCTGGGAGCGGGGTTGTCCAGGCTTTGGGGCAGCGGCTGGAGCTACGGGCGGACACAGGAATGGGCGTGGGCAGGCACTCTCCACGTAGGGCTGGCTGACCTGCTGGGCCATCCCTAGGCCACCCCCGGCTTTGGACTAGATGAGGGCCTAAGTGACCGCTCCTGCTTCTGGGAACTCGAGCGGAGCGTGGGAGTGGTTTGACTGGGTAGTCAGCCTCAGGCCAAGGGTGAGCCCACCAGGGCTCCTCCCTGTCCTCCAGGGTTCTGGCAGTGCCGGCCAGAGGGGCAGAGGGCTCTCCGGAGACAGACCCGGCCCGGGCCCTGGGGTGGCTGAGCAGAGCCCGGGCGGCCCTGGCGCCTCAGAGGCCAGCATCATGAGGGGTGTGCAGCCTGCTGGGTGAGCACAGCCTGCCGCTTGCTGGGGCCGGCGCCCCACACACACGTCCTGGTGCAGGTCGGACGCTGTGGCCAGCAGGACGAGCTATTGGCCCTCACCTGGGAGGGGTGTGCGCACTGCTGCCCACCGCTGCGGTCCTAACACAGCCCCACGCCGTGGGCTGCAGACCAGGGACCCCCACCAGCCCGGGGAGTGGGCCGGGAGGTGGGCACTGCCGGCAGGCCACGACCCCAGGTCAGCCTGACCGGCCTGGAGCACCCTGCAGGCTCCATCAAATCAGGTCACTCCTGATCCACGATGCCCGGGGTGGGGGTAGTTTCTGGCCTCAAGCTCAGGTGAGCCCCACTCTGGGATCTGAGGTCCAGTCATAAAAGCCTTTGTCGGGGCGGCACGGGGCGTGGGGAGAGGTAGTCCCAGCGGGAGGCTGCAGGACGGGCTGTGCTGCCCTTGTCTCGGGCGCAGTCACTCAAGGACAGTACCACAGCTGAGGAGCACGGGACCCCAGGCCGTTTAGGGGCACGCAGACTGCCCCCCCCAAAGAGCCCCTGGTGCCCGGGAGCAGAACGCTGAGCTCCTCCAAGCACGCACCGCATGCCCGATGTCCTGGCGGGTGGGGCTCCAGAACCTCCTGGAGACTGGGTCCCAGGAGCCTTGAGAGGCCCCCAGGGCAACACCACTGACCCAGGCACCCCCGCGCACAAGCAGGCTGGGGCACGGCGTCCTCGCCGGCACAGGAGCACCCCCCAGCACCTGGCTGGGAGCTGGTGCCCGCTCGCAGGGCTGGCTGGAGCAGAGCCCTGGTGCTGGTGCCGGGCTGCAGCCAGGCAGGGCCTGGGGAGCCCCGGGGCAGGAACCAGTCTGGAAGCCCAGCAGCTGCTTCAGGTGCTTTTATTAACCCCACTGCAGGCTGAAGTCCAGGCCACTGTGTTGCCAGCCCGGCCTGCACCCCTGGACCCCAAGCGGAGCTGAAGCGGGAGCACCAGGAGCCGGCTCATCGGAGGCGCAGGCAGCTGGCTGCACCTACCTGGCCGGGCGAATGCCCGACACCCCACAGGTCATGGGGCCAGAGGCAGGCGCCCACCCAGGCCAGCAGGGCACACCTCCCCACCCGTCCACTGAGCTCTGACGCTGGACAATAAAGTAAAGCGCATTACTGAACAGAGCGACTCAAAACCAGAAGGAGAAATCACAAAGCTTGTTCTTGGGCTAAAAGACAAAGGAAACGTGGATTATGCGAATGCCAAGAGCTCAAAGCAGGACATGGCTGAAGAGGAGGAAGCAGGCTTGGTGGATAAGATGAACGAGTGGAAGAGGGCGGCGGGGTCTGCGTGGGGCTGGCAGACGTGGGGTGAGCGCAGGTGGAGGGACAGGCCTGGGCGCTGTCCGGGGTCCACGTCCCTGGTGGCAGCCTGGAGGATGGACACAGGCGGGCAGGGTCTGTGCACAGGGCGCCTGCCGTGCAGAACAGATGCCTGCCCCGCCCCAGCGAGCCGGGCCCCAGGAGTGCACCGGCGCGTGCCTCTCATGGGGCAGCCGAGGCGCCCGGCCGGCCGGCCGGCACCTGTCCAGAGGCGAGGGCGAGGGCGAGGAGGCTGGCCCAGGCGGCCCCGCCCAGCAGATGGAGTTCCTGCGCGGCCTGCTGGCTGGCCACCTCCACGGCCAAGTGCAGCTCAGAGATGGCTCTCGTTAAGGCAAAGAGGCTTCGGCGTGGCCAGGGTCCCTGGGGGGCCAGCCCACCACGCACAGAGGCGGTGCGAGGCCCGGAGCACGCGCCAGGGCCGGCTGTGACCTCTGTCCTGGACGCCCGGCCTCACCGCCAGCACACATCAATCCCGGGAAGCCGCCCGAGCAGGTCCACGTGGCCCTCTTCGAGGCCAGGCCCCTGACCGTCTCGAGGGCCATGGCGTGGACCAGGGTCGGCCGCAGGAGGACCGGGTGGGCAGAGGCGGCCGGCACCCGGAGGGCCACCACCGGACAGCGCGAGCACTCAAGCCGCCAGGGCGCCGGCGGAGTCTCAGGCACTGAGGGTTACGTCCGAGGAGACCGGCCGGGCCCCGGCCAGGCCACCACCCGCACACCGCAGGGACTCACGGGGAAGGAAGGGAAACTAGTCCCTCTCCCCTTTGCAGTTTTCATCGTAAAAAAATAAATAAAAGTCTTGTGGGAAGGAGTCACCGGCAGCGCCACCGCCAATGCGGACCTCACAGCCCCAGCTGGCGTCGGGGAGCGCGGGGGAGCGGGCAGCGGGGGCTGAGGCCGAGCGGCGGGCGCTGCTCGCACCCAGACGACCGGCAGCCTGGCGCCTCCCCGGCAGTCGCGGTGCCCGGCCCAAAGCAGGGAGGGCCGAGAACAGAGGTGCCGGGGCGGGGAGGAGCTGGGGCTAGGAGCCCGCCCGCCCTGCCGCCGCCGCAGGCTGTGCTCCTCCCGGCTGTGGCGCGCCGGACCCCTGCGGGCCCTCCCAAGGCAGCCTGGTGCTGAGCGTCTGGGGTCAGCGCGCCCAGGACAGCCGGGGCTGGCTCCCAGGGCGTGGGCTTCAGAGAGGGCCGGCGCGAGGCCCATGGCGTCTAGGTCCTGGGGAGGCTGCACATCTCGCAGTGGCCGGTGCCCGGCTGGTTCACGAAGGTGCAGTGCTGGCAGGCCCACATGGCGGCCGTGGCGGCGTGCGCCGAACCCCCGACAGCCCCGTACTCCTGGAGGCCTGGAAGCTGCACCCCGACTGTGCCTGCAGGGTGAGAAGGGCGGGCTCACCACCTGTGCACGGGCTGGGCCGGGCGCTCCTCACTGCCCACAGGCAGCTGCGGCAGGGATGGCGGGAGCCCCGGCCCTGCCCGTGGCGCCCGGAGGGCTGCCTGCCTGCCGCCTGTGCGGCCACAGCCCTGGTGGCCCTTGCAGCTGAGACACCCCCAGGGGCCGAGAGCCACCGGTGTAAAGCAAGGTGCAGCCCACGGTGCTGGCGCCTGGCGCGGTGGTGCTGCCGGCCCGTGGGCGTGGTGGCCGTGGCCGAGCACGCGCAAGGCTGAGTCCTGTGCTGGCCAGGCGCACGGGCGCTCCACATCTGCTCGGGGCCGCTAGCACCCCCGCCGCCCCACTCCCAGCAAGCCAGCGTCCTGCTGGGCCAGGCCCATTGGCCGAGCGCCCTGGAGCGGGAGCCAGGCTCCCCCCCAGGCCCTGCACCCCGACGCCCTTCCTGCCACTCCTGTGCTAACTGCAGGCGCGGCCACTGCCGGCCGCAAGGTGCAGCTGCTCCCGTGGGTGTCAGGCATGGCTCCCGTGCCCCCAGCACCCTGCGTGCACGTGGCACGAGGAGGGCTCCCACACAGCTCCTCCTCAGCAGGAATTCCATAGATTTGGGGTGCACTGTGGCTGCAGCGCCTACCCACTAGATCAAGCCCCTGGTGAAAGGGATCTTGGGCGCCCCGAAGGGAGCAGCTCCCAGCACAGGCTGTGCCCTGCGGGCAGGGGCACACTCACTACAGAGCTGCTCGATGGTGGCCCACTGCTCGGACTTCTTCCACGTCTGCGCCAGCTCCTCGTCCCTGGTGCGCACGGCCTCCAGCAGCAGGCCAATGCTGTCCTGCAAGCAGACGCGCCACTCCTGTCTACGACACGCCACAGCAGGGCCGCCCCACCGCCCCACACGCCTGCGCTAGCCCTGCACAGGCGCCCTTGCGGGGCCCTCGGGGCTATCAGCACTCGGCGAGGGCCTCCTGGGGGCGCAGCGGGCTGAGTGGCGCACTGTGGAACATCCGCGGCACAGCAGCGGAGTCCGATCCCCGGCCAGGGAGGGACCCCCAGGGCACAGCAGACCTCTCCTGCCTCCCGCTGCTCCCCGCAGCAGTGTGTTTCGGTCAGTCCGCCTGTTCTGCTCCCCACTCTGTCTCTGGGGACTCCTCTCACCTCCCCACCTCTGGCCTGCACCCCAGCTCTTGTGTGAGTAAATAAATAAATCTTTTAAAAAAAAAACAAAAGCAAACACACAACCCGCTACTGCGCACCCGGCTGGCAGATGGCTCCTCCCGACAGCCCCCAGCAGGCCCCCGCCCCCAGAGGTGCTGCCCCCCTCACACCAACGCCCGTGGCCCCCCCTGCTGCCACTCCACACATGCCCTCCCAAGGCCAGGCCCCCGCCCCAAGGGCACAGGACTCAACAGCTGCCGAGGGCGCGGAGAGGACCCTCCATCAGCACCAGCGGCCAGGGAGCGTCTGCGGGAGCCTGACCGCTCACCCTGCCCCTGGCTGGGCAGCGCCGGCAGGACTCAGGGCGGGTGCAGCTGCCTAGGGAAGGTGGAGAGCGCCTCGGGCCGCTGGCACCCAGAAGCAGGCTGTGGCCCGGGCCAGAGCGCAGACGCAGCAGGCACAGGAGCCCGGGAGGCTCGCCCTCCGCCTGCCCCGCCGGCCAGCGGGGCCTCTGCCCGGCAGCGCCCTGGGCCCCGCACGCCCGGCCCTCCCCAGGAGCCTGAGCGGAGGGGCCGTGGCTGGGGGTGCGGGCTCCTCTGACCGCTGGACCCCAGCCGCGCCAGGAGGCGCAAGCTGAGTGGCCGGCACCGCGCGGCCCCCCAGGGGCGGGCTGGCTCAGCGGGTCGTCGGACGCGCCGGGCAGCTTCGGCCCCGGCCCTGCCCGCCCCGGCCCTCCGGCCCGCCCACCGCCGCGCAGCCGCACCTGCAGAGGCATGACGTCGTTGGTGGCCAGGAAGAGCAGCAGGTGGAAGTCCGAGACGGTGTCCAGGAACACAGGCGAGGTGCTCTGGGACAAGTAGGCGGCCAGGCTGTGGAAGTCCTGCGGGCCGGGCGAGAGGGGCACCGGCACACCGTCAGCCCCGGTCGCAGGCAGCCGCCGCCTGCCAGCGCCCCAGGGCCCGCCCCCAGGGCGATGGCCTCGGCACCTCAGCGGGCCGGAGCAGGGCCCACTGCTGAAGCCCCAGCCGCGGGCACCAGCACAGGGCGCCTGGAGCCTGCAGCGGGGTTGGGGGGCTCTCGAGGGAAGGCGGGCGGCCTCGGGCGGGTCCGAGCGCGAAGACAAGCCCGCCGTGCCTGGCGCTGCCGCCCTGCGCCTGCGGCAAGCGAGGCCCCCACAGCGCGCTCAGCCGGCGTCAGGGCAGAGACGCCTCTGGGCGCTGCAGGCCGGGACCGCGGCCCTGCATGTGGCCCGTCCCAGCAGGTGTCACAGAGAGCCCGGCCGGGCAGAGGGCGAAGGCCGGGACGCAGCTCCAGACGGCAGCGCGGCGCGTTGGGGCTTACCTGAGTCTCGCCCAGCACGTCCCGGTTCTCAATGGGGAACGGGTTCTGTGAAATGGAGAAGGTGTGCACGGGGTCCTTGGGGAAGGTCGTCGTGATCTGAAGAGCGAGTACAGGCGGCGGGCGCTGTGCTGGGGCGGCGGCCCTGGCGCCCCACCCTGGCCGATCGCCGCGCCCCGTCCCGCCCGGCGCCTCCCACAGCGCGAGGGCTGCGCCTCGGCCCAGCAGCAGCCTCAGGACCCCGCTGGCGGTCTCCGTCCACTGGCGCCTGCACCGCCCGACCGGCCGCGCGGGACACCGGCTGCCGCTGCCCGTGAGGGGTGAGGCGCCCGCACCCCCTGGAGGAGCGCGGGAGCAAGGGCAGCGGCAGCCCGGGGCAGGCAGGCCGCCGGGCACGGCCCTGCGGGTGCTCGCTGCGTGGCCTCCAGCAGGTCTGCGAGGCCCGTGGCCCTGGGCCCGGCTCAGACTCAGGCGCCCGGTCAGGCAGACGCCCGGGCGGCGAGGCAGGGCCGGCCGCACCCCGCGAAGACGCTGCAGCCAGGGCTCATGTCCGGAGGCCCAGCCCTTCTCTGGCCCAGCTGCCTTCAGCCCCGACACGGCTGGAACCTACGTCTGACCAGGAGCGTCACACAGAGGGGAACCCGGGGCGCCCACGCAGGCGGCCTCGGGCTCTCTGCAGAGGCCTGCCCACGAGCGCCCCCTCCAAACAGGACAGCAGCAGCAGCAGTGGGGGTGGCGCCTTGGGGCTTAGGGTGGCTTTGGGGCTCCTCGGGGACTGTTCCTAGAGCAAGCTGCGGCTCTGCTCTGCCTTCCACAGCCACACAGCTGCTCACACCTCCCTCTGGGAGGGCGCCGGGCCCAGAGAGGCCACCCCAGATGCCCGGGAGGGAGGTGGGGTCTCCAGCAGCTCCTCTCGTGCCCCGCCCCCCGGCCCGGCATCTGGGGGCCTAGCTGTGCCCAGACACGCTCCTGCTGTGTGGCCACGGGTCTGAGGGCCCCAGGCAGCCCAGGGCTCCAACCCCCTCCCTCCAGGCACAGAACACCCCTCCATAGGCCCGAACGACGCCCAGAGGCGGAGCTCAGCTTCCCAGGAAAGACGCGGGCTGGGTCCTGGTGAGAAGGCCTGAGAGTTGGCTTCGGGGCTCAGGCTGCCCCGGAGCACACCCCCACTGTCTGCGGGCCTCTCAGCATGCCCCGGCAGCCTCAGACAGATACCGCCACGGCCGCGGCAGCAGGCCTGCGCTCGTGGGCTACCCCGGACGGGCGCAACGGGCTCCCGGGGCCGCTACTCCAGAGCAGGGTTTGACCGTGGAACCGCACGCCCTCCGTGTCCAGGTGTGCCGGGCCCGGCGGCAGCAGCCGGCACGCCCCGGCCAGGGGGGCAGTCTTCTGGCAGCCCGCGGCCCTGCCTCAGCACCAGTCACACCTTGGACAGGAGCCGGGCCTCCTGCAGGTGCCGGGCGGGTCCCTGGGCTCCGGACCCCAGCGAGGACACCACGCCCTCAGCCAGGACAGAGCAAGGCTGGCACCTGCCCGCCCGCCGGCCCGCAGAGCCCACTGCTGGGGCAGGGCCCTGGACTGCGCTTCGGTCTGGGGGACGCTGCCCCTCAGTGGTTTCCAAGGAGCCCCGGGGCGCCAGCGGGGGACAGCGCAGCCCACACTCACGTCTATGATCAGGTACTCCACGGGCAGCGGGCGGGCCAGCTGGGTGATCTCGTTGCCAAACTTGTCTATGTCCTGAAAGACAGTGCGCGGCATGAGAGGCGCTGGCTGCCACGCCCCATTCTCCAGGGAGAGGGGAGCAGGGTGAGGTGCGGCTCCTGCGGCAGGGCCACCACCACGGCGACCCCCGAGGGCCCCCAGACAGGGAGCCCCTGGGCGTGCCCTGCCGGCCTGCAGCCCGGGCAGCCCCGCCCCACAGCGGCCCCTCCGCTCACTTGGACGCCAACCTCCGGAGGCCCGGCCAAAGGAACGTGACAGGCACATGCTGGTAAGACAGACGCCCCGCGTGCAGACAGACGCCCGCCCGCCCGCCCGCTGGGTCCAGGCTTGTTTTGCTCGGTCAGATGCGTGGAACATAAAGTTTAATTATGGGGAAAGGCGGCCAGCGTACGTTCATTAATCATAAGCAGGCAATTACGTCTGACTTATGTCAAACATGCTGAGTTCAAACGGGGCTTGAGAAATAAATTCATAAGCGCCGAGGATTGCCGGGCCTCCCCGGGTGTGGAGTTCACTCTCAGCGCTGTCAAGCTACGGCCAGCCACTGCGGCCTGAGTCGACCCCCGGCCAGGGAGGGACCCCCACGGTGCAGAGACCTCTCCTGCCTCCCGCTGCTCCCCTCAGCAGTTTGCTCCAGTCCATCTGCCTGTTCTGCTCCCTGCCCTGTCTCTGGGGAGTCCTCTCAGCCCTCATCCCTCCAGCCTGCACCCCAGTTCTTGTATGCGAAGATAAATAAATCTTTAAAAAAAAAGACAACACTTCTCATCACAGACGCCGTGCGGGGCGGCGTCTTCTACCCAGGCCACCCCGCATCACTCACGGGTCACCACACCACGCACCCGTGATTTCCCATGAGCACCTTACACGAAGACCACGCTTGGTCCGCTCTCCGCCTCCCCCGCCTCCCGGGGCAGTCCGCCGCCCCTGGGGAGGCTCACTGGGCCCTTCCACAGGGAGCTCGCCCAGAGGCCCCTCGGCTGCCGCTGCCGTCCAGCAGGGAAGCGCTGTCCCAGGCCGCCTGTGCTGGCCCGCCTGGGCAGGGGGCCGGGCCTGCCCTCGCACACCCAGCGAACGGTGCAGGCCTGCCTGTGGCCGCCACGGGCGCTGGGCCGCCACGAACGGTCCGACACGGCACAGCCAGCCGCCCTCCTCGGACCCTGGCGCTGCCCTCGCTCCACCCGGGGGCCGGGCGCCCCAGGCGGGCCTGTGCGGGGTCTCCATGCCAGCCTAGGCCCGGGAGCGGCTGTTCTCAAGGAGGGGCCATGTGGGAGGATCAAACCAAGTCACCATTTCCAGGGGTGCCAGCCGGGCCCCCACAGAGAGCTGGCACGCCTCGTCAAACCGGTGAGCCCGCTGGCTCACGCCGACCCAGGGCCGGGGCGCAGACAGGCGCCAGCACCTGCTCACGCTCGCCCGCAGGGCGCCCCGTGGAGCCCCAGCCCCCTCGGTGTGGTGTCGGCCGCTCGGACGGCACGCCCGCCGCCCCACCTGCCCCAGGAAGATGGAGGGGGGCACTGCCCTCCCCGGGGCTGCGCTCCCCCTGCCTGCGCCGGCTCACCCCACACCCTCGTCCACGGTGACCACTTCACACGGCAGGCGCGGCCGGCGGGCTCGCCGGGGGACTCTTCAGTCTAGTCTCGGCAGCTGCCGGTCAGCGTCTCATCCCCACCTGCACGCGATGTGCAGCGCCGCCCCGCTGGGCTGTGTCTGCCTCCGGCCGGGCGCAACACGGGGGGCAGCCGCTGGCCTTTGCCGCGCCAGTGGGCGGGGCCGCAGCTGCCAGGTAGAGGCAGGGCCCGCCGAGCCACCGTTCTCTTTCGATTGTTGGCAGGAGCACGAGCGACTCAGCAGCTCGGCTGGGCCCTGAGCCCTACGGGGCGAGGCGGGCGCCGCTCTGCACTGGTCTGCTAGCGCCCGTGTGCGGCCACCTGTCCGCAGCTGACGGCCGGCAGCACACGGCTCTCTGGGCCGTGGGCCTGGTCCAGGCTTGACTGGCGTCCCCGGCTGGCGGGCCCCACACAAAGGCTCCGGGGAGCCACAGAGATGACCCGGCTTAGAGTGGACTCGGGGCGGAGGGCAGAGGGCCCCGAGTGGCCCCGTCACACGGGACCCGGGCCTCATGCAGCGCTGGTGCCGCAGGCCGTGCGGGCCCCGCACCGAGGCCCTCCGGACAGCAGACACCGCCCGCCAAGCACCAGGGAGGCGTGAGGCTGGACCTATCAGGCGCCGGAAGGGGGATGAGCCTGCCCTCGCAGGCAGACGGAGCGCAGGGTCCCCAGGAGGCAGGGCCCCCGCGGCGGGCCAGACGGCAGGCTGCGGGAGCGAAAGCCCAGCACGCGAGACACGTCGCAGCTGAGCACTGAGATGCCAGCCTGTGTGCCCCACACGCCGGGCCTGCGAGGGGCCCCGTGCCGGGGCGGGCCGGGGAGGGCGCCAAGACCGGAGCAGGGCAGCCCGAGCACGCACTTCGCCAGAGCAGGAGAGGCCTGCGCACGCCGGTGCGCTCTCCGCAGCCAGGACAGGGGGAGCCCCAGCGCGGCCGCCCCAGCCCGGCCCCAGCCCTCACTGCCTCTGCGGGCCGGCCACCCGGGGCTCCCCACGGGCAGCAGCCGGGCCGGCCGAGGGCAGGCGCAGCTCCACACACAAGGATCAGGGAGGGCGGGAGAGACGCAGACGCAGGCCGAGCGTGGGAGCAGCACCACGCGGCTTTTGCCACTCCGCAGCGTCAGAAGCCCCTCCTGCACGGAGCACCCCGCGAGAGCACCCCGTGGGGGCTGCTGGGCCCCCAGCGATGTGCACGGGGTCTCTGTGGAGGGGCCGGCTGGAGGACTCGGGTCCGACGAGGGAGCTCCTCGTGACGACGCGGCCCTGCCCCTGCTCAGGACCCGGGCGCTGCGCTCTGGGCTGCTGGCGGGACCGCCGGGCCTGGGCAATCTGCCTGGTCCTCGGGGCCGTTCCAGGTCCCCAGCAGCTGTGGGGCTGCGGCTTCTGGGCGCCATCTTCAGGCACCTGCTGCCTCGGGCCCGGGACGCAGCAAGCACTTGGGGTGGAGCTCGTGAACAGACCGGGCCACCCCTGGCAGAAACAGGGGCGCCGGCCAGGGGCCCAGAGAGGCCTCACCCGCCCCCGCGCACACCCTGACACCCCACCTCGCACCTCCCCTCCAGGAGAGCCCAGCGCGGTCCAGCTCCCTGGTCCCTGCGGCTCTCGCGTGGCCCCGGGACCACAGCCACGTCCGCACCAGCAAACGTGACTCAGCAATACACACGCTCCGCCGCGGGCGGCCCCGAAGACACGTCGCAAAGGCGGGAAAAGGCAGCCGGGACAGACACAGGCTGCGGCTCCCACAGCAGGAGCAGGGCGCGGCCTCGCTTGGAGGACCAGGCGGAGGCCCCGCTCGCTCGGGCGCTTGCCTCCCCGCCCCGGCGCCTCCCGGCCAAGCGCGCGCCCCTCTGCCCTGCCGGGCGGCTGCCAGGTGACCAGGAGGCCCGGGAGGCGGGGGCGCGGGCCTACCTTGTAGAAGACGTCGGGCACGTACTGCTCGCTGCTGGACTCCTTGGCGTAGCCCAGCTCGGGCGCGTCCTTGCAGGGCAGCAGGCACTCGTCACGCACCAGCGCCATGCACTGGTTGGAGACCTGGTAGCCCTCGAAGTGCACCTGGTTGTCAGGGCCGCCTGCAAGAGAGGCCCTCACTCAGAGTCCCCCAGGGCCCCCGCCCCGCCCACGCGGGGCCCAGGGAGAAGGCAGAGGCGCCTGCGCCGTGGACAGCCGAGCCGGGCGTGGGGGCGGCCTACGAGAACCAGGGGCAGCTCGAGGCCGCCCAGCGCCCAGCCAGGACGCCATGGCGGGCCTTGGACGGCCCTGGGAGGGGCAGCAGCCTGCGCCGGCAAACTTCCGCCCTCGAGTGCACGGTGGAGACAGGCACAGTGGACGCAGGGACCGTCTCCAGCGAACCTGCACCAGAGCTGCGTGGCACGCCCGGCCTCTCGCCTGCCCAGGCCTCCTCGGGACAGGCCTCACGCACACGCCCGCCGACCTCTCTGCGCCCCTCCACCAGCCGCACCCGCCGGGCGGTGCACAGGGCCGCTGAGGGCAGGGCGGGCGCTGAGGGGGCAGGGCGGGCGCTGAGGGGGCAGGGCGGCGAGAGGGCTGCGGGGAGGACACAGACACCCGTGCGAGCACTCGTTCTGACGTCTCTGGAGAGCCGTGACGGCCTGTACCCCATTTCATCTCCTTTCACAAAGAGCTGACCCTGCTCGGAGGACAGACGCCGTGTGCTGCTCAGACCCTTCCCGAAACCGCGCGGCCAGCCCGGCGGCCAGGCTGCCCAGGCGGCTGAAGGAGAGCAGCCGGCCTCTGCGGGACAAGCCAGGGCCTGTCTCCACACAGGGCCTCCGCACCTGCGGCGTCCAGGGCCCTCGGCCAGCACCCCCCTCCAGCCTCCATCACCCGGGAGAGGCAGCCAGGCCCGTGCAGTGGCCACTTCCTCACACCGAGGCCGCTGACACGCCGCCGCCCACACCCCACCATGCACCCCGGCCCCATGCCTTCCAGGGCGTGAACCCCACACCAGAGAGAGCGCCTGCAGCGCCCACGGCCTTGTGACCTGCGCCGGCTTCCGGAAGGACTGTGGAAGCGGGCCCGGCCATCCAAGAAAGCCTGGCGCTCGACAGGCAAAGGAAAGCAGAAAGCAGCGTCTTGAAACGAGGACTCAGACAGGCGGAGCCGGCCCAGGGCCGTCTCCAGCGGCGGCTGGCCCGGGCACGGTGGTCAGGCGCGGCCCTCCGACCCACCAGCCTGTCGAACGTCAGCGCCTGGCTGCTCTGGAGGCTGACACAGGCGGAGAGCGGGCGCCCGCGACCAGGGCGGGCGTGGGCGAGGCAGACTACCCGAGGACTCAGGCCGGGGTCGCGAGTCCCGAACGGCTCTGGCACACGGCCCACGCCTGCCCTGGCTCTCAGCGGGCCTGGAGCCCGGGGCTCCCTGGGCCACGAGCCCTGTGGCTGTCTGTGCGGGTGGGCGCCAGGGAGCACAGGGACGCCTCGTGGCACTCCCCTGTGGGGGGAGCCTCCGCACGCGCAGGCAGTCGGCGCTTTCTGGGAGAGGCGGGAAAGCGTGGGAGTTTGACTGCAAACCAGAAAGAGGGGTCGCTGTCTCCCAGGGCCCGGGACACCTCCGGAGCGAGGGTCCAGGCGTGAGGAAGGTGGGACACGCGTTCCCCGGGCCCGTCCCACACGCACCTGTTGCCACTGCAGTGACAAACTTCGACCCAAAGTGCCCATCTGGGGAGAGCCGACAGATGTTGGGGTGCTTGTTCTGGAAGTCTCCTGCGGTGATGCACTCTTCTGAGCTCAGGAAGTAGGTGTCCTGGAAAGGAGAACCTGAACACTAAGCCCTCGCGGCGCCCCATCAGAGGAGGCTGCTGCGTCTCCTCAGGAGCCAGGTCGTAAGGGTCGTAAGGGTCAAGTCCACGTCGAGACGGACCCCGACGCCATTGAGCAACCAACACAGACCACACGCCCCAGAGGCCGGGCGTCCAGAGCAGCCCACCCCAAGGCCGGCCAGTCACAAGGACACCATCCCGGGACTCCCCACAGCCCCGGCGGCGCCCTCACTTTGTTCCGGCTGTAGCGGACGGTGCCCTTGCGGGTGTCTTCGGAGATGAGGTCCGTGAAGATCCAGCCGACCTGCATGTGGAGGGGCCTCCTGAGCCGCGAGGAGGGTTTCTGGACGCCCCAGCCTCCGCCTGCCGGGCGTGCGCCCTCCTGCGGCGCTGCAGGCTGGAGGGGCAGGAGCGAGCTCGCTGCCTCAGGAGAGGCCCCGGCACTGCCCCAGCCCGGCACCGCGCAGGTGGGCTGCGGGGCGCCCAGGAGGCTGCTGCGGTGCACACAGCAGGCCAGCATGCCGGAGGGCGCCAAAACACCGCGGCCCCAGCCCCGGCCGGACACCTGGGAGATGCGCAGAAGGGGCGAGACTCAGCGGGGCCTCCCACCCCTCCCCCGGGCTCCGCCGCAGGCTGAGGACACGCCTTCGGGTGGGCGCAACCCACTGGGGCACCACAGTGCCACGCCGGGGCCTCGGGCAGGACCGGTGCCCGCCTGCAGCGCCAGGGCCACCGCCGCACGGGCTAGGAAGGGCTCCGCCCCGGCGCAGACACACAGATGTGCCTCTGCAGGCCTCCTCTGCACCCGCCAGGCCAGGGAGACCCGCTCGCTCACCTCACTCTGCGCGCCCAGCGGCCTGGCCACCCATGCCCAGACGCCCGCTGCCCCGCCCAGGCCAGGGAGACCCGCTCGCTCACCCCACTCTGCGCGCCCAGCGGCCTGGCCACCCGTGCCCAGACGCCCGCTGCCCCGCCCAGGCCAGGGAGACCCGCTCGCTCATCCCACTCTGCGCGCCCAGCGGCCTGGCCACCCGTGCCCAGACGCCCGCTGCCCCGCCCAGGCCAGGGAGACCCGCTCGCTCACCCCACTCTGCGCGCCCAGCGGCCTGGCCACCCGTGCCCAGACGCCCGCTGCCCCGCCCCAGGCCCAGCCCCACAGAAGCCAGCAGGGCGCCTCGGTACCTTCCTCAGGCCGAGCTTGGCGGCCATCTCATCAACCACTTCGGCCCTGGGGTCGTCGAGCAGCTCCAGGCTGTTCTGTGTGCCGATCTGCGGGGTCCCAGAGGACGGGGATGGGGGCCTGGGCCCAGGAAGCACACTGCTGCCCACGCGCGCAGGGCCTCGCAGCGAGGCGCCCAGGGCGGGCTCAGGACGAAGGCAGGCTCGCCGCAGGCGCCTGTGAGGGGCGGGGCCCGCGGAAGCCCCTGGGTACGCCCGGCCCAGCTGGCACTCTGGGTCACCGGTGCGGTGACAGTGCCCAGCAGACGCCGGCAGACAGCGAGCGTGCAGCAGACACGCCCCGCAGGAGGGCGGCGGTGGCTCTGCCGGCTCCAGGCAACTGCACCGGCCGGCGCAGGAGCCAGCGTCCTGCAGGATGAGCACCGATGGCTCGTCCTCGCTGACGTCGCGTCTCCACGGGAACAGCGCACGGCCGCTGCGACAAGGCGGCCCGAGCAGAAAGCCAGCGAGGAACGGCGGAGGGAAGCACCCGGGGCGGCCCCGCAGACTTAGCCCTGCCACGCGCACGGCCCGGTGGGGGCCGCCCGCCGCGGCCCTTCTAGGCTCAGAGCCCGGGGGTCGAGCGGCGGCTGTGGCGTGGCCAGCGGTGCGGGGCATGCGCCCGTGGAGCCGTCGGGGCACCGCTGCAGAGCCGGGCGCGCAGGCACTGACCTGAGGGCTCACGACGGAGGACGCTGCCTGCGGGCCCCATCCTTGGGGAGCAGAGGTCAGGGGCCGGGATGCCGCTCTGGACGACCCAGAGAGCAAGAACCCGCGGACAGGGCGGCGGGCGGCACCGCATACCTACCTGCGGCGGCTCGTAGATGGCAGCCACCTCGGCCCGGATGCCGAGCGGGATGTCCTTGTGCTCCGTGTAGCGGCCGTACAGGTACCCGAAGTGCTGCGCGCCCGTCTTCCTCCAGAAGTCCAGGAAGCGGTCGGCCACCGCGTGGTTCTCAAACATGATGTTGTCCACGTGCCGGTACTTCTGCGGTGGCGAGACGAGGGCGCGTCACACGCCCGCCCAGGCCGCGCCTGCCAGCACCCGTCATCGCAAGCCTCCCACCGGCTCTGCGCACGCGCCTGCCACGGCCGACCCCTGCAGCCCCGGGGGCGTGCCTCGCCCGGAGGGCCCTGCCCACCCACAGGAGGGCGGCTGTGCGGGGACTAAGACGGAGGGGCAGGGAGACAGAGGGAGGAGGTCCGGGAGCGGAGAGCCACGCAGGGGCCGCGCGGGCCTGGGCTGGCCCGGGACTCTGGGAGCACGGAAGCGCCACACGGCAGAGGCAGAGGCGCGGTGAGACCGGGAGGCTGCCAGCAGCGTCCCTCGCCTTCACGCGAGCTGACTGTGTCCCTTGCCGCCCGGACTCGCCTGGCCCCCGCCCCTTCCCTGTGCCCCGCAGAAGCTGCCCTGACCGTGGCAGGCTTGGGGCCTCGGCGGTCCTGCCCGGGCCAACCCCGTTTGGCTGGACATCTGACCACAAGGGGTTAACTGGTGTTTAGTAGGAACCACGATGCTACACTCTCCCTCTGCCCTTCGCCGCGCTGCACGGGACTTGTACTAAAGCTCCTCCTGGGCCTCCCCGGTGGCGCAGGGGTTGAGCCAGCACTGTGGGGCTTCTGTGGCCACTGCAGCGCGTTCGATCCCCAGCCAGGGAGGGACCCCCAGGGCGCAGCAGACCTCTCCTGCCTCCCCGCTACTACCCTCAGCAGTGTGTTTCAGTCCATCTGCCTGTTCTGCTCCCCACTGTCTCTGGTGACTCCTCTCACCTCCTGTGACTCTGGCCTGTACTCCAGCTCTTGCACTTATGAGAAAATACACCTTCCAAAATGACTTTTTTATAATAAAAAAGCTCCTTCCCATTAAAGTCCTAGGCACTAGAGTTGTTCTGTCCTCATACAGCACCTCGCGGGACCCATTTAAAGTGGGCAGAGCTGGGGCCTGAAATGCCCCTCATCCTGCTCTGTAACAGATTAATGCAGAGGGAAGCGAGCAGAGGGAGGGAGGGAGGGAGGGACCTCCAGGGTCAGGGGGCCTGGGGCTTGCCCTCAGGAGCAGACAGGGCAGAGCCTCTTCCCGAGCCACCCCGCCCCCTCCCCATGCGGCCCCAGTACAGCCCCTTCTCCAGCTGCAGGCGGCCTCTCCGGCCTCTCCGAGGGGCAGCCTCAGGGTGCCAAGCATCCTGCAGTGTTGCCAAGACAAGTCTGATCCCAGGGCCCACGAAGCAGGGCCCCCAGGCGCTCACCCACGCGCCGACTGGGGAGTGGACACGTCTTCACCGCCAGGGAAGGGTCCTCGATCAGCAGAAGCCGCGGATGCACACAGGGGAGCGCAGCCCGTACGAGGAGGCCCTGCCCGAGGCTTCTCAACCCTGGGGCCCCGGCCCGCGCCACCCCTGAGCGCAGCCGCCACCTCACCTGTCTGTTGAGCGTGATGGCGCTTGGCTGGCACTTGGTACAGATGCCGTTGGGCCACGGGAGATGCCCCTCACACCCTGACTTAATCTTGCAGCTGATGTTCTCCAGGGCCACAAACTTCCCCCTGAGCGAGGAGAGGAGACTTAACTGGCACCACAGCGGGCAGGTGCGGCCCGGCCCTGCCAGGCCGACTGGGGCTCTCGGCTCTGGCCAGGGGAGGGCTTGCAAAACAGGTGCTCGACCACTCCGGGGACACTCCTGCGCCCACACAGCAGCCCGGATGCCCCCGGCCGCACTGGCAGCCACGAAGACCCCGAGAGGCCCAGTGTCATTGGCACTGGCCCCTCCCCAGCCACCCCAGTGCGCCAGGCAGCCTGACGGTAGGCGCTGAGGCCCCGTTCACAGGAGGCCCGGGAGGCACACTAGCCAGGACACCCCACTGCTGGGGGCAGGCTATCAGCCTGCCGTGGCCAGGGCGCGTCTGCCAGTGCCCCAGGCTCGCGCCCGCGTGGGACAGCCTGGTGCCGGTCTGACCGGCAGTGACAGGGCAGGGCGTCTGCACGACCCGCTTGGCACCCCAGGCGCGTCCCAGCTCAGCCCCGACGGGCGAGGACGGCTCTGGGCGCCACTTCCCCGGGTTCGCTTTCTTCACGGCACCCATGGGTGCCACAGGCTGCCAGAGGCACCCACAGACAGGCCGCGTGGCGCTCCTCGCAGGGCGCTGCGCGCTCGCCCTGGCACTGGCTGCTCTGGCCATGCCGACGGGCGCCAGGCCAGCCCTGGGAGGCGCCGACGCACCGGGAGGAGGGCCGGGGAGGCGGGCGCCCGCCAGCACCACGACGCTCGCCGCGGGCCCTGCGGTCACCGGCGCAGGCGCCACTACCGGCCTGCTCGGCTGCCCCGGACGGCGGCCCGGGCTCCGGGAGGCGGCCTCGGCCGTGCCGTGCACTTGGCGGAGGCGGCGGGCAGGGCGGAGTGCAGTCCGGTTCCCCGACAAGGCAGCGCTGCGCTCAGACAGAGACGGGCGGGACCCACTGGCCGTGCGCCACCTCGGACACCTCCGGCCACTCGCTGCAGGCGCCCAGCACAGCGAGCCGGGGCGGGGGGTGGTTGGGCCTCCCCAGTGGCCCCCACCAGCCTGGTGTCCGCCCCACCGGGCACGGGGCCCCAGCAAAACGCCCCTTTCTCTTCTAGATTTCTCTTCTAGAATCAGGAGCTAGCGCTTCACGCCCTGGCTCCGCCCTCTGCTCCCGTCTCGAGCCCGGGGGCTTCAAGCGACAGCGCCAGGTGCGCCAAGGAGCCCATGACCAGCCCCGGGCTTACTTGTCGGCCCCGCCGGTCAGCTTCCGGATGTAGGCGTGGAAGGACATGTGCTTCACCGGAGGCTCCAGGTGGTTCAGGTAGTCCTCGTCGAAGGGCTGCAAGACAAGTGGCCAGGGGCACGCCCACGGGGCAGGGGCGGGCAGGGGCGGGAGGCCCTGGCGAGGGGCACGCCCACGGGGCAGGGGCGGGCAGGGGCGGGAGGCCCTGGCGAGGGGCACGCCAGCTGGCAGACAGCGAGCCTCGGGCTCTGGGCACAGGCGCCTCCTCAAGCGCTACTCTGGGCACAGGCGCCTCCTCAAGCGCTACGCTCTGCGCCCAGCCAGCAGGTCACGCCTCCGACACAGGCGCTCCTCCGGGCCGCCTGCACAGAGGGACAGCGGGGCCTCGCGGGGGCTGGGGAGGCCCTCAGCTGGGGAAGCGCCGCAGACTCACCTCCAGGGGCACGCAGTGCACGCACTTCCCCAGGGGGCCGTGGCGGCACCTGAGAACGCGGGGAAGAGAAACCGGTGAGCGCTGGCACACGCGAGAGGCCGGCGCCCGCGGAGCCTGGGGTGGAGCGTGGCGCGGGCAGCATGGGCCGGCTCACGCTGGGGCTACCGGCAGCTGCGTGCCAACTGCAGGCCGGACCGTGGGGGCCGCATAGGCAGCAGGAGGGACCCCAGCGGCTCGGCATCTGCCCCTCAGGCTGCGGCATCAGCAGCCTGCTGCGCCCAGACGGTCCGGAGGGTCCAGACCGGCTTCTGTGAAAGAGCAGGAAGACATCTAAGCGAGGCTCCGCAAGCCGAAGAATGGCCGCAGGTCACGCAGGGTGTGAGGCGCGCTGGCCAGCTCTCCAGAGAGGGTCCCTTTTGAGGGCCCCCTGCTCTTTCAAAGAACCCAAATACTTGATGACTTTGAAAGCTCCCATGGATGCCTCCCTGGTGGCACAAGGGTTGAGTCTCAGCACTATCAAGCGATCACCAGCCACCGCAGCACGAGTTCCATCCCCGGCCAGAGAGGGACCCCCAGGGCGCAGCAGCCCTCTCCTGCCTCCCGCTGCTGCCCTCAGCAGTGTGTTTCAGTCCATCTGCCTGTTCTGCTCCCCGCTCTGTCTCTGGTGACTCCTCTCACCCCCCGTACCTCTGACTTGCATCCCAACTCTTGTGTGCATAGGTAAGTATTAAAGAAAAGCTCCCGTGGAAGATGTTTTGAGAGACTGAAAGTGAGAAAGACTTGCGATATCTCGAGGCGACATACAACCCGAAAGGAAAGTCAAACCCTAACCTGTACCCAGCCCCCACCGCAAGCACAGGGCCGACGGCCACGGGCACTCACAGCTGGGGGTCGCGGCTCCGGTAGATCTTCCCGTCCTGCCGGCTGAGGTACTGGTCGATCTCGTCCTCCACCACGCTGGGCGCACCCAGGGCCTTGAGCCCCAGCGGGGCGGAGGTCTCCATGTCTGAAGAGGGGCCGGCCAGGCTCGAGGGAAACAGGAACAGCAGGTCGCCGTGCCTGTGTGGACAGCGCGTCAGCGTCCAGGCCGGCCTCCGGGACCTGAACGACTGCGCAGGCCAGCGGGTGTGGACCCGGCCCTGGCCAAGGTCGGCCGCACCCCAGTGCACAGGGCAGCAGTGGGTGCTGGAGCTGCAGCACCCTACAGCTGTGTTTCGGGTGCACGCTGGGCTGCAGCCCCTTCACCCTGGCGGGCCCCTCCTTCCGTCCCCCCACCTCGCTATTGCCTCCCTGCGCCCACGCCCCCCCCGGCAGGCGCAGGCAGCACTGCTCTGCAGAAACCAGGGCATCAAAGCCGACTGTCCCTGCTCTCGCTCGCACGCGCCTCACCCGGCCCCGCACGCGGCCTTCAGCTCCTCACCGCCGCTGAGGCGCGCACAGGGCGCCTGCCACGGGCGCTGCGGGCCCCACCACCACACCACGAGGCCAGGCCCAGGCCAGCCTGAGCTTCTGCCTCCGCAAGGAGGAGCAGCCCCAACAGGGACAGCGAGGAGCGCCCAGAGCAGCCCTCGGTCAACCCGCAGAGGCCGGCCAGGTCACACTGGCCTCCTCTGGGCGCCGAGGCCGGGGCTCCCCGAGCAAAGCCACGTGAGGCCAGGAGCCCGCAGGCAGCCTCAGCAGCCCCTCCCAGAGAGCCCCTGGCAAGGAACCCCAAGGAGCTGGGCGACAGCGCCCCCGTGTGCCGCAGAAGCAAATGCAGGCCTTGGTGGCGGCCTCTAAAGCTCGAGTCCCCCAGGCTCCTCCAGGGGAGTCGGGTCAAAGGGAAGTTCTTGGAAAAGGTCACCAGACACACAGAGAGGCCAGCGCGCAGAGGCAGCAAGCACAGATTCGGCCAGCTCCCTGGGCACGAGTGGCAGACACGGGGTGTCCCCTACACACGAGCCTGCGGTGAAAGACGGAGCAGAAAGAGCCAACCACAGAGGGCAGAGTGGACCCCAGGAAGTTGGGCAGCGGGGCCGTGAGACCCCATCCTGCAGACAGGTCCACGCCTCGAGCCTAGACGACGGGACTCGGCACCCTCGCTGATGGGCGGGGGCACCTGGGAGGCAGCCGGAGCCCCGGAGGAGCTGCCCGGTGCCAGGGGCAGCTGGAGCCACGCAAGCAGTCGGCAGGCGTGCGGGAGCCCAGCACGGTGTCCAGCGAGCGAGGCAAGTCCCTGAGCGCAGGGCACGACTGGCACAGGACAGGAAGACACCGCCGCTGAAGAGCAGGACCCAAAGCTGGACACACCAACAGAAACGCGGGCCCCCGTGACGCACAAAGGTCCGTGCGGCCGGCCCTCACTGCCGCCCGGTCAGTCACAAGAGCAGCAGCCACAGAGAACGCCCGCACCTACAAGGAGGCCCTGTGCGGTGGGAACACGGCCCGCGGACCACGGCGCCCTCCGGGCCAGGCTGAGGAGGGGTGCCGCCCACCAGGCAGCAGGGGCCTGGGCCGGGCGACGGCCAGGAGGATTCAGGGCCTGTGCCCAGAGCTCCACCCCGCAGGCCAGAGGGGAGCATCAAGTCCGGCTGCCCCCACACTGCAGCCAGCGGCAGCTTCACAGACCATGAGCCCTCGTGCGCAGCCCAAGCACCCACAGCGGGAGCGAGGCACCGCCCATCCAGCCAGCAGCGGGGCACAAGTCCAGGCCAGGCCCTCCCATGTGAGGTGGCCCTGACCCGTGAGAATCCCCAGGGTGGAGTGAGGGTGGGGCCCATGACTGGGACAGCGTGGCGTGGAAAACGGCAGAGAAGACAGGCCACAGGCAGAGCCCATAGATGCCGCTGGGGCCGGAGAGAGCCTGAAGCCAGTGCAGCTTCCATGGGCCGCAAAAACCCATAAGCTGCGTGAATCCTGACTGTGGGCAGGACATGGCCACGGGCCCAGACCAGCCCGGCCAGCCCAGATGCCGCCACCTTGGCCTGTGCTCCGTACACGCAGCCAGAGCAGAGCCAGCAAACCTTTTCTGTCAAAAAGCTCTCCTGGCCCTGCAGGCCCCACGGCTTGCCACGGCTCCCCAGCTCGGCCCCGGCAGAGGCAGGACACGGGCACAGAGACGCAGGCGGCAGGTGGGCGGCCAGCCTGCAAGGCCCTGCCCGGAGACCCGGCCTCACTGCCCGCTCGAAGGGTGCCTCACCAACAGACAGCGCGGATGTGGGGCTGTAGAGGGTGGCCCCTCCAGCTGCAGAGCAGAGCCTGAGAGCCGTTCAGGGCTCCCTGTGGACAGCAGCCAGTGGACAGTGTGGTCCTGACACCCAGGCAGCAGCCAAAGCACCTCAGAACCCGCAGAGCCCAGCAAGCTGGCCCCTCAGGCCTGCAGAGCCACAGGACGCCTCCCCCTGGGCGGGAAGCCCAGACCGGAGTGGCAGGAGGAGGAAGGCGGCCCCAGCGACAGGTGGGCGCACAGCTGGACGCCGCCCCAGCCACCCCGTGCACTCACTTGATTTTCAGCAGGCTGAGGGACTTGGTGGGCGATGCGGTGATCTCGCCAGTCTTGTTTCTGTTAATGTAAACTGAGAAGCCATTGTTCTGGAAGCCAAACTCCTTCGCCACCTAAAAAGCCCAAGCGACAGAGTCCATGGGAGACCGAAGCGTCCTGCCCTGCCGCACGTGCGTGAGCAGGGACACGCGCCACGCTGCGAGCCGCCCCTTGTCCACGTGGGCTCTCTCACTGTGCTCTCCCGGAGGAAACCTGCTGCTTCCGCAGACGTCAACGAAAGCGAGACAAGCGATCAAAGTAACCTAGACCTCTCAAGTACAACGAACACGCGGAAGCGCCTCAAACAAGAGTTGCGGCCCTTTTACAGGGTTTCGCTTCTACTTTTGAAGTCGGCGTAAAAACCCAATGCTCACTCTGAAACGAAAAGGAAGTGAAGACCAGAAAGACCCACTGACTCGGCAGGAAATGCACAGGCGCAGTAAGAGCTCGGGCGCACAGTCACGCAGTCATTCAACAAGCAGCCGTCCTGCGTGCGGGCGCTCAGGACACAGCGGGAACACAGAGAAGGTTCCTGCCGCTGAGGATCTCACCATCAAATCGGTCACCCAAGTCAACCAAACAAGGCACGAGAGGGAGGGCCTCCCTGGTGGCACAGGGGGTTGAGCGCCGCACTGTGAAGCATCCGTGGCCACAGCAGCGCGCGTTCGATCCCCGGCCAGGGAGGGACCCACAGGGCGCAGCAGACCTCTCCTGCCTCCCGCTGCTCCCCTCAGCAGTGTGCTTCAGTCCATCCGCCTGTTCTGCTCCCCACTCTGTCTCTGGGGAATCCTCTTACCTCCCGCAACTCTGGCCTGCACCCCAGCTCTTGTGCACATAAATAAATAAATCTTAAAAAAAAAAAAAGGCACAAGAGGGACAAGGGGCCTCTCCACAGGGAAAAGAAGCCTGGCGAGTGAGGCCAGGATGACATGGGGGCGAGTGAGGCCAGGCTGGAGGCAGGAAGGAAGACAGGGAGACGGTGGAGGCGGCACCCCTGCCCAGGACCGAGATCACACAGGCAGAGGGCGGGCAGAGGGCCCGCGGCCATGTGCTACAGGGGGAAGAGCACGAGAAGGAACACTGGGTGGGGTGTTGGGAACAGGACAGTGGGGTCCAGGGGTGTTAGTCCCCTGCTAGTGGGGGTGAGGGGCAGGATGGAGAGAAGGGAAGAAAGGGCCCTGGGGTGGGTCTCGACTTCCCGCTGGAGGACTGGACGGAGGGGAGGTGGGACGGTAAGGCTGGAGGCAGAAGAAAAGCTGGAGAGAAAATCAGTGCTTTCCCTTGACAGCGAGCTGAGGTGGCTGCCAGAGGACTGGACTCTGGAGCCAGGGGCCCCACTGGAGCCAGACACATGGGGGTGAGTAGGGCATGTGAAAAGAATCGAAGCAGAGATTAGAAATGATGAGACAAAAAAAAAAAAGAAAGAAATGACGAGACAGGGCCTCCCCGGTGGCGCAGTGAGTTAAGCAACGCACTATGAGGCAAACCGCAGCCACTGCAGCATGAGTTCGATCCCTGCTGCCAACCAGGGAGGGGACCCACATGGCGCAGCAGACCTCTCCTGCCTCCCGCTGCTCCCCTCAGCAGTGTGTTTCAGTCATTCTGCCTGTTCTGCTCCCCACTCTGTCTCTGGCCTGTACCCCAGCTCTTGTACGCATAAATAAATAAATCTTGATAAAGAAAAAGAAATGACGGGACAGACTCAGATGGAAATGCTCCAACTGGAAAACACAGCTGCTAAACTGAAAACCGCTTATCAGCGCAAGGGAGAAGGCCCAAGGCCAGCGACCCTGGACACAGCGACCCTGGACACAGACACAGGAGGCGGAAGACAGACGAAGACAGAGGGAAAGAAGACACAGCCAGGAGCCGGGGTGGGGACAGATGACCCAGGGTAGGAGCCCAGGGTGGGGTCAGGTGATCAAGGGGGTGGGGGGAAGCCCCAGGAAGGGGCCAGGTGGCAGTGGGGAGGAGCCTGGGCCGGGGCCAGCTGAGAGTGGGGAGGAGCCAGCGTGGACTGTGGGGAGGCACAGGGAGGGCCCGCTGGAGGGGAAACCCTCTGTGAAGGCAAACCCAGACAGCCCGGCCACCCGAGGCAGCATAAAGCTGGCCCTGGCGCATGGCTCAAGGGCTGGAAGCTGGAGCGCGGCGGCCAGCAGAAAGGTGGGAGGACTGACATGCTGAGTGGGGGGCACGCATCACCCCGGGACTCTCTATCTGGTCAGGGCAGCATCCAAGCACCAGATGACACAAAACACTTCCAGGGCAACAGAGCCCAAGGGGCCGCGGCCAAGCTCCAGGCCGAGGGGGCAGCCGGCACCGCGAGAGCCGAGGGGCCGCTGGCAGAGCTCGCCAGGAGGAGACTCGCTTGCTCAAACGTTTAGTGACCGACTGACAAGAACCGCAGACATCCTGGTGGACGCCCGCGGGGCGGGGTTGGGAGAGGCGCCGCCCACCCGCCTGACACCTGCATCTTTCCGGCGTGTGTGGACCCGCTCTAGCTCTATTTCACGGCAGAAGGACGGGGCGCCTGGTGGCTCCGGAAGCTTCCTGACCCTAAACGCCACCCGCATGGGAACCGCCCGCCCCGGCCAGGCCCGTGGGGAGGAGAGCAGAGACGGGCCTGGGGCCGACTCGGGAGGCAGAGAGAAGGGACAGGTGGCAGGACGGCAGTGCGTCCCAAACCGCAGGTACCTTCTTCAGAAAGGCCGCAGCCGTCTCTCTCTTCGTGGCCGTGATCCGCTTCACCCCGTCCGGGGACTGGACACGGATGATCTGTTGTGGGTGAGACAAAGCAGCCGCTGCGCACCCTGGGAGGCTCTGCCCTCCGCCGGGGCAGCCGTCGGGGCGTGTCCACGGCCCTGGCCCCTGCCCTCTGGCGACGCCCAGCCCCGCCTGTCCAGAGGGTGACCAGAGGGCGCCCCTGGACACAGCCACCCCGCGCTCACTCTCGGTCCGCCCAGAGGAGCCAGCCTGAGTCCTGAGCCCTTGCTTATTGAGACGCCACCTGGGAAAATCAGACTTTCCTCCTCAGGTTCACCAAAAAGAAACTACGCCCAGAAAAGGCCTCCCGCGAACACTGACCAGGCTCTTCAGAAGGGGGGGTCCTGCGTGCTCTGACTTGCCACGGGCACGGAAAATCCTGACACCCACCTCGCACCTTTCACAGCAAGGAGCAGAGGAAACAGGGAAGAGGAAACCGACGGAAGCGGCCGTTAGGAAGCAGGCAAGCAAGCAAAGGTGTCAGCGCCGTGCAGAGCTGGCCAGGCCTGAGGCGCGGCCAGCTGTGTGGCCAGCCGTGGGCCCTGCGGAACAGCAGGAAGGACAGCAGGAGGCCGAGGAACACGGTACCTCTAGGCGCTGTCCAAAGACGCTCACGGACACGCAACAAGCCACAAACTGTTTCCTAAGAGAGCAGGCAGTTCCCTTGTTTTCCTCTAACTTCCACTTGGCAGAAAAGGTTGTGCCCGATACTGTCCTTGCTAAGACTGTTTCGAACTGACCCTTGTGAAAGCTCAGCATTGAAGGCACACAGGCTCCTTGGCCACGGCTGCTGGGGCCTCACGCCCCTGAGCGGCCCACGCAGCTGGCTCTCTGGCCGACTTCCAGGAGCCTCTCTGGAACCGCCCAGGACATGGCTCACGTTCCTGAAACGGACCCTTCCCGAGGGACGGAGGCAGCGAAACGCTCCCACTATGGGGACGGCGGCCCAGGGCTGACGGTCAGGCCTGCGCGTTGCATTCGGGAGCCTCCTACGTGGCCATCCACAACAGGGCCTGGTGGCAGCCCAGGCTTCCACGCTAAACCAGCTGTCTCACGCCCAGACAGACAAAGCTCGTGCCAACGGTCACCATGCCTTGACCTGACACAGGCGACAGCACAGAACACACGAAGAGAGTTGGCAACGTGGACATATGTACAGGCTCTTGGTGACCGAGGCTTCCCCGTTTATAAGTAAATAAGCCCAGAGCATTTCCTAGGGAATCAAAGGATCAGCTGTCCCCAGGTCTCCCTGGTGGTGCAGCAGGTTGAGCACTGCACTGTGGAGCTTCCGCAGCCACTGCAGCGCGAGTTCAATCCCCAGCCAGGGAGGGGACCCACAGGGCGCAGCAGACCTCTCCTGCCTTGCCCGCTGCTCCCTCAGCAGTGTATTTCAGTGGATCTGCCTGTTCTGCTCCCCACTCTGTCTGGCGAATCCTCTCACCAGCCCCCGCCACCTGCCCTCTCGCCTGTACCCCAGCTCTTATGAGCGTAAATAAAATAAAATCTTAAAAAAAAAAAATCAGCTGTCCCCACAGTATAACCACACCTCGAGAAGCCATCTTTCCAAATTCAGAACAAACTTTTCAAGTCAACTCAAAAGGCCACACTCTGGTAAGTTCTACAGACCTGAGCTCCCAGCAAGAGCCAACAGTGCCGAGGTCTCTGAAACAACCCCCTCGTCTACGGTTCCTTAAGTGCTTCACGGCAGACAGGGAGACTGCGTGCTAATTCTCAAGCCTGAGTCTAGATGTCAGCAGTCTTATCTTCAAAGAAATCCCTGTCACCCTTCTCTGGGGTCTTTTATTCCTTGGTCACCTCCAGGATGGGACACACGGAGGGACCCCCGGCCCGGGGAATAGAGAGCTGAGCAAGGGACTCACTGGAAGGGCTTCCCACAGAGCTGCGTGCTCCAGCTGTGGCCGGCCAGGGGACAGCTGGCGAGGCTGCTGAGGGCTGAGCGCACTGTGGCCTGGCTGTCACCTGTCACCCAAAGCCACCTGGCCTCCGGGAAGTCCCCCATGCTCCTACACTGGCAGTCAAATACTTCTGGCCAGCTGATCCCTGAGTTTTTCCTTCCTGCCACTTACTCGAGGGAAAACTTTCGGAGCATCCACCCGTGACAGGCTCCTTGTGATTTCGCTGACTCCACTTGCAAGGGGAAAGGGAGTGTGCCTGATTCAGGGGGGCCTTTACACACAGGGTGGGAGGCAACCAGGCCCTGTGGACCCCCCTGTGCAGCTCCCTCCCTCCCTAGGGCTCCACAGGCCCAGGGCTGGAGACAGGCACCGGGTCCCAAGTGGCAGCAGCGGACCCAGAGAGCGCCCAAGAGGCCTCCCAGGATTGGGCCTCCATCCCGGACGGGCCTCCAGCGAGGCCGGGCCTCCACCCGGGACTAGGCCTCACCCCGGACGGGCCTCCAGCGAGGCCGGGCCTCCACCTGGGACTAGGCCTCACCCCGGACGGGCCTCCAGCCAGGCCGCGGCCTCCAGCCAGGCCGGAACCTCCAGCCAGGCCGGGCCTCCCCCGGACCGGGCCTCCACCCCAAACGGGGCCTCTAACCGGGACGGGGCGCCCCAGCACGGGGCCTCCAGCCTGGACGGGCCTCCCCGGGGCCCGCGCCCGCGCACAGCCCAGCCTCGCCGGCCGGCTGGCGCCTACCCGCGCGGGCCGGTGGGCAGCCGGCCGAGGCGCGGCGGAGGCTAGGCCCGCGCTCGGGAGGCGGCCTCCCCAGGCCGCGCCGGCAAATCTGCTGCCTCATCCCGCCGCCGCTCCCGCCGCCGCCCCACTCACGATGCTCTCGGCCATGGCGGCCGCTCCCGCCTCCGGGCTCGAGCCCCGGGCCGCCGCCGCCTGCCGCCCCGCGGGCCTCGAAGCCCCGGCCCCGGCCTCAGCCCCGGCTCCGGCCTCCAGCCGCCGCCGCCACCGCCGCTCCAGCTTCGCCGCCCGGACGCCCCTGCCGCGACGTCCGGTGCGTCGCCCAACGCGCTCCCCCGGGCCGCGCAGCCCCGGCGCCGGGTTCCGGCCACCAACGGCCCGCGCATGCGCCCACGCGCGCTGGAGCCGCCGGGGAGCAGGGGCTGGGAGCGCAGGAGCCGCGCCTGCGGGGCGTGGGCGGAGGGGTGCAGGGTCCTTGGAGGGCAGCGGGCAGAGACCGGGGCGGGGGATCGGCGAAGGGGGCGGGGCTCCAGACAGCCCGTGAACACCACAGGGGGCAGCGCAGGTGGGCCCCTGCAGGGAGGTGGCCTTCTCCAGGGACATGGCCATCCGCGCCTGTGGCCGCTCACAAGGAATAGCAGGTCTGGCGGGAAGGCCCGCGCGTGTCCTGGTGTGCTTTTTCAGGGAGGAGGTACTTCCCGCGAACTCGGCTAAGAGGAAGAGCTAACTGAGGTGCGATCCAGGTGCCCCTCTGGACCAGGCCAGTGTTCTGGTCCGAAACCTCCGCGGCCTGCAGATGGGGCCCTTGTCTCTGGCGGTGGACCACAGTGGTGAAACTCCTAACAGGCCCCATCGTTGTTTCTGAACCTAGTAGCTGAATGTCTGGCTGTATTCCTGTTACAGGGCAGGGACGGGGCACCCCAGAACCCCCAAACCTGTCTGCTCTAAATAGGTAGGTTCTGACACCTGGCACATGGAAGCAAAACTAAGGTGAGAGACCCTCAGTGGAAAGGAGCTTTAATACAATTAGCACACAGTACAGACAAGGGGAAGGATGACGTTTCCAAATTTGGCACCCAAAGTCACCGTCCCCACGTGGGTAAATGCCCAGTTGAACAGGGATGCCCAAAGCAGGGCCGCTGAGACCTGAGAGCATGCCAGTCTCAGGCGCCTCCTGGGGGGCCCCTAGAAAGGGGCAGAAGGGGCCCAGCACATCTGGAAGGAGAAGAGCAAAATCAAAATCAAGATCAACGCTGCCTCCTTACCTTCCTTCCCCAGCTCCCCCTCCTCCCTACTCAGCTCCACCCTCTCCTGGGTGAGGCAGGGAATCTGGACCTCCCGTCTTCCTGGGGCACCCCAGGAAGGTTGCCATCTCTGGTCGCCTCCCCACTCCCACCTCTGCTCCCCTGATTCTGTCACCACGCTGGGCACTTCTGTCCGAGCTCAGGGTCAGCAGTTACGCGGACGTGGTGCATTTGTTTCACTCACAATTACTGAGTGCCCTTGCGCGTGTAGGCCCTGCCTGCGCCGTGGGCCTGCTGCGGAGGACAGCCAAGCAGGCGGCGTGGATGGTGATGGAGGGCCACACACTGTCCTTCTCGCCCCGCCTGGCCAGGAGTGAGGCCCAGATGACGGTCAGAGGGCCTGAAGCCACCTCCGTGTCCATGTGTGGGGCCGCAGGACCGGGCCCCTTCCTGGCTGCGGGGCCTGAAGTCCCGGCACTAGAAGAGAAACTCAGAGACCGGGGAGTCCAGCCCCTCAAAACCCAGAGGATGTGATCAGGCCAGTGGCTACTATTTCACTCTTTCAGTTAGACAGGAAGCAGGGGACAAAAGGGGGCTGGGGGGGCCTCCCTGGTGGCACAGCGGGTTGAGTCTCAGCACTAAGAAGCATCCGCAGCTGCTGCAGCGCGAGTTCAATCCCCGGTCCGGGAGGGGACCCACAGGGCGCAGCAGACCTCTCCTGTCTCCCCACTGCTCCCTCAGCAGTGTGTTTCAGTCCATCTGCCTGTTCTGCTCCCCACTCTGTCTCTGTGACTCTCATCACCCCCACATCTCTGGCCTGTACCCCAGTTCTTGTGTGCGTCTTTAGAAATAAATAAATGAAGTGGGTATGGGGGCCAGCGCTGGTGCACAGCTTCATGGCCCACTGAGCAGGCGCAGGAGAGGCCGAGGCTGTGACTCCACCCACCCAGGACCCTGAGTCCTGGGATGTGACTCCACCCGGGCCCAGTCACCTGCCCGCCCGTGGGGCTGCAGAGCTCACAGAGCCGCCTGCCAGCCTGGCCAGAGCAGGCGGGGAGGGGAAGGGGATCAGGGAGAAGCATCTTTGGCTGTCCCAGGTAAGCCAGCGCCCTGGTGGCCCCTGGGCTGGGCTGGCCGCGCCCCAATGACTAGGACAGCCCTCTCTCCCATCCTAGGCCCCCACTAGACTATGTGCACGGGCGGCTAGGGGTGGGTGCCCATGCACAGCTGTCCTGGTCAGGTGCCTCCCCCACACTTAGCGCCCGGTTTACAGGTGCTGAAAGGCCTAGCCTAACCTTGTGTTCGGTAGGGCAAGGGGTGACCCTGACCCCAGGGGAAACGCCTGCTGACCACTGGGCTGCCTCTCAGGGAGCACTGGAGCACCCCCAGACACCCCGGTGCCCTGCCCTCTGCAAACCACTGTGAAAGGGCAGGGTGGGGGGACACTAGGCGTGGGGCAGGGTCTAGGACACAGGCCCCTCCCTTCCAGGTGGGGGCTTTTGCCTGCAGGTCCATCACCCACCCTGCACCACTGGCTTGCAAACACCTCTCATCAGCGTGTAGGCCCCTGGGCACCCGCCGGGAGGGCAGAGCACAGGGTGGGGAGCTGCTGCCAACCACCCTGCCCCCACCTCTGAGGCCCACTCCTGCATGTGGCCTGCCCCGCCTGCCTCGCCCTGGGGCACCTTTACCTGGGGGACCTGGGGGCGTTTCATCGAGCTGTATCACCTGCACTGTAAAAGGCACCATCACCTGCACTGTAAAAGGCATGGGAGCAGAAGGGTAGAAATTCTTACCTGTTAACACCGGGGACCACCTCTGGGTCAGGGTCCAGCCCTGTGGGCTCCTGTCCCCTCCTCACAGCCCCCCAACCTCCTCCAGGCCGCTGCCCCCATCACAGCCGGTGGCAGCACTCCCAATGTCTGCAGAGGCTCTGCGCCAGGGTCTCCCGCTCGGCAGCCCCTGGCCGGTGGTCACCATCACTCCAGGCGCTTGAAAGGGAGCTTGGGAGCCCGGGCCATCACCCGCAGGTTTTCCGGCTGTCCGCAGGGGGCAGCCTCAGGATCAGCACCTGGGCCCAGCATCTGCGGACGCTCCTTCCTCTCGGGCCGCTCTCCCCGCTGCTTATCTCCTGTGAGCCGCCCCCCAGCCCCAGCCTCCCCCTCAGCCGAGCCCACACACAGTCCAGGCGAGGCCAACCGCACAGCCGTGCCCATGCACCCAGCCTCCCGCCGACCAGGCCCAGGCAGCGGCCAGAGGCCCGCGGCGCAAGGCCTGAGTGTCTTCATTTCCCCCCAGCTTCCCTCTCCGTCTGGCCCGGCCCCTGGCCCTACCGCCCAGCACCCCAGACGCCACTTCTGGCAAGACTACACCCCAGTGCACTCAGGACCAGCCGCAGGCGCTAACTTTATTTGCAGAAGGCAGAGAGCTTGGCCTAGTGGGAAAGGACGCGCTTCCTGCCCCAGGACTGGCCCAGGTGCCTCCCTGGCCAGGATCCATCCCCACCATGCTGCCCGGACAGTGGGGGGGCAGTCCTGGGAGGCTTCAGCCTGGAGGCGAGGGTTCCCGCTGCAGGACAGGCCCGAGGGGCGCTGCGCAGTGTCTTCCCAAGTTAGGGAGGGCCTGGCTGGCCCCAAAGGACATCCTGCCAGAGGTGGTAGGTCCTGGTAACTGGCTTCGGGAGGCTGAGGCCGCGGGGAGGGGCGTGGCGGGAGGTGGGGTGGGGCCGGCGGCAGGGCGGGCCGGGCGGCCGCTCTAGATGCCCCTGCTAGATGATGCCGTACTGGGCCAGCTCATGCAGCTCCAGGTGATTGAAGGCCTCCCAGGGGCAGATGACGGTGATGTCTGCAGCAGGAGACGCAGGTGTGTCCGGGAGGGTCCCACGACCCCGGGGCCACCAGCTCTGGGGTCCCGTTGTCCACACCACAGGTGCTAGGTTTGTCCCTCCTCCCAGGACACACCCCACGTCACCCCAGCTTTGGGTGCAACAGGCCCAAGTGAGGGGCTGGTGAACCCACAGATGGGAAGCCCCCCAGTTCAGTGTAGAGCCCAGACTGGGAAGCAGCCCCTAGGCAAGGCCAGGTCTGGGAAGGGGGAGGGTGAGAGAGGGGGGTGGGTGGGCTCATGCAGCTGCGTACCTGTGCCCAGGCCTTCCATCCCAGGGATGTCATCCCCAAACCTGCGAGGACAGGGCGGTCAGGACCGGGGGGCTGTGTGCTCAGGACAGGCCCTTCCCTTTGAGGGGTTCTTAAGCAGTGGGCGTGCCCTGAGGGGCAGGTGTGGTGTGGGACACCAGTTCAATGATGATGTAACAGATGCACAGCGTGACAGTGAAGGGGGTCCCCCATGCCCTGGCCCTCCCCTTCAAGATGACAGTGGGCTACCCTCAGCCAGGGAAGATGAGGACCCCTCCCTGAGCCCCCTGGGTGCAGCCAGAACCAGCTCTCCCCAGCTCTGCTTACCCTTGGACGCCTTTCTTGGGGGGCTTGCTCTTGAACTGCCTGGTTTGTCGCTGTTTAAACTTGGGGGGCCCTTTCCTGGGGGTGACAGGCCCTCCGATCACCCTGGTTGCGGACCGGACCTCGGCCTTGGGCAGCTCCAGGTTCATGGCCAGGCTGGCAGGGCTTCAGTGACCTCTGGCTTTCAAGCTCCCTTGCGCTGGGGCTGGGGGCAGAGAGTGGGGTCCAGTCAGCCCCCTTGCTGTTGACTCCCTCAGGTCACGACCCCACAGACCATAGTAAGCCGGCTGACCCTCAGCGTGGCCCACACTGCCCCCCTGCTCCAGGCAGCCCCAGCATATCTCCTTGCGTGCTCCCCATCCCAACCGCAGGGGCAGACATGTGGCTTCGTTCCTGGCGCCTGTGCCCTGCAGAGCTGATGAAGCCTAACAGCAGGTGGGTGCAGGGCAGAGCCAGAAGCCCCCCTCTGCACCCCAGGGCCTCTCCCAGGATGCTTAAGCTCCGTGGCCTTGGCCAAGGGTAGCTGGGTTTCCTCTAAGCCTCTTAACACCAGAGAGAGGCTAATCCCTTGGGGGCTGCGAGCCCAGGAGGTTCTGGGATTAAGCATGTGACTCAGAGGGCACCGCTGCCCGCACCACCTCTTGGGTCCCTTTTCCTGCCCCAGGTCTAGTGGGCAGCACAGATGGGCTGCAGCCTTAGGCCATCAGCAGCTGCTGTGAGAGCCTCAGGGCCAGGATGGGAGGTGTGGGGTGGCTGCCGGGGTGCCAGGGCCGTCTCCAAGGCTCGGCCTCCCCACTGGGACCAGCACCAGCCTGGGGAGGTCAGGGTGAGAGAACAGTCTGCAGAGGGTCCCAGATGGTGGGGCGGGCCTGGAGGGCCCTGCTTGTCACCCAGACGCTGGAGACAAGCAGACTCCTCCCCTGCCCAAGACGGCAAGCTCGGGGCGCACAGAGCCCCGAGCGGCACACCCCGCTCCCGTGGGGTTGCCTGTCCGTGGCTGGCGCGGCTCAAGCTGGCGGGGCTGTGTGACCTGAGGGTCTGCAGCCATCGTGGTCTCGGAGACGGCCGCGCTGCCATCTGACAGAGGCTGGCTGATGCGTGGGTAGTCACTACTCACCAGGCAAAGCGACGGGTCCCGGGGTCCGGGTGTATGGACGGCCTCCCGCAGCAAGCTGCCTGTCCGGCTTTTATCCGTTGCCGGTAAGCTGATTAGGGCTGTCCCCTCACACTAATGCGACCGGGGCAGCTCAAGGGGACAGGTCAGGACAGAAAGGGGATGTGGGCGCGCGAGCAGCTAGAGATGGGCAGAAGGCTCCTGAGTGGCTCGTACTTGCCCACCCTGGGGACCCCAGTGCTGTCCTCTGGAGAACCCACCTCCAAGGCCCCAGGCCCTGTGTAGGCTGGCCCCACCCACTTCCAGGCCTCCCCCTCCTCCAGGCCTGCTCCCCAGACGAGACCAGGGCGCCCCTTCCAGTGGTGAAGCTGCGCCTGGCTCATATGCGCACTGCCCGTCCGCCAGCCCCTCACAGCACCTGTGCTCGCTGGGGCGTCACGGGCACTCGAGAACGCAGGCACGAGTGAGCAAGGGAAGGGCAGCCCAGTGCTGTGGCCCCCAACCCACCCTGTGCTCGGGGGAGGGGCCTGCCTGGACCCCAGCTGTACTGCCCAGGGGGTGCCCAGCCCAACGGCCAGAACTGATGATTTCGCCGTGACAGGTGTCGGTGTTGGCACTAGGGCCTCTGCCGGGGCTGTGGAGTCCAAGGTGGGGGGCGGGGGGATGCTGGGTGCTTCACGCACACATGCCGTTGACCCTTCCACTCCCATCCACACGGCTCTGCTGCACTGTCCTGGGGCACAGCTCCCCCTTCCTGGGCCACTCCCGAACCTGCGGGCCGGGCCTGGACCAGACACTGTCAGGCCAGGGAGCCCTCGGCAGGGCCGCCTGCCTCTGTGGAGGGGCCACTCACCAGCTGGCCCACCAGACGTGTCTGGGCTTGTGTGGCTCACTGCCCCCGGTCCAGAGCTTCAGCGGACACACCGACTTCCCTGAGAGCCCCTACGTGGGCAGGGCCTGAATCAGCTCAAGGCTCCAGTCACGGCACGACCCAGCTTCCCCCTCTGTGATGCTGGTGGTGAAGCTGGTGAGTTCATTATCACTCACCCGTGGCCGGGCCGAGGGCTCCAGGGACCCACCACAGGGGGGAGAAGCTGAGCACAGCCCCACCGGAGCTGGGGCCTGGCAGCCCAGTCTGCAGCCAAGAGACAGGCTGGCGCAGGAGGCTGGCTCCAGGGCTAATGCCCGAGGCTGCCTGGGCCTGTTGCCCAGGCTAACTCCCCCGAGAGCGTGGCCGGTTGGAAGGGCCAGTGCACAGGTCCCTGCGGGCTGGAAGGCAGCTGCCCAGGCTGTCTGCAGACTTCGGCACAGCACCCTGACCTGTTCTGACGGGCTTCCCTGGGTCACGCGCTGAGAGCAACCAGCAGCTTGAGAGCAGCACTTCTGGGGTGCTGGGACGTGGTAGGGCCCTGGGGTCCTTGTCACCTGACAGCTCCAGGCCCCTCACAGGTTGGTGGAGGTTGTGCAAGCCCTCACAACCTCTTCCCACCCGATGACGCAATGTGGGCTCAGTGGACAAAACAGCAAGCTCTGTCTGGCCACCAGAGGTTAACTTTATTCTCAGATCAGGGACTAAGTGCTCCTACCCTAACCCACACAGGCCCCTCCAGATGTGCTGCAGGTCAGGTGCAGCTCCCCCTGGCCGTGCCTGGCAGGCTCAGCCCCCACCCCTCATTCGCAGCTGGATCTCCAGCCTGAGGAAAGCCTTGAGGTTCTCATCGGCTACATGCTCCTCCAGCGCGGCCAGGGCCCGCTGGCCACCGTCCTGGTAGTGCCGCAGCAGCGCCTCCGCATAGTCCACCCACACGCAGTTGGGGCAGCCGCTCATGCAGCAGTTCGTGGGGGGCTGCAGCTCGGATGGCGGGGGGAACGCGCGCTCCGAGGGGCCCTCCCGGGACGGCCGGGCGCTGTCTGCACCTGCTTGGGACCCCGGCTCCACGTTGTCCTTCCCGAACTCTCTGCGGCCTTCACGGGCGGCGGGCGCGCGCAGAAGGCGGCCGCCTCCAGGAAGACGCGGGCAGCCCCCCGGGCCGGCGAGTCGGAGGGGCCCCTAAGGAGGCGGACAAGCACGTGAGTCCGGGGGCCGCCCCCAGCTCCGCAGTCCCCGGCGGCGGCTCCCGGTCCTCCCCGGCTGCGTCGCTCCCTGTGCGGCCTTAGACGAGTCACCGCAGCTCGGGGCGGATCCCGATCTGTGAATGGGGGTCCGGTGGCCCGAAGCGACCCGCGAGCAGCTCGGGGCGCCAGGAGCCAGGCACGCCGCCGGGTTCGTGCCCTGGCTCCCGAGCCACCTCCACCGCCCGGCGGGCAATGCAGGACCGGGGACCCCCGCGCCCCAAATCTCAGCGCCAGCGACCCCCGCCCGCCGGGTCCCAGCCGCCCGCGCCCGCCGATACTTGCCGCGCCCCGGGCAGCGGCCCCCGCTACGCCTCGCAGCAGCATCCCGCGCCTGGCTCAGGGCGCACGCGCGGCCCCGCCCCACTCTCTGAGCGGCGGCCACGCTGACCAATCGCTGCCCGGAGGGCGCGGGCCGTCGCGCAAGAAGCGGAAGTGAGATATAGGCGGAAGGCTGGGGAAGGCGGAAGCGGCTGCTGCGGGGCACGGAAGCGGCTGCTGCGGGGCGCCGCGCTTGGGATGGCTCGAGCCGCAGCGCCCATGGGTGCGCCAAGGCCTGGGGGGCCGGGGCGGCTGCAGGACCAGCGGCGGCGGCAGCAACAGCGACAGCAGGGGAAGCAGCCGGGGAAGCGGCAGCAGCAGCCTGGGAAGCAGCGTCCGGCGCCCTTGCCCGAGCCGCGCGGGTGCGTCTCCGTCCTGGAGTCGGGGGCCACGTCGCCATCCGGACGAGGCCAGGGAGCTCCCAGGGCGGCCCCAGCCCCGCGTCCCGCTAGAACCTGGCTCGGGGCCGTCCGCGGCGAGAACTCCCTTTCCAAGCCCAGCCTCGGTGTGTGGTTCTCCTGATGCTGGACCGGGCACGGGCCTCACCCACTGTGCGTCCGCCTTCCTAGCAGAGACAAAAAGAAGGTGAACTGCAAGCCCAAGAACCAGGACGAGCAGGAGATCCCTTTCCGCCTCCGCGAGATCATGAGGAGCCGCGAGGAGATGAAAAAGCCCCTGAGCAGCAAGAAGAGGAAGGCAGAGGGTAAATACAGGCCCTCACGGGGGGCAGCAGAGCTGGGTGTGTCCGCCTCTCTCCATTGTCCAGAATGTAGGGGATTCCCAGGGGCCTGAGCAGCGCCCATGTTCCGCAGGGGTAGTGGCCGATGGCTACACGGTGTCCATCCATCTCCAGAGGGAACCCTCTGGGTTCCCCCAGAGTAGTGCAGGCCCACTAGAAGGGGTGGTGACTCCCCACAGGAGGCTGGCGAGTTGAACTGCTGCTCAGGTCCGGGGCTGGACAGAACTGGGTAGTGTCTCCAAACTATGGTGGGAAGGAGGAGGGAGTGGGTTAGGCCCTTGCTCCAGGGACAGTCGCCTGCCAGCCTGACACAGGTGGCACTGGGCACGTAGAGGGGCTCTGTGCCCTGACTTGCGTGGTGCGTCGTTTCCCCAGACAGTGGCTGACATTGCAGCCCAGTCTCGTCACTGTCTAAGCAGGCTTTAGGCTTTGCGTGGAGGGGAGGTGGCACGATTTGAGCCTGCCCTGTGGAGCTTGATGTTGGTTTTTGAGTGTGGGGGTTCTTGGGTTCACTCTGGGAAAGGCTTCACCAGAGCCCCCTGTTCAGCAGCACGCGGTGAGTTCCCAGGCGACTTTCTCCAAGAAGCAGAGACGTAGATATTTTTAAAAGCAGGTTTATGAGGGAAAGGGACAGAGGAGTAAGGGACACTTGCATGGACACCAGCGGGCAGGAAGAGCTGCCCGAGAGGGACAGGTTTGCTGAGAGAGGCCTGCGTGGTCCAGGCGGGCGGCCTTGAGGAAGCTGCCTCCACTGAGGGGGTCAGTGAGGAGAAGCCCCGGCAGGTGCGGGTCATGGGCAGGCAGGAGGCCGCTGCCCTGCAGAGGAGAGAGCTGATGGAGAGATGCCCCTGCACAGTCACAGGTGGAAGAAAGAGGGCTGCCCAGTTGTGGGGGCAACATTAGGTTTTATCATCTTTTGGTAGGGAGGGGCTCGTCTCTGTGGGTGGTTTATTCCTTCACCTTCCTGTTTGTGCTCTTGACACTCCCTACAGCAGTCTGAGTCTTTCTGGGTGTTGTATTTCTTAATCTGGGTGTTGACTCCTGAGGGTCTTGGTTAATGTTTTATGGTAATTACTTCTACCCAACCCTGTGGCATCTTCTTTTTTTTTTTTTTTAAGATTTATTTATTTACGCACACAAGAGCTGGGGTACAGGCCAGAGTCACGGGAGGTGAGAGGATTCACCATAGACAGAGTGGGGAGCAGAACAGGCAGATCAACCAAAACTCACTGCTGAGGGGAGCAGCGGGGAGGCAGGAGAGGTCTGCTGCGCCATGTGGGTCCCCTCCCTGGCCGGCGGCAGGGATTGAACTCGTGCTACAGTGGTTGTAGCTTGCTTCATAGTGCGTTGCTTAACCCACTGCGCCACCAGGGAGGCCTCCTTCTTTCTTTATCCTCCATCAGAGCTGGCACTTCGAGCTCCTGGTGAAGACCTTTGAGGGTATGAGGTGAAGCGCGCTTCCTTCCGGTCTCTCGATTCTGCGCCTTCCCCTGAAAGACACTGCCATTCCCCTCGCACCCCTCTTCTTTGGGGTGGCGACAACAGGCCCTTTGTGTTTTTACTCCTCATGCACATGCGTTTGGGTGTTTGCTCTGGGCCCTTGGACACACACGGTGCGTGCCAGCGGCCTGGGACTCCATCCCGTGCGCTTCAGCTGCGGCGTCTGGTGCTCCCGCTTGGGCCTGGTCTCCCTTCCCGGTGTCAGCATGGTGCCAGTCTGCGCCTCTGCCGTCCCCACCGCTCCCCTCTGAGGTCTCTCTCTGGCCTCAGCCCAGGTGGCCTTCCAAAAGACCGTGGAGGAGGCCAAGGGAGCAGAGCCGGACATTGCGGTGCCCAAGTTCAAGCAGAGGAAGTGGGAGTCCGAGCGGGCTTACGTCCGCCGCATGGAGCAGGAGACGCAGCACGTGCTGTTTCTCACCAAGAACCAAGGCGAGCGGCAGCCGGAGATGCAGGCAGCTCCCAAGCAGAAGTCCGAGCGGAAGAAAGCGTGAGCGGGGACCGAGCGGGTGGCGTGGGGGGGGGGGGGCGTGCAGGGTCAACCGCCCCNGGGGGGGGGGGGGGGGGGGGGGGGCGTGCAGGGTCAACCGCCCCATTCCGTGGCCCAGGGAAAGCTTGGGAAGAAGTCCGAGCCGGCAGTCCGGTCATCCTCACAGCAGAGCTGTGGCCGGGAGGCCACAGAACTCTCAGCGCCCTGCCTTCCTCAGGAAAAGCTTTGAGGGGTCGTAGGGCCAGGCAGGCGTGGAGGCTGCGAGCTGCCACTCGCGGCGCTGCTGTGGCGACGCAGAAAAAGGTGACGCTGGGGGGCTATGGCTGCCCCCACAAATCAGCACTGTTGGGGGGGCTGGCGTGAGCTCTAGGGTGCCATCTCCCTGCATCTGAGCGCTCACCTCACATACACCTCAGAAAGCCCATCCCGGCCACCGCCCAAGGCTGCAGCCCCCTCCCCTGCCACCGGCCGTCACGTGACCTCAGCAGCTGGGCCCTGGGGCAGGCTGGCTGGTTCAGAGGCACCTGCGAGCAGTGGGTGGGCCGAGGGCACCCGTCATGGGGGCGACCTCTGCTGCTTGAGCTGGGAGCCCGAGCAGCCTCGTGCTGGCTTCCTCAGGTTCCAGAAGCGTAGGCTGGACAAGATTCGGCGGCGGAAAGAAGAGAAGGCGGCAGAGAGGCTGGAGCGGGAGCTGCTCCGAGGTAACTTCCGTCAGCCCTTGCGGGGCACGTCCTGGTGTCTCCCGGGTGCGGTGGGCCCGGTGGCTGGCGGGGCCGGGGCCGTGAGGTCCGGGTGGGCCAGCGGCAGCCGCGCTCCTCTGCCCTCCAGACCCGGTGCAGTTCGGCGAGGTTGCCCTGCAGCCCCCGGAGTTGACGGCCAAGCCCAGGACCAGCGCGATCAGGGACCAGGTGAGCGGGGTCGGGGCTGGCTCCTCACGGCACGCAGCTGGGCCGGCCTGGGCTGTGTCCTCCCCCAAACCTGTGGCTCGTGCTTCTGTCCCCCAGCCCGGCAGCAGGTCGCTAGTGCTGCAGGGGCTGCTGAGCCCCCTGGCCCGACCTCAGAGTGCCTCGCTGGCCCGGCAGCGCATCGTGGGCGAGGAGAGAGCGCGGGTGGTGCAGGCTTACAGGGCGCTGCGGCAACGGCAGCAGAAGCAGCGGACTCTGTCACCACCGTCACCCCCCGCCGAGAGGACGCCCAGCACACACCTGTGACGCTGGGACCCGCTGGGAGAGTGAGCTGGGGACAGCCCTCCTGCGCCCCGGGGCCCTCACAGCTCTCAGGGGCGCCCAGCGGGGCGGAGGGCCCCAGTTTCTGTGGGGTGTGTCTTGGGCAGGACAGTGTCCCCGTCCGCCCCTTGTTCCCAGTCTCCCATCACCCCGGTCCAGTCTGAGCCGCAACCTCGGGCGCTGCAGGGGGGACCGGCCCGGGGGGTCAGCTGGGCGGACATGGAAGGAGCCTGGGAGGGGGGACCTACCTCCTGTGCGGCGCCACCACCCGCCCGGCGGACAGCTCGGAGCCTCGTCCCCGCCGGGCACCGCCCGCACCCGGTGTCTGGGAGCAGGCCTCAGGCACGCCCCCATGCCTGGCGGTCAGGACGGTTCAGCCCATGCTGCTGTGGGGGCTGACAGAGTGGGGTGCTGTGCTGCAGGACAGCGTCCAGACTCGCCGCGAGCCCCAGGGTCCCAGCGCAAGCCACCTGGTGGGAGGGAACTGTGGGGCAGCCCTGTCCAGCTGGCAGCGGCGGCCCCGCTGGCTCCGCCCTTAGCGGGCCCTGCTCAGGCTCCTGTTCTGTGCGAGGAGCGTGTTTTCAAGTTGGGGAGACTCAGTCCCCGCTCGGGGCCCACTCAGGACAGCAGGTGCTTCTCCTCCCCGATAGACCTGCTCTTCTAACGTGCAAAAAATGCGTGGTCTGTTCCAGATTTTTTATTTTTTTTTTCTAATAAAAAGCTTTATTTGAGGACACTGTGTCTTGAGTCTGCCTGTTGCCTGCCCCCAAATGGGGGCCACTTTGAGGGGGACAGCCACTCTGGGCAATGCACGTGGCCTAAGTGCGGCACTTTTTTTTTTTTTTTAAGATTTACTTTTATTTTTGCACACAAGCACTGGGGTACAGGCCAGAGATGCAGGGATGAGAGGACTCACTAGACACAGAGTGGGGAGCAGAACAGGCAGATGGACTGAACCACACTGCTGAGGGGAGCAGCGGGCGGGGCAGGAGAGGTCTGCTATGCCCTGCTTGCCCCTGTGGCTCACCTCCCACCAGCACCTCCACTCTATTCAGCCCTTCACTTTCAACAGTGACCCCCGACAGGGACAGCCCCACCCTGTGTGGGCGCCTCTGTCCTGGGAGCCTGTGTGAGGCTGGGTCTACCCCCGGGGTTGCGCCTGGGGCAACCGTTGGCTGCTGGGGGCCCTGTCTGAGCCCAGAAAATGGCACTCTGTGCCCGAGAGTCACGCACACAAGCTGGGCCTGGGGCATGGTCTCAGCTCCGGTGCCCACCCAGGTCTCAGCTTCCTGGGCTCCACTGTGAGGCCAGCATCAGGGAGGGCGGAGGGTGGCCAGAGGGGGCAGCAGACCAGGTGCAGCCCCCGGGGGAGGGGTCAGGGAGCGGAGGCACTCACGCCTGAACCCTGGATTCCTTTGGCCGCCCCGCCTCACGAGGGAAGTCAGGCTCGCCTGCAGGACACCCAGAGCCCAGGATGGAAGGGACGGGGCTGCCCTCCGGCCCTAGGGGCTGGCTGCTGAGCTGCTCTTGCCTGGAGCCTGACCCCAGTGACCCCACCCCCACCCGAGCCCCCCGATGGTGTCCAGGCAGCACTGGCCTGCCCGGAGCAGCTCGCGGCCCTGAAATCCGCCCCCATCCCACGGCTGCTTGCGGTACCTTCTGGCGCTCACAACGGACTCCCTCTGCGCCCCGTAACACTACACGCATTGCACGGACGGCTGGATCGCGCTGAGGAGCAGAAGAGCCAGGACGCGCGCGGCCAGCGGCAGCCACAGCCTGCAGGGCTACGGCCTGTCACTTGTCATTCTGTCCTCCGACTTGGAGAAGGACCCACAGAGAAGCCGGAGGAAGCAGGAAACGCATCACGGCGCCACGGTGGCCACGCTTTGCCATGGCAACCCGGGAGCCGGGGGGCCCACCCGCCAGGGCTGCCTGAATCTGGGACGGGCCCAGGCTTTGGGCGGACAGCTCCAGCCACATGCCCGGGCCCGTGTCACCTACAGGCACGGGGCGAGCCGAGTCGCTGTTGGGAGTCCATTTCTAACGGGGGCCTCCCCGCGCCACAAACGGCTGTAAAGACAGCAGAAGGACGTCTGGCTTCAGCCTGCGCTGACCCCCCAGCTGGATGGGGTATCAGGGCCCACGACGGGGGCACCTGCACCCCAACTTCAGGCCCCACCTGTGAGCCCCATCTGTCACCTGCACAACTGAAGGCCTCCATGGACAGCGGTCCCCAAAGCCGCCCCAAGTCAGATCCGTCTCGGCCTGGCCTCCTCCACCTGCGGGTGACCGAGAGTGACCACTGTGGCCACTCTCGTGGAGGAGGCGAGGCGCACTCTGTGGCAAGGCGGCGCTGGCTGCGGAGGGTGAGGAGCTCTCCCCGGGGGACACTGCAAGCCCCTCCTTTACTCTGCAACAGCTCTCGGCTGCTGCAGGAGCCCCACATCCTCCGGGCTTTTCCCTAGTCCAGGTGTAGTTCTCCTACCCCCTTTCACCCCGTCAGGGCCGCGCCAGACACCCGCGCGGCTGCAGCTCTGCTACAGTCACGGGCAGGGCAGGCAGCCTTGCGGTCCACGGGTGGGGGGAGCCGGTTCCTTGGTGAGGGGACCACACCCCAGGCAGCCGCAGGACACCCAGCAGGCCTGTCCTCGCCCAGGCCCAGGGAAATGGCACCTGTAGGGGGCCTTTGTCGCCTCAGTATACACATCGCTGCAAGAGCTCAGAAGCCGTCTTCAGGACTCACACCGGCCCTTCTGCACCTGTGAGGACTGCAGGGCCAGCGGTGCCAGCCACTGCCCGGCCACGGCCAGGCCTCCCACCGCGGGGTCAGGGCTGGGTCCTGCCGGAGCCCTGGAGCCAGCGCAGCACCCCTGACAAGCCCGTGCCTTCCCGGGCGCTGATCTCCGCCGTGCTGATGTTCTGCGTGGCGTGCGCAACGATGTCCGGGAGCCGGAGCAGCGACTTCATCTCCTCAATGCTCATGTAACAGGGCAGGTCGCTGCAGCGCAAGGAGGCTCGCTGGAGCCGGCTGCCAGGCCCTGCGTACCTCCCGCCAGGCCACTGCCGCCCACAGCCCTCCGCCCCAAGATCCCGTACATCTTATTGAAGAGGATCAGGACGGAGGCACCAGCGAGCTGCTCTGCCGCGAGGAGGCCCAGAAGCTGCACGCAGGACGCGGAGAGCTGGGCGGGGTTCGAAGCGTCCACCACAAACTGGGGAAGAGACAGGGATCAGGGCCCCGTCGCCCTCAGGGTAGTACAGACCTGGCCTCAGGTGCACAATGACATTGATGCAGACGCTTGGGGATAGGCAGGCACAGGAGATGCGACATTAAACTGCACTCATCTGGGCCTCCCTGGTGGCGCAGTGGGTTAAGCAGCGCACTATGAAGCAAACCGCAGCCACTGCAGCGCGAGTTCGATCCCTGCTGCCGGCCAGGGAGGGGA